>JXCR01141227.1:102540-127845 GCA_002079205.1 Phalaenopsis hybrid cultivar
AAGACTTGGGCTTATTGTATTAAAAATGATCTTAATTTATTAGAACTAAATGAAAATATGACACTAAATAGGACGCAATGGAGAAAGAGGATTCATGTGGCCGACCCCACGTAGTGGGATTAAGGCTTTGTTGTTGTTGTTGTTGTTGTTGTTGTAGATTTCTTTTTTTGCTTTTTGCCCTTCACAATAGTTAGGAAAATCCCCTTTTGCTTTAGATGGATGAGTTTCGTGTGATGAAAGCGGCTGCTTTTCCTAATCATGAATTGCACTAAAGCATTCTACATAATGGCAAGCAATGCCAATAGGGGGAGGAAAAGTAAAATATTGACTTAGCATATGTTCAAAGGAGAAGAGAAAATCGGTGGATAGAATGGAAACCATTGCTCATGTGATGGATAGATAGTTTTCAAGCAATTAGTTGAGGGCCCTTCTTGATTAGATTTTATTTTGTTGGGTCTGAATGTGGAGTTGGAAGCTTAAGCGATACTTCGACTAAGGTACCCCATTCTTATAACTTGTTTACTTGGACTAATTCTTAACTTTTTTTTAGAATTTGTTGTTTATGAAAAAAAGTTCATATTCAATAAGAAGTTTCTGTGGCTAATTTGAATCTTTCAAGTTTGGGAGCCAAACATTTATAAGTGGCTGTTGAAGGTAAGAAGTACCCCCACTGTAAAACAGGTTAGCCTAGAGGGTAACATGCTTTTCATTTCTAGTAAGCCAATTATCTACTTGATCATGAGCGAGCTTTTAGATTTTATTCTATCAGAATCACAGGCCGCAACTATTGCACGTTTNGGCAACTATTGCACGTTTGACTTTTCTCTTCTTTTGTTAAAGTGTTTTTGGCAATGGCTTTATTCAAGGTTTTTCTAATAGTGTTCTAAATAATGATTTTTTTCTTCCTAATTTTTTGATGAATATCGCGGACTCGATTTCTATTAGGGGCTTGAGCATAATGGTGTAATCAATAAAAAACAATTGAATTGTTGCGTTGGTTTGACGAAATTGACATTAGTTGGGAGACAAAGGTGTTTCAAACATAATTGTCGAATAAAGCGAGCATGATGAGTTTGAATTAGAGAGATAAGGAGGAAGAGTGTGAGGAGGTGGAAAATGTCGATCGAAGTAGAGAGGAGAAGAGGCACACATCACATACATGAAGAAAGAATGTGAGTGGTGGACGATGTCGTCTGCTGGTGTTTGTGTGCTGGTGGTGAAAAAACTGAGTGGTGATGATGCCTCGATTGGGAGACAGTCTTGCTCAGGAGTGGTAGCGAGTGCCGTATACTAGAGAGAGATGATATCTTGTGCAGAAATTGAAGCCGCATGCTTGAGAATAAATTTTGTGTGCGGGAGATGGACTGAGCAGTAACAGGCTTTGATATCAAGCAAAGGAGGAGGAAAAGAAAACAATATTAAAGGTTAGGTTTTATTTTTTTGTCTGGTAGTAATAGTTAAATTTAGTTTATAATTTAGATGGATTTACAAACATAGCACTAAAAAATTTTTTGTTTACATATTCAACACTCAAATTCTATTTACAGAACCAATACCTAAAGCTTCCAAAATACTAAAAATTAGGCTGTCTCTCTGATTGCCTCCTCCGTTAAGCCCATCTTCCCTATTATATATAGAAGGTTGAAAGACTCTTTCTGGCTCACAATTGTAGCTTGTTGAGCTTTTGAATTGTTACTAAAATGTTGCTTTATGTTTCTTGTTTTGGATTGAAGAGGGTCACTGGTGGTTGCTGTATAGGCAGGGCTGCATAAACTGGGATCATTGACCATATTTGAATGGCCGAAGCAATACCATGGGTATGGAATCCACATGTGTTCATCATGCTTTGAATGAGGATTGTTGAAGAGCTCCTCAGCGGGCTTTCCCCAATTGGAATGTTGAGGCAGGGAGGAGGGTTGATGTATTTCGATATGCAGCATGATGAGATAGAATAGAAAAAGAGGGTTACTTTCCTTGAATAATCTTATATAATCAGTTGCTTTTCTTCCATAATAGAGAGGTTGGATCTCTTGAGATCTTGGCAGAGCGGAGGTATTTCCAACAATTGATGGAACAAGTCAGAGAGATAGGGAGTGGTATAGAGCTATTAATTGTACCTTTGGAGGAGAAAAGATCCTGAGAAAAAATAGGGGAATTAAAGTGAGCTACAATGATGAAATTACTTTTAGTCTTGTAGAATGTGCTGAAACTAAAAAGGTGATTTTTTTTGTTGTTGCTGAGATGGATAAATCAAAGGTGAGTTAACTAATGGCTTGAGGGATCTCCATGGTTGCCGAAAACTCACTGAATGGTGAGGTAAAGCAACAGATGCGTTTCCAACATTGAAACCAACCAACTTTTTCTTCTGCTTTTGTTGTTGTTGATGGCAATGCTTCCCCAGCTCGTCTTCCCCAAGAACAGGCAAGATGGCAGAGGTAATTGAGAGAGCAGAGTGCTAATTTTGAGAATTTTGCAAGTTTTGAGCGTTGGATATGTAAATATAAGTTTTTTAGTGTTGGATATGTTATAAGCAAGTTTTGTTAGGCATTAATAATAAATTATTATGATTTAATATCAGATTTTGAAAAGTGAAAGTGTCTATGAATTCAAAGGTCGAGATGAATTGTTGATTTTATAAGAAATAGATATTGAGTTGTTTCTTTTAATTTATAATGTATTTATTCTATATAAATACACAGATTTAGAGTAATACAAATTTTAGGATCTTTTTTGGAGAACGATACTAGATTTGATAGAGTTGATAAAAAAATTGATCAATTGGAGGAGGTGCCAAGGGATTTACAAAGGAACATGGTACATGAGATATGCAACTTAATCATAAACATTATAATTTAATAAGATTAAAAGAAGATTATGTCTTTAAGTTATATAATTAACTTAGAGAATCAAGTTTCAACTCTAGCAAGCTTAAAAATATTATAATTTACCAAACTAAATAAGTCAATTACTTAACCATGTAGTCTAATATCATGTTGTAAATATTATGATTGAATAAATAATTTATGATTATGTATTAAATGAAAGGAAGTGGAGATTGAAATTATGTGATAGAATAAATCATTTTAAAGGCTGACAGGAGTAATCATTTCTCTACCTGTACTAAACTCAATTTTTTTATATTTAAAATGCATTCATGTTTTTAAGGATTTAAATCATGATAGTATATACAAATTAAATGAACATTTTAATGTTTTAAAATAATATATATGTTTTAAGTTGCATTAAAAGTTTAACAAGTATTTTAATGATTGAAATAAATTTAAGAAAAAATTAAATAAAATAGATGTTTAAGACTATTGGTGGAATGACCCTCTTATGTTACTAGTTAAGGACCCTGTTGTACTCTTGCATGAAAAGGAAAATAAAACGGCTTAACAATAAATAAAATAGACGAAGATGATAAGGCTTGGTGCCACTATGCTCACCATCAATTTTTGTGATGCCTTTTATCTATCTCGATGTTGTTGCATTAATTGATGCATCTTCTAACCCTCTTGCTCCTTCAAATTCTAGGGGACATCCTATTCTAGATTATGTTTTGCTTGCAACCATTCTCCTTCATATTATTATCATCCTAGCAAGTCATCCTATCTATCCGAGTGGGGAGTTAAAAATGGTACCCTATCCGTAGGTATGTGCACTTCTCTTAGTCGAGACCACCATATAGTTGCAAACTTAAAAAGAAGTGTATCTCCTTGGCCTTACGACAAATGCATTGTTGTTGACATGGATTTTATTAGAGAAAGGGCGGAAGAAGGATCTTGGCCAAAGTTGTGCGAGGCCAAGGGAAGAAGAGACGCCATTGTTGTCAACCCTCCCTAGAAGATTAAGGCTACCTAGTAGAAAGGCTTGGAATGGTGTGTCGACCATTTCACAATCGCTATTGATTTTGGTTTCGATCCAGTACTAACCGATTACATCACATCATATGTAGCTTATGATTTGAGTCTTCCATTTCCTCCCAGACTGCAAAGGAATTGCTTGGATGTATATCTTCCAACAAGATCCCATTCATTGCAATGAGGCTCATTGTGAGTAGGACTAAGAATTTTACTTGAATATTTTTAATCGCTTGAATTTAAGCTCGGCTTAAGATAAGATAAAAAAGAATGAGCTGAGCTACGAGCCAAACCCTTGGATCAGACTTTTTTCGATTTGATTTCTAGCCGGGGTCATATCAATTTGCTTAACTTGCTATCGGATTAAAAATAGGTTTTTGTTATTATTTATTATGGATTAGACGGTGGAGATGGGTTGGCTATGTTCACAGACTGCGGATGATGTTGCGGGGTTAACCACTTAACCCTAAGTAAGAAAATCTTATCCCAACCGCCCCCCAACCCATTCATTTTGTCTGCTGTCTGTCCTTTTTGAAATGCCTAGCCCTAGGTGAAGTATAATGCCTCGGGCCCTAGGTGAAGTATAATGCCTCGGGCCCTAGGTGAAGTATAATGCCTCAGGTAGTTCAACCTTACTTGTTCGGTGGTGCCGTTGGCTTGTTGCTTTTTACTCTCTTAGCCTGTTATGAGAATTTCTCCTTTTCTTGTTATGGTGCTTGGTGTGTTGTGTTCAATTTGGATTTCCTACAAATTTTTGCCTAGTTTCGGTGCTTCCTATACTCTTTGCTTTCATTCTATTTGCTTTTGAGCCGCTCGCCTGCTTGGCATTTGGTAAGTTGGTTTTTTTCTTCCATCCTAACTCTAGTTCCCAAAGACTCTATCACACACTCACACAAGCAAGCTGGTCACATCTATCATTGAGAGCATCGCTTTCTATCACTTACCTTCACTTGCCAGTCCCTACATTCCTGCTAGGCTACTAGAAGTCGTTGGCATCTCGAGTTTAGGTTACAGTTGTTCTTGATGTTGCAGAAAGTTATTTTTTTTCCATTTTATTGAAGTTATAAAGTGGGAAAAAAGTTTATTGTTATTGAAGTTGTGTTTTATTTTATTCTTTATTTCATTATCTATTTGTTGAATGCAAGACATATCACTTCTATTAGTTCTATGTTACTATGTCTAATGTCTTGTTCATTAGAGCACACATGACAGATCAAGCTTTTATTGAGTTCAACACTATCCCAATTGAACCATTTGATAGAGTTTTTTTTTATTAATTAAACTAATACCTTGTAGTGCAGTTAGGGATGTCATAGGGATATTTTTCTTATTGATCTTTGTGATATGATAATTCCAACAATATTTTAATTGGATAGATTTTTTTATATACATGTTATATGTTTTAGTGTTTGTTTTAATACTTCTATGCGATGAATCCTATTTTTTGCTATGAAGATTAATTGAGGTTTCACAAAGCCTCAGTTTATTAGTGGGTATCATATTTGTGAGTATTTCAATGATATTTTTTCTTATAATATTGACAAGTTATAATACATCTACTTCAAAAAAATTATGTATTTAGGGATATTTGAATTGTTTATGCTTCTTTTAAGAGTGTAATGAAATATTCTTTGTTGACTGTCATAGATTTGTCTCTTTCATTGGAAATATTTGTTTTCTTTATTGACCTCTTATATTGATTCTCTTTCTGGTTGTGGTTGTTGGGTTGGTTGTTGTCTTGTTATAAATCTAGATTTTGGTTGAAATTTTATTAGAATAATGTATGGTTTTATTTATTATTAGTAAATCAATCATTGAGGTAAATTTTTGAAGAGCACTTCATTTGATATAAATTTAATATTTATTTTTTTCTAATTATGAGCATATGACTAATTGAAATTTTGTTTTTTGGTTCCCCTTATTTTGGTCATAACATATTAACATGTCATTAATTATCAAATGTCAGTTTGTTCGATGATTTTTATTTATACTTTATGCTTTATGGTTTTGGCTTATGGGTCTATAGCTTAGTAAATGTCAATTTTCATTGCACAATTTTATTACTTTTATCTTTTTTNGCTTCTGCTGATGGTACACATGATGTTATTTCTAGCATTGATTTGTTTGATCATTTTCTCTATCATTCCAGCATTTGCTGTAGTTTTGTTATATATTATTGCATTGTAATCGTCCTTCAATATTACATACTGTTGTCGTAGTTAAATAGTCTTACTAAGAAAAAATGTCATATCATTCACATTTTTAATCGTTGGTGCAAGGATATTAGAAAATGCATGCAAAGATGATGAAGAACTCCGTGCAGTTCTTGGTGNCTCTTGATGCTTTCTTTATATCAACAAATACAATTAGGCTATGTGGTGGCTCCTTATTATATTAATAGTGTTAATTCTCATTGAGGCAATGACAGCTCAATTTCAAAGCAAATCTAATATTTCTTCATGTCAGTCTCTTGCTTATGCTGATACAATAATAACTCAATGAGAGTGTGAGTGAAATTGCTTCAATATGTAAAAGACAAAGATTAGAGGTATGATAATATTTTATTAAAATTCATAAGCATGAAGCATATTTAAATGAAAACCAACAAATAAACTGACATATGATAATTGGCGAATGTTGATATGCTATCACAAAAATAAATGAAAACCAACAAACAATATTTCATTTAGTGATAGGCCCATAATTTTAAAAAATGCCACAAAATATTAAATTTATGCCAAATGAAGTGTTCTTCAACATTTTCCCTCAAGGTTTGATTCAATATAATTAATGACACCGTACATTATTCTAACAAATGTTTCACCGAAATTTTAATTTGCAGAAAAATAATCAGCCCAACAACCAACCAGTAAAAGAATCAATATAAGAGGTCATTAAAGAAAACAAATACTTCTAATGAAAAAGACAATTCTATAATAGTGAACATAAAATATTTCATTCCACTCTTAGAGAAAGCATTCACAACTCAAATATCAGTAAATGCATAATTTACTTGAAGTAGATGTATAACAACTTTTTAAAACTATAGATGAAAAATCTCACTGAAAAAATGTTACACCCACAAATAAACTTAGGTTTTGTGAATTCTCAATTAATTTCCACAACAAAAAGAAACGAGTCATCGCATAGAACAAACATTGAAACAAATAACATGTACATACAAAATATTATCTAATTAGAAAATTGTTGGAATTATTATAACATAAAGTTATATAGGGAACATCTCCTTATCACATCCCTAACTGCACTAAAAGATATGATTTTAATTAATAAAAAATAAATCAGTAAAATGGATCAATTGGGATAGGGTTGACCTCAATATAAGTTTGATCTGAAATGTGTCATGCGTGCTCTGATAAACATCATATTAGACATAGTAACATAGAACTAATAGAAGTCATAAGTCTTGCATTTAACAAATAAATAATAAAATAAAGAAAAAATGAAACTTAACTTCAACAAATTTGAACATTTTTACCACTCTATAACTTCAACAAAATGGAATAAAAAAAAAACTTCCCGCAGCTTCAAGAACTGTAACCCAGACTTGAGGACCAATGAGATAGCCACAAATTTTTGCAGACTAACAAGAATGTAGGGATTGACGAGTGAAAGTAAGTGACAGAGAGCGATCCAAGGGTTTAGGTTGTAGCTCAGTTCGTTCTTTTTTTATCCGACCTCAAGCTGAGCTTAAATTCGAATCAATTTTCAAGCGATTAACGTTTTTCGAGCTAATTCTCTGCCCTCGCTATAAGAGGTCACTTTGCTAAACCACCATGATCTCCAAGGAGATTAGCTTGTCGAATATTGAACCGACGATAAAGGGAACCTTGGGAGGAATAGGAAGTTCATTGGTTCGTCAAAACGAAATTCCAAATTATGAAGTGTGATGTATCTGAGAAGAATCCTTATGCTGGCAGTATTATTATAAAAAGCTGCAACTCTCATTGGAGTGACAGTGTAATTCCCTAAAAATTTGAAATGCGTTAATACCAAAAATAAAAGGTGCGAGTTGCGAAGTGTTTTCTCTCTTTGTTTTAGGAAGAGATTCCTACCTTTCAAGCACATTGGATATATATTCTTTTTAGTTGGATATTTGTGTAAAATGAAAAATGTGATTGCTAATCATAGTTTGTCCATTTACTTGAATGCCTTAGCACTCCCATCTCACCACTTTTAGACTTGAATCTGAGTTGAGATTACTCTGATCCGTGATAACATGTCAGTCTACCTTTTCATTATGTTAGTTAAGAGCTCCTTTAGGTTAAAAGTCTTACCAATCCCGGCTTGTACACTCTCTTGGGCTTAAAGTTGATCAACCTCAAACCCTAATCATGTTGCTTAGGACAAAATCATACCTCACACTTACCCCATCTCATCAGTGCATTGAACTCACAAAGAAAGGGGTTGTATAGGGAGAAAACGAGTTAAAGTACTTTATTGTATAGGGAGAGGTTGAGTTTCTTGAGTATTATTGGAGAAAACGAGTACCCCAAGTTGGTTAACGAGTTAAGTTTGGGAGATAAAGCCAATCTAACCCTTGCTAGCATTTAACACTCATGTAACTTGTGGGGTTTAAAGAAGAGATTTCATTAGCTATTTTATGCTTTATGAAAAAAAAGACTTTAGTTTTTTTTCCAAGTTAGATCCATTACAAATAATTATAAACAAGATAATATTACAGTGAAAAGACAAAAAACTGTGGAATGAGACTGCCTCCCTCTTTCTATAGATAGAATATCCTAAAATTATTTATGCTTTATGTCCTGATCTGTTCTTTTTGATATTTGTTTGTAGTTGGCAAGATTCAGGGCTGATTATCTGTTTGATGATATAGAGTCCTTTTTTTATTTAAATTTGTCTAGCTGCAGCTTCTGCTTTTTTCAAAACCAGATCCTTGACTCAGGACATCTCCTTGACATTCAAGTTAAAGTACTTTTCCATTCTCTTGGTTTCCTTCATCCTCATCAATGCTTGGCACTAAGTGCCTCTTCTAATATGTTGATGGTCATTTCTATCTCCTTGTTCTTCTCAATTCATTTTCCTAGCTCTTCTTCTCCAACATTTGAAGTGGCTATGACTCTTTGGCTTTGCAGTTGTATTCAACTGGAAATAGGGCATTGGTCCTATGAGATTGTATGAAGGGGCCCTAGCTAGTGACTGAGGAGGGAGTGTTTTTTAAGGCAATAACACATGATAATTCAATCAATTGGCCCTTTAATGCTTCCACATTTTTCCTCTAAAGGTTTATAATTTTCTTGTTGGGTGCGTTTACCTGTTTGTTTGTTTGTGGATGGTGGATTGAGATAAACTTGAGGTTAATTTTTTGAGCATGGTAAAGTTCTTTGGTTCTCTTATCTGAGAACTGCGGCTCATTATCCGCTCATTATTTGTCATTATGGCTATAGGGAGTCTAAACCTACATATGACTGCTGACTATATGAAGTTACAAACAACCTCTTTGGTGTTCTTCATTAAGGCTATTGTGCTTAGATCTGCTTTATATAATAATCAATTAACACTACAACCAACATTCTTTGACCATTGTGTTAGGGAAAGCTTTTTGAAACTGTAAATAATTTATAGTTAAGGCCTTCACATCTTTTCAGAGGGTCGGCTTGAAGTGCCATTTTTTGAAAATTTTATGCTCCAAGATTTCCCCGTCAGGATTTCTCTCACACTTTCTTGAATGGACTTATCTAAGAATCCTCTCTTACTTGATTTCTCATACACTTCTTAGGTTATGTGAAGTGGTTGACCTTCTGAATAGCTCTTTACCCATAAGCAGGCTTTAGCTCGCTCTGATTTTGACTCTTCATTGGTGAAAGGTGGATGATGGAATCCCTTCTATAGTTAGGTACTTAACTAATGGATCCGCCCACCTCATTCATACCACCTCCCTGACCATTGACACTATTGTCTCTTGAATGTTAGGATGAGAAATCTCTAATGCTAATTTGCTATTGGGGTTTTTGCTTTTGTAAAGTAAGTTGTTGAGTTGAATTTATTCTTTTAGGATTTATTTAACCTTGATATATTCATATTGACCAATGTTAATTTTCAAATTAAAAATATATGTTGACAAATCTTCCTCAAAGGTTTTGTTTTTGTACTAACCTAGTTCATAATGAGCTATGAGTTTGTGAATACGGCCAAATGCCTATCTCTGACTTTGTCCACGAAGCATAGTCTTGTGATCAATGTTTCTTAGTTTTGTTGTTAGTGGCATTGATTGCAATTCTTAGTGCATGAGTTAGGACAATTCCAATGGGACGAGACATGCCAACTCCAACCCTTTGCCCTTTTAATGTCCCATCAATATATAGAGTCCATAATAAATTTTCTTTCCATAGTGCGTATTGTTTGATATGAGGAAGAGTGAAGTCAACCATAAAGTCAATGAGTGCTTTCATCTCTATAGCTCGTTCTTAATGTATATGTAACCTATAACTGGCTCAGCACTAAAGTCCAATTTAATAATCTCCTGAAGTGATTTGTTCTTGTAACTATAGTTTTTGTGATGACTTGAATTGGCTGTACTTAGAAATAGCGTTGAAATTGTTGAGTTATAATCACCACTGCCTATGCTAGTTTTTTCATGACCATCTTAGTTTGACTTCTTGTAGGGTTTCACTCATGTAATAGACTAGCCATAGTCTTACGAAATCATCTCCCAATCAGAACTGTAGGAGTAGAACTTCTTTAGGCTACGACTTTGTAAAAGTGGAAGCAAGGAAATGATTGAATTTAAATGTTGGAAGGCTACCTCAAATTCCTTGATCCACATAAAATGTTTGGCGTTCCTCAAAATTTTAAAGGGCTAGCACTTGCCACTCAACTTTTAGATAAAACAACAGCCTTCCGACTCTTCCAGTCAGTCCATGTACTTATATTTTTTTGTGGAGGGTATATCTGATAACAACAACAAAAACACCAAATAGCTTTTATCCCTCTAAGTGGGGCTGGATATATGAATCATTTTTCTGCACCTCGTCCTATTGAGTGTTAATCTGTCTGTAATATGGGAACCCTTGCATCTTTGACACTACATCAGAGTGCTAGTGTAACAGCCCTTGCACACTTTTCACTATATTCATACCATACAACGTCGCTTCCAGGGAATGCACTAACATTTACCCAAGAATTTAAAGGTTTTATGTTATGATTTTTGATAAAAAAATTATGCTGGTCATCGATTACCTAACGTAACCCTTCACTTTTCGTATCCTGGAGACTCAGTAATGGAATCTAAGATCTCCTTTATTATTTAAGGATTAACCTTGATGCTCTTAGAGGTGAGCTGATACCCCAAGCATTATCCTAATATGTCCCAAAAGGTCCACTTTTAAGGTGTTGAGATGCATTTTGTACCTCTTCATTGGGGAGAATGTCTCCTTGAAGTCAAGAATGTAGTGCTTGAGAGTATTTCCTTTTACTATTAAAACATCGACATGCACTTTCCTTTTATTTTCTAATTTTTTAGCACATTGCTAATTGATAAAAAGTTGTTACAATCAAGTTAAATCATATTAAATTGTAGCAAAATGGACTTTGTTCAATGATGAATGCCATTTTCTGACAATTGACTAAATATATTTCAATCTAATGATAGCCTAAAAAGGATCAAGGAACCTCATAATGGAAAAATTACCTTCTAGTCAACCGATGCGTCTATCTCAGGTACTGAGTATTTGTCTTTTAGGCAAAGTGAGCTTAAATTGAGGAGGTTCATGCACATCTTCCACTTGCTACTTAACTTGTAAATTATTACTATGTTTGAAATCCAATCAAGGTAGCATACTTCTTTTTGAATACATTCTCGAGGAGTTTTTTGATTTCTTGCCTTATGAGTCTAGTTAGAGTGGCAGTATTCTTCCTTATTTTTTGCTTTACTAGTTTGACATCTTTTTTCACATTTAATTTGCGGCAAAAAATATTGAAATTCACCTAGGGCATCTCTATGGCTTTCCAAGGAAACACCTCAAGGTCCTCTTGGGGAGCTTGGACCAGTCGTCCATTGTGTTTGGGATTGAAGGAATTGCTGACTTAGAGGGTTTGCCTTAAGACTCCTTCAATTGTTAGGACTTTTTATACTGCTTTGTAGGCTTGTATGTTAGCTTCTCATTCGACCTTGATTGGTGACACATCCTCCTGTAAGTTCCTCACAACCTTTAGATAACAAAACCTTGACTACGTTAGATCTCCCATTATTATAATCTTGTCCTTTTAATGGGAACTTAGTTTCAATGTGATATGTGAAGACCATCGCTCTATATATATTCATAAGTGGTCGGCAAAAAATTGCATTGTAATTTATTAAGACATTAAATATAATAAGTCGGCCATTACGGTGTATTATTTCTATTACTCTTTGTCTCTCGCCCTTCTCTAAAATATTTAAATGATGGGCTGATAGTTGGGGTTAAATGAGAAGTGCCCGTATTTATCTTTTTAAATACATCTTTGAAAATAGTATTGATTGAACTCTCCATCTCAATTAGAATAATCTTTATATAGTAATTTGTGATCAAGGCTATGAAGACTATGATTTTTTTGAAAGGATATTTTTTTGCTAGCCTATAATCTTGAATGAAAGTGACTCGTACTACTTTGGTCATGCACTCTCGAAGGTTAGCTTATTGGAATACTCCCGTAGCTGTTCTCTCAAGGATGATCGGTACAAGGCCAGTGATATGGATTGCCTAAGTTGAAACCAGTTTATTTCATCAATCCTCCATGGGAGGCTTTTCTTGTCTCCTCCCTGGATCAGCCGAAACAATCTCTTTTAATTTTTCAGTCTTGATCAGTGTTTTTATGAAAATATCCTTAAGTGCTCGCAAGCCTTTGTGTCCTATGAAACACCCAATACTTGGAGGAATCCCTTGTGTGAGGTCTCACCCTCGAGCATACAAGATATTTTGTAAAAATTCTTTAGTTTTGATGACCATTACTAGCTTAGCCATAAACCATCACAACTGAGTAATTTTCTTATGATGATTATAAGTAGGGGATGTCTCTCTTTGCGGTGTTGTTGAGTGAGGAGTGCTATCTCTTTGTTTGCAGGGGTTGATGGACCAATGGTTCTCACAAGTCACTTAGGCCGCTGTGAAATAGATTTAGCATGTCAGGCATTACTAAATAGAAAAATCATGTGAATAAGTATTGATGAAACTAATTCCAAATAGTTGAGATAGTGTTAATGATGATGATGATGATCTTTCTTGTGACAAGTGAAATTTTCTCACATGTGGTGCATTGTTTACAACTAACAGAGTTTGAGTTAAAGACATAACATAGGCAGTCATGTCATGCAAAACATCTGCAGGAAAAATCCTTGGTTTTTAGGAAACTAAGTTGAAGGAACAAAAATTAAAATGAATATTAAAGAACAATTATTAAAATGACATGCCTTTGCATCCAAATACATCTACTCTCCAATACAAGCCATTACTCTTGCAGGATGATGAATAAAAAATAGATCAGCTTAATTTAGCCAGTGTTGTCTTTGCTGATTTTTTCCACTGAAATAAGAGAGTCATCCAGAAGCACAAAATGTGTTGTTGATTGGCTATAATTGTTTTACCAGGAAGTTAAACGTAACCAAGTGCTGGTTATTAAAAGTCAGCCTCAACTTGGATCTATTTTGAGTGCTAACTGAGATAAGAAATTTCATAGCCCTACCAGATTTTGTTTACATTAGATTGAACCTAGTTAGTGGGATAACGGCTTGTTTTTGTAGTAGAACCTTTAGTTGTTCTATTTACTGCTGATTGTGGACTGCTTCTGCTGATGGTACACATGATGTTATTTCTAGCATTGATTTGTTTGATCATTTTCTCTATCATTCCAGCATTTGCTGCAGTTTTGTTATATATTATTGCATTGTAATCGTCCTTCAATATTACATACTGTTGTCATAGTTAAATAGTCTTACTAAGAAAAAATGTCATATCATTCACACTTTTAATCGTTGGTGCAAGGATATTAGAAAATGCATGCAAAGATGATGAAGAACTCCGTGCAGTTCTTGGTGATAGCGTGGGGAACCCAGAGCTCATGAGGAAAAGGGTATGTTAAAATATAAGTTTTAAAGCCGCTATTATGAGTTCTAAAGAAAATTAACTGTATCTTTTTCTAATTTGTTTTTATGTTTTTTAGGTAGAAGAGAGGGTTCGCAAGAAAGGCAGAGACTTTCGCAAGTCAAAAACAGGATCGGTTCTTGCTTTCAAAGTTAGCTTCAGGGAGTGAGAATTGATGACTCTATTCTTGGTTATTTATCTTTTAAATTCAACTAGATTGCATAATTCAGATGATGACCTGATTTAAGCTCGAAATAATGCATTGTAAAATCTTTGTTCTTAGTTCTTTTGTGTGATTCAAGTGCTAAATCAAAGAAGAAGTTGTTCCTGAAGAGGAAAGAAAACTAATCTCGTTTCAATGAACTTGAGCGAAAATATTTTTTCAAGCAAAATGATTGTTTAAGGGATGCACATTTCAATATTTTGTTTAGGATTTTAGTTTCTTCTATATTTGATTTTACTAGGCATTCATCACGTTTAAACTTTGATAATGATGATTTTATTTAATTGATTTTAAAATGCTGATTTTGTAATGTACACAATTTAAAATTAATTAATATTCATGCATTTATGATGCAAATATTGTATTTTCATGTAAAATAAGTATATTTGATTTTGAACACCAGATTAGTAATTATTATGGTCCCACTACCTGAGCAAAGATCAAGAGGCATATGATTAAGATCTAGAGTTAAAGAAGATTCATCGATACTGGAGTTAACCTAATCCACAATGCAAGATATGAATTTATTAATAACTTATAAAGATGGTTGTAACAATGACTCAAAAGAACTATAGAAACCACGTAAATCAAAACATAAAACAAAGCATTACAAACAAAAACCGAAAAAACAAAGACACAACAAGCTCGATGAGGAGAGAGCTAGGGAGATGGGGCTAGTGCGGTGGCTATGGTGAAGGCCGGAGCTATGTCGAGCGACTTGGGAGGAGCAAGACAGCAAGTCAACGCTTGTGGAGGCATCTAACCGCAACTGGAAGAAGCAGGAATTGCCGTCGAAGGCTGGAATCTGGAGGCGACAAGTATGGTGGCGGAAGCCGAGGAACAAAAGCAAGTGTGGCGGCCAAAGCCCAAGAACAGAGGCAAGAATGGCGGCCAAAGCTGAGGAGCAGAGGCCATGGGCTGCAAGAGTAGAGTTTGCAGTGGCTGTAGGCACTGGGGTGGCCTGAGATTGGCTGCGACATGCTGGGAGGGAGGCAGCAACGAACTGGACGGCGGAGAGGGGGTTGCGGCCTGCTATGAGGGAGGCAGCAAGTGCTGCGACAACCTGCAAAGAAGTTGTAGGGAAGTTGTCTGCAGTTTGGGAGAGCAACAGAGGCTGCGACAATCTGCAGAGGGGCTGCAAGGGACTGGCAGCACTCTGGGAGAAGAGCAGGAAGTGCGGCAACCTGCAGGGAGGTTGACTGGTGGTGGTCTGGGAGGTAGCAGGGAGGCTGCAGGAGGAGTGGTGGTGCTCTAGAAGAGTAGAAGGGAAGTAGGGAAGCTATCGACTGGATTGCTGGAACGGTTGGAATGTTGGTGAGCTGCAGGTCTGCGGGTAGTAGTCGGAACACTGAAGATAAAAACCACCGCGAACGGGATTACAGCCGGAACACCTTCCCGTCATCGGATACAATCCTCAACAGTGAAAAAACTCAGATAAAATTGAATTCATATTTCAAAATGAAGACCCCTAACTCTAGACATATCACCTCCTATTTATAAAAAATTTGACCCAATTGAGGAAGCATTTAAATTAAGAAAGTAGAACAAAAACTAAATCAAGATCTCAAATTTTAGGAAAGGTTTATTAGGAACAGATTTAAACTAGGAAAAGGACTAAGAGGGAAAATAGGAAAAGAAAAGAAAAAAATAAGAGAGAAGAAATGAAAAGAGGAGGAAGGAGGGGCTGGTCTAGCTGAGTTGGACCTGTCCCAGACAGTCCTTTATGAGCCCCACGTCAATTTCCTGGGGTGGAGAAGCTTCAACCTCATCTATCAAAGCTTCTGGATCCTTAAAGTAAGGAGTAAGATCTGCGACGTTGAATGTGGCTGAAATGTTGTAGTTCTCTGGTAAGTCAATCCTGTGTGCATTGTCGTTGAGTTTTCGCAGAATTCTGAAAGGTCCATCTGTTCTTGGTTTCTGTTTTTCGAAAGCTCCTAAGGGAAATTGTTCTTTTTTAATCAAATCCAGACGAGGCTGCCTTCTTATAATGCCATTTTTTTCCTTGATTTGTTTGCCTGTGTTTGATATTTTTTGTTTTGTCTACCTATCTTGTTACCAACCTCTTTGTGTATTTGCTAGTTCTCGTGAACCCACTCTATAACTTCTTTACTGAGTTCTGACGTCGGCAGGAGTGGAATCAGGTCAAGTGGTGTTAGCGAATTGCGGTCGTAGAAAATCTCGAATGGGCTGCGTCCCGTTGTCTGACTTGTGGATCTGTTATAGCAAATTCAACTTGAGCTAGGACAAGGTCCCCTTTGTTTGATCTTCTTTCCTACGAAACATCTTAGCAGGTTGCCCAGGCTTCTATTCACTACTGCAATCTAGCCTTCTGTATGTGGATGAGCTGTTGAAATGAATTGGAGCTTGGTGCCTAACTTCCCCCTATAAGATATGCCAAACGTGGCTAAAAAATTTGACATCTCTTTTAGAGGTAATGATTCTGGGAATCCCGCGTAGCCAAACAATCTCCATGAAGTATAAGTCAGCAATATGAGAGGCTTCTATTGTGCGGTGATAGGGTACGAAATGTGTCATTTTTTGAAAATCGGTCTACTGTAACTATTTTTTAATATTTGTTCCTCTATGTCCTGGGGAGACCTAGTACGAAGTCCTGCTGACATTTACCCAAGGTGCTTCTGGTACAGGCAACTGCTTATGCACTATATTTTTTCCCCCTCTTGTTTTTTTCCAAATGGTTAATCCTGCTTTGTCGGACGTGTCGCTCTACATCCCTTGGTAGTCGAGGCCAGAAAAAGCGTTCTTTGATGAGGATGAGTCTTCTCTGTCAAAATGGCCTGTGAGACCTCCATTATGGCTCTCTTGTACAATTGCTTCTCTTAAGGAGCATCTTGGAATGCATAGTTTATTGCGGTAGAACAAGTATCCTTATGCGCTGTAGTACTGCCTGGTAGGCTTTTCCTGACATTTTTTCCAGATATCTTTGAAGTCTTCATCTGACGTGTATAGTCTTTGACGATCTCAAACCCTACGACACTTGTTTGCATTGAAGTGCTTAATAAATGACATCTGCTTAGTGCATCTGCGGCGTGGTTCTGGCTCCCAACTATGTTTTAGTACGAAATTGAGTGATGCCAAAAATTTTACCCAAGTTCCGTGCTGACTTTTCAACTTATTCTGGTTATTCAAATGCTTCATGATATGTAAATAATGTGAACTCACTTTTCAACAAATAATGACTTCAGTGCTCGAGGGCTCAGACGATTGCATAGAACAATGTTGTATGTCGAATATTTTCTCCTGGATTCGTTTAGTTTCTCATTAATGCAAGCGATGGGTTGAATTCTTTGGTTTAATACATCCCCTAATCTGACGCCTGATGCATCACATTCTACTTCGAACAGTGGGTAAAGCTGGCAAGGCTAGAAATGGCACTTGTGTTACTTTTTCTTTGTGTGTCGAAGTTAATTGTAGCGGTGCTTGGCTAAGTGAACTTTTTGCTTTTTAGCAGCTCAATGAGCGGGCGGTGATAGTGCTGAGATGTTGAATGAAGGGACAGTGGAATGATGCTAGCCTAAAAAATTGCCTTAGTTCGATGAACGATCGAGGTGTGGTCCAGCTTATAATGTCTTTATTTTTTGACGGGTCCCATCCTTTTGAATGCCCACGCTGGTTTTAATATAACCCAAAAAAACATAATTTATCATAAAAGTGCATTTCTTAGGATAAACATATAATTTTTCGTTTCGGAGTACTTCAAATACTGCTGTCAGGTGTTGTATATGTTTCTCTAAATGACTGTATATTAGTATGTCGTCAAAGTAGACAATGACAAACTTTCTAATTAGGTTGTGAAATATTTGATTAATTAATCTTATGAAGGTTTTGGGTGTAGTTGACGGGCCGAAGGGCATGACTGTCCATTTGTATAGTCCATCTCGTGTCTTGAAGGCGGTCTTCCATTCGTTACTTGATCTCATCCGTATCTGGTGATATCCACTGTGTAAGCCGGTCTTTGAGAATAGAGTGGCCTCGTGTAAATGGTCCAAGAGGTGGTCTAGTTGAGTTATTTGGAATCAATACTTGACCCTGATATCGATACACATCCTCCATGATTCATCTTTCTTGGACAACATTAGTGCGGGCACAACGCACTGACTTGTATTTTCTCTAACTAGCCCTCTGGTGACGAGATTTAGTACTTATCATTGTAGCTCCTCGTACTCTGTCAGTATTAGTCTGTAGGTGGGTCGATTTGGTAGGACTTATTCTAGTATAAGGTCTATGGCATGTTGGATGTCCCTCAGTGGTGGTAGTTCTTTTGGTAAATTGTTTGTCATGACATCTTGGAAGTCTTATAGTAGTTGTTGTAGGCATGCTGATATTATGTTCTCTTCCTTTGATCTCTCGAGTACGCTAGGACTAGTGCCATCGGAGCATCTCGAACTGGTTATATGAAAGTAGCACTTGAAATGACTGCTTCCTCGGTATCGTTTACTCTTGTGTCCTTACTTGGTAATAACACTTAACGTTTGTCATCCTTCTTGAGTGAGTTGATATTTTTAAAGCCGTCATATTGAGCTTTGGGTTCGTATTGCCAAGGTCATCCTAATAGAATATGGTATGCGTCCATAAGAACGACATCACATAATACTTGTTCCTTTAATTGGTTGTTTATTAAGAACTCAACAAGGCATTGTTGATCCATATATTTCATTCCCTTTTTTCAGTCTAGTGAGGGAATAGGATTGTGGATATTTTTATGTGGGTAATTTGTCACCATTAGTGTCAATACGACATTTTTACAACTATCACTGTTAATTATCAGGCTGTAAACTTTACTTTTAACTGTACACTTTATGCAAAAGATGCTTTGTCGTAGCCATGATTGATTTTGTGCTGGTTCTGATTTTAAGACTCGTCGTATGACTAGTGACTCACCTTCATCCTCAGGGAGCTGAAGTGATTCGTTATTTTCTTTTGGTTTCTCATCCTCGATTTTCTCCATGAATCCTTGGTCTGTAAAGGAGACAATTTGGCTTGTGGGACAGCTGGAGGCGATGTGGCCAAAACTGTGGCATCTAAAACACTTTCTGGTTGGCATTGGCCTGGATGAGCTTCCCTTCTCAAGTTTCTTACTGCCTTGGTCGGTTTTTGTATTCCCGGACGCTGGTTTCCTGGTTCCTGACATGTCTTTGTCAGAAGTTGTCGCTGTTGGGGTGCCTTTAATTGGTTTCCCAGTTCCTGACATGGCTTTTGTATGTGGATTGTCGCCCAAAGGAAGGTTGGGGTCTGGCATGCTTCTGTTGCCTTTCAACTTTCAGGGCTAACGTTTGGATGTCATTCAACGATCAATAGGGCTATAGTTGAAATCCATTGCTAATGGCGAGCTTCAAGTCTCTGAGATAGCAGGCGATGGTATGCTTCTCTTGTTTGACGAAGTCACACTTTATTTGTGATTGATTGAATTTGGCTGTAAATTCCTCTACAGACTTTTTTCTTGTTGTAGGTTGTGGAGCTACACAAACATATCTTGGCGGTAGCGTGGGAGTAGGTATTTTTGTAGTAAGTTTCTTCATTTTGTCCCACTTAGTGATCTTGTCACTGTCATCCCTTGTTCGATGTCATTGTAGGTTATCTCGCCATAACGAGGCATGGTTTTTTAATTTAATAGCTGCTCGTTTGACCCGCCTATCTTCAGGTGTTTCCTTATATTTGAAAATTTTTTCGATCACAACCATTCAAGGAATTCATCTGGATCCATACCTCCATCAAATTCACGGAGATCTACTTTAATGCCGAAGTCGCAGTAGCCTCCAAGTTCTTCCCGTGGTCTCCTGTAGTGTTGGATTCCAAAACATCGTGCATGGTATTCTTCATTGTTGTTATCTTCCCTGTGGAACAAATTTAGATCATCATCCCTGTCTTTTTGTCGACTCTCTACGTCACGATTGAGGGTGACTTCGCCTTGGGTCCCTTCATCGACTTCCGTCAATTGTTGTTGCAGTCGGTGAATTTCAGGTTGTATCGCATCCCGGGTGGGGTTCGATACATTTCTCTTGGGGGGCATAGTTGATGGTGTGTATGAGGAGACAAGGAGGTTGGGGAAGGGAGAGAAGAAAAGAAAGATTGACAAATAGAAAATTTGAGAAAAAAGGAAAGAAAAGGGAACAAATTGGCTTGGGAGGGGTGGCATATGCTAGGGAACCTTAGGATAGGACTAGGGTTAGGCTAGCTCTGATACCAAATGATACTGGAGTTAACTCAAACTGCAACGCAAGACACAAATTTTATAATAAATAAAAAAAACGGATACAATAATAACCCAAAATAAAAAAAGACACCACATAAATCAGAACATAAAATTAAACATTACAAATAAAGACCTAACAAACAGAGATACAAAAAGCTTGACGAGGAGGGAGTCCGGAGAGATTGGGCTGGTCTGGCGGTTACGGCGAAGACCGAAGCAATATCGAGCAACTGGGGAGGAGCGGGACAACAAGTTAGCGCTCGTTCAGGCGTCGAACCACAACCGAAAGAAGTGAGAAACGTCATCAAAGATTGGAATTCGAAGGCAACAAGGATGGCGCTGAATGCGAGTAGAGGCAAGAGTGGCGGCCGAAGCCGAGCAATGCAGGCAAGAATGGCGGCCGAAGCTAATGAGCAGAGGCAACGGGCAAAAAAAGTAGAGTCTGCAACGGTTGGAGGCATTGGGGTGGCCTGAGGATGGTTGAGGCTTGTTGGGAGGGAGGCGGGAGCAGATTGGACGCCAAAGAGGGGGCTACTATCTGCTATGAGGAAGGTAGCAGGTGTTGCGATGGTCTGCAGGGAAGTTGTCAGTGGTTTGGGAGAGCACTAGGGGCTGTGGCATTCTGCATAGGGGCCGCAGGGGATTGTCGACATTTTGGTTGAGGAACAGGAAGTGTGACAACTTGTAGGGAGGCTGATTGGTGGTGGTCTGGGAGGTAGCAGGGAGGGCGGTAATCTTCAAGGAGGTTGCAGGAATAGAAGGGAGACAGAGAAGCTGCCAGCTGAATTGCTGGAAGGGCTGGAATGATGATGAGCTGTAGGGTTGCAGTTAGTAGTCAGAACGAAGAAAATAAACACTACCTCTGACAGTGTTACCGCCAGAGCACCTTCCTCATTCTCGGATACAATCCTTAAGAGGGGAAAAACTTCGATAAAACTGAATTCGGATTTCAAAATCACGACCCATAACTCTAGACACATCAACTCATATTTACAAAAGACTTGACCGAATTTGGGAAATATTTAAAATAAGAAAGGAGAATAAAAATTAAATCAAGATCTTAGATTTTAGGAAAGGTTTAAATTATGAAAGGTGAGAAAAGGATTTAAATTAGGAAAAGGCCTAGGAAGGAAAATAGGAAGAGAAAGAAAGAAAAGAAAAAAGAAGAGAGAAAAAAAGTAAGGAATGAGGAGGAAGGGGCCACGGGGCCCCTCTCCGAGGATTTGCCGGTCCAATTGGACTAGACTTGCGCCCAACCGGTCCCCTATGAGAAAATTGTAGTTTATATTTTGAAAAGTGTATATTTGAAAATATTTTATCCATAATCTTTTTTCTCTATATGTGTGTGTCTGTTGCGGGGGGTGGGGGTGGGGGGTTCTTTTATATTATTTGGATTGCAATTTTCTTTTTTTAATGCCAGTAGGGCTGCATTTTAATTTAAGGAGTATATTTGGGTGTGCTTGAACTACACTTTTATATTTACTCTTTTTCTTAATTTTTTTGCTCCTTTCTTTATTTCTTTTCTTAAAACCTATTGTAAAGCTTTATACACTTGTTTTGAATGATAAAAAAACTGCCTATATGTTGATAAGAAAGTGGAGATTGAAACCTCCAATGTTGTGTTTGGTGGTTGCCATTTTTTCTAAATAAAATATATTAATTAGATAATGATATAAGTACATTAAACACGTTTAATTAAAATTTTCAAAGCAAAAAAGAAAAGTGTAATCAGATAAAAATGATACAAGAATTTCATTTAGATCGTATAGCTTAAAGCCTAATAAAGATAAGAGAGACAAACCTTAGACTAGCTACCCCCACTAATTTCAGGGAGATTATGGATTTTCATAGCTTAGCCGCCTTCTATAGAAAATCCCTCTAAGGTTAAGAAAACCATAGATTAACCTTAGGTTGGTACTTTAAAAAAATTAAAATATAATAATAAAAAAATTAAAACCTTAGTTTTGTGCTTGAGACACCTAGGAAGGAGAAGCATTATGTTAGCCTCATGAAGTCTCTGTTTATAGATTAAACTAATATTTTTGAGATTTATTGTATTTGCATATGGCATTTAATCTAATCCCTTATGGTTAAGAACACCTTAGAATATCCTATCCCCACTAATGTCATTGAGATTATGAGTTTTCTTAGCCTAGCCACATTGTATAGGTGATTTATCAAGAATTTTAGTGTAATTATTGCTTCTATCACTGATATCTTGCAGCAGGAAAAGTTATGTTCGACTTTTAGTGCCCAAATTGTCTGAGCTAGTGAACATGCTTATGACATCTGCTCTAGTGCTTTGAAGTATTATGTGATGCATTTGAAATTAGTATAAGTGGCGGCATGAGTCGAGAAAATCATCCAATAAACTTCTATTGTGAGAAATTGAATGATATTAGGCAAAAGGTACTCTACCTATGATAAACAATTTTGTATCATCATCAAATCTTTGAAGTATTAGAGGTATTACCTATTGCTTAAGGGATTTGTTTTATACTTTTTTTTTTGTATTAAAGGAATTACCTATAGATTTTATTTTAGGTTTACTCAGGACCACAGTATGATATCGTATTATTTTTGTGGTAATGGATAGATTCTCCAATATGATTTATTTTTTGCCTTGCTTAAGGACAATTGATGCATGACATACAAAAAGACTTCCCTTTAAAAAGATTGTTAGATTGCATGACCTATCCTCCACCATAGTTTTAGATCGAAATGTGAGTTTTGCTTCCCTTTTTGAAGAGTGTTATGAAAAATGCTTGGTACACAGTTAAAACTTTCACTTGCTTTTTATCCTCACCCTGATGGCTAGACTGAGTTGTAAATATGACTTTTAGGAACTGGTTGAGGTGTTTAGTTGGAAATCATTGGAGGAATTAAGATCTACACTACACACTTTTGAGTTGCTTATAAAAATATTCTCCTCCACAATTAAGAAATCACTTTTTGAGATAGTTTATGGACAAAATTTATAGAAACCAGTTGAATTGGTTGCTATTCCAACTCATACATATTATGATTAGGCTTTTACATTCATAAATGATATTCCATATCAAGATGAGGGAAAAAATAGCTAAAAACAATGCAAAAAATGTCGGAGGGGTAAATCACAATTATTCTTCTAAATATTATGAGAAAGGTGATTATATGTTGGTTCACATTCATCTCAAGATATATTCATCTTTAAAATATAATAAATTGTGAGCTAGTTTTTATGGCTCGTCACGAATTATTAGGAAACTTAGACCTGATGCTTAATATCTTGGTTTGTTATTCAAAATATTAATTTGTCTAATTTTTAAATATTGAGAATATTATTTTATTTAAAAGAGTCAACCAATCTCTAAATAATGCAACAATCTGACATGTGATGTTTCTAAC
Organism: Phalaenopsis hybrid cultivar; assembly: GCA_002079205.1. Taxonomy (NCBI): domain Eukaryota; kingdom Viridiplantae; phylum Streptophyta; class Magnoliopsida; order Asparagales; family Orchidaceae; genus Phalaenopsis; species Phalaenopsis hybrid cultivar. The sequence continues at coordinate 126,322 of JXCR01141227.1, forward strand.
CAATTGAAGGTTCATGGAGCATCAAACCTCTTTGATGTGAACTCTTTCATTGCAATAGAGGTGCCTGCAAACCATGCGAAAGATCACATATTTTTTATTGGATGGAAGAAAAAGCTGTCCTATTGGGGATGCATTGTCTCTGACAATAGATTTGGGGAAGCTAGCACCAGGATTTATTGAAGAATACCTGGAATTGAACTCTACAGAGAAAAGCTTTAATGGGTCAGATATAGAAGACCAGTCAAGAATTATTACGATCTCACTACTATAGCAAGATCAATGGCTCAAGATTTAGGACAAAAGAGTAAGTTTATTTATGCGAAGAACACATTTTTGCCAAAATTATCCCAAAGTAGGCATTTGGACCTAGTCTTAATATGGCTTCCACCAAATGGCCTTGAACTTCCTCAAAAATTCTACATCACATCTCCTAATCTTTTCCACAATTTTCAAGAAAAATCATGCCCTAAAGCCCCCTCCATTCTAAGGCCCTAAAGGTAAAATTCTTATTGGTAATTTTGTACTTATCAATAGCAAATGATGCACCATAATGCAAAGGTCACCATGGAGCCATAATTCATAGTGCAACATATGCTATTTTAAATATGGCATAAAATATTAAAAAATTAAAAATAAAATGCATATATATTAATATATTTATTTTTTATATTAAATCTTAAAAAATAACAGTGTGTGCATCATTTTGTGCTGTGGATATATATGGGTAGTTTCAGGGCTGGTTTGACCTATGGCTTTGATTGACTTTTTCACTTGGCTTAAAATCCACATAAAATTTTTCCATTCTCGAAGAGGTTTTCCACACACCCTTGGCCACCCACCAGAACAGTTAGAAGCCTTACATCCACAACATCTTGGGCTAGGTCTATATTATAGTTTCCCATTATGTTTCTATCCTCTTATGTTTTACACTTTTTTTTGGTTTTATTGTGTTTTATGGACTCATTCATTAATGGGAGTTGAGATGAGAAACAAAACATAAACAATAAATTTTCATTGATTTTTATGTACCGAGGAATGAAAAATGTGCTTAAAAAAGAGGTTTGAGAAAGAATACTAGATTTGAATAATTTTTTGTATTCTAAGGATAGAGATAGTAGGATCTGAGATGGTAGAAGCGCTATTTTATAAGTGTGAAATGACCACAATCATGAATGCAGCAATACACTCAAGATTAATCTATAAAAATGTTGGTTGATGTGCTACTTTGAAGAAGATTCATGAAGGTGAAACCTTTAGTTCAAGTGAGATGCTTGATAAAATTTGGAGAATAGATAGGAGCGTGCAATAGTTGTTTTAAACCAAGAATTTGAATTGAACATATTATTTTTGGTTCATTTGTTAAAAGATGGTTCGAGTGGTTTTTAATTAAGAGTTTGAATTTTGATTTCTAGTTAGATTATAGGAAAAATATTTGGTTATATCGAAAACAAAAATTTTATTATCATCTATATATATATATATATATATATATATATATATATATATATATATTTTTTTTCTCAC
>JXCR01141228.1:0-19506 GCA_002079205.1 Phalaenopsis hybrid cultivar
ATATATATTATAAATATATCAAAAAGTATATAAATATAATAAATTAAATAATTAAAAAAAGTAGATTTGCTTTAATCTAAATTAAAATTAGAACTAGGAGAAGTGGTTGGAAAGCAATATTTTTAGATTTATTGCATATTTAAGCATCACACACACACGCACTACCATTCATTTATAATAATTATTAAAAATAATATATTATTAAAATATTTTTCATTAAGTTTAATAATATATTCATCATGGTTGAACTACATGATCAAATTGTAGTTGAGTGTCATGTGTATATATATATATATATATATATGAAAGCAGATGTTAGATATGTAAAAAAAGGGCTAATTGTGGGTCCTATAAATCAATATAATGTAGATTTAGCTTTCGTTCGGGGCAGTTTATTTAGTGCGGTAGTGTTTTGAAAACGCACTTGATCTGTTCGGGTAAACTGAGTTTTGACAGCTTATGCATTTTCAAAACTCCGAAAACAGCGTTTTCACAAGTGCGGTGGCAACTTTCTAGCAGTTGTTGGCTTTTAAAAAAAAAAAAATTGTAATTGTCACCACACCTAGTTTATCAGTATATTAATTTTTAATCAGTTTATTAACAGATTATTCGATAAGCTGCAGCTGCCCCCAAACAGACGCTTCATAGTAAAGAGCTAATTATAAATTAAGTTGCAAGCAATTGTTAATTAATGGTAAACCCGAGATTACATTAGACCTGAAAGCAACATAATAAAAAATTCCCTCTCATACCTGCTTGCTTCCCTGTCCCCCTCGTGAACAAAGTCAAAAGAGAGACAAGGCACTGGCTTCTAGGAACCGACGTCGGCCGAAAAGAAAATATTCATTTTATTTATTTATTTATTTTTGTTTNAGTTAGCTAGCTTCTTCATAGAGTAAACTAGCTTCTCCATGAATTAATTTCAAAATTTTATATATATATAATTGCTTATGACACATGCATATACATTTAAAGATTATTAATGTTTATAAGATGTCCTAAATCACTTGAGAAAATAATTATAGATCTTATATAGTACAAAATACAAAATTTTAATAATTTTGGACATTTTATAAATATTTAGGATTAAAATTTGGTTCATTTTCTTATTTTTTATCTGATTGTATGTTTTGACTTATTGTTTTCAAATTCACTTGAAATTATTTTAGAAGCTGTTATTGAGTTCAAAGGAACTCTACAATAATTTTGTGATTTTCTTAAGTTTTATTGATTTATTACACTTATTTAAAATTGGAAAAAAATTTTAGTTAGAAATTCATAATAAATACAAATGATGTAAAAAAATCCTTGAACTTTTATATAGATGCTTGTAATAGAGTTTTGATCAATCTTTAAACTTTTCAATCATTTTATATTCATTTAGAATTTCTATGAATTATTACTTATTAAATTTTAAAAATTATTTAATGAAAATGATTTTTAAATGTTTTGATTCCTATATGTCCACTCGATTTATTGGTGAAAATTTGGTTAAATTTGGAATTTCCTTGAAGAAGTTATGAAGGCATTGTAGTATAATGGCATTTTTGTCCTCTTATGCCTATTTATTTCAAAATGAAGGTGATATATTTTATGTTTCTTTTATGTTAATAAGTGACTCAAGTCAGTTTCAGTTGTTCCATCGGTTTTGTTTAATAGGAACGAGGGTATATTTGTAATTTTGGAAAATTAGAAATTTATAGTTTGGTTGTTGGTCGGCTCCTCATTAATAGTCTCAAATCAGGCTTGCAAATTTTAATGTTAAAAGATCCTTTTTAAATGTTGGAAAGCAAGAAGGGTATATTTGTAAATTTGGAAAATTATAAACATGTTTATCTACCCCCTTAAACACTTAATTTTTACTAGAATTTTGCTATTTTGGTGTTTGCCAATCAATTCAAATCAGTTTTCAAAAACTTTATGATTCATACATATTCAATTTAGTAGTTTAAGAAGTAAGAAAGGGTATATTTGTAAATTTGGAAAACTACCAATATGCCTATCTTACTTTTCTATACATGAATTTCACTATATTCTTACTGTTTAACACTTTATTCATGATCTTCAATCAAATTTCATCATGAAATTTGCCTATCTTACTGTTTAACACAAATAGTTGGGGTGTGAAGTACATGTTTATACTGAAGGTTTTTCTTTTAAGTAAAAGAAATATTTAAATAAACAATTGGATGTAAAAGTCATATAATATAACATGAGTTGTACTGAAGAAAAACCTTCAGCACAACCATCTTGTATCATACCATGTTGTATCATATTGTACTCCATGATCAGGATTAGGGCTGCCAAAAAAGCTCGTTGTTCGTGAACAGTTCGTGTTCGGTTCGTTAATGAGTTCGTGTTCGATTCNGAAACTCCTCATTCTCTGATCCGACGCAATGAACACACGTCAAAATCATTGAAATCCTCCTCTCTTACACTTCTCACATTCACCGAGATTTTTATCTAAGAACACACCAAAGGAAGACTTGCATAAACCGCTCAAATTCGTCCTTAAAACTGCAAATTGCATGATAATTGTTTTGGGCGCATAAGCACCCAAAATTGGGCGCTTTAGCACTTACAGCTTAAGAAGAAAAGACAGCTCAATTAAGTACACTACGAAAATATACTCATATTAAAATTGTTGAATATCACTTGTTTACGTAGCACTAAATGCGACACTTTTATTTTGATTAAAATGTTAATACAAAGTAGGAAAAAAAAATAAATTTTCTTAGAATAGGTGGCACAATAAAGTGGAATACATGGATAATCCTGTAATGAGAGGCAGAGGCTACACAGCTTAAAGAAGACAAATAAAATGATCCAAATGAGTTGAGGAGGTGATAAAGTGTGGTCAAGATAACCTTTCACATTTATGCAATGTTAAAGCAAATGTAAAGTTGCAGATGCAACTAAGATTTATCAGAAGAGTCTCCCCATCTTTTATGTGAACAATTCAAGAAATTCAAATGTAAGCGACTAATTTTAGTAAATCAAATAAAGCTAAATACTAATGAGACATTAAATCAAGGAAATCGTTTGCTTAAAACTAATTGAAATTCAAATTAAGAAATGTTGCGAATATAAAAACCGGTTCACTGCTCAAATTGGTATTTTCTCATGTTTGGCAGCAAATTGGATTTGATACTCAAAATTAATTGCTAAATTAATTGTTCTTAATTCCTTCTATGATTTGCTGCATAAGAGATAAGAAAATGGTTAATAAGCTTCATTATTTATTTGATTAATTCCTTAATGGGCCTAATGACATGATGTAAATAATAAATAGGCATGCTAGCTCTTCTTGTTATCCCTCTTCGACATTAGTAGTTTTCCATGTTCTTCTTCTGGTGTGCTTTTGTTTGAAGCTCTCGGGTAGAGAGAAAAAATGAGAGGAGGACAGGAGAGAGAAAGAGGTAAAGAGAAAGAGGGTTTTCTTGTAATCGTTGAGAAGATCAACGAGCGTAATTCTTGAGCAATAAAATCCTCTACAGCTTCGCGGACGTAGACAATTTGTCGAACAACGTAAATCTGTGTTTTCGTTATTTTCTGTTTTATGATTTTTCTTGATCCGATTTTTTCCCTTTATTGCTGTTGTTTTTTCATAACAACTTGTATCAGAGCTCAGGTTTGAATTTGAGAGAAAACGATGACCAAAGATGTTGTGATGACATCGGAGATCAAGAAGTTTATTGACACAAATTTTGGTTATTAAATAATGCAGATAGAGGACTGCCTCTATGGGAAAAATTTCATCTCCTGTCACTGGGAAAATGACCAAAAAAGATGGATTCTCTGCTAGGGAGTTAGACTTGGGAGCTGACAGAACTTTCACCATAGAAGAAGGCATTGCACAATAAGTGTGTGTACCAGGTGAATACTGCACTTGATGGCAGTAATAGATACAAGGCTAGACTTGTTGGAAAGGACTTTCAGTAGAGGTAAAATAATGCCCATGTAGTGGGAGTTGTAAGCAGAAACATGAGTAACTCAGGCAAGAGTTTAGAGGTACAAAGCTATGTTGACGTTGATATGTCGACTAAGGGTGTTACTCTTGAGAAACTGAAGTTGTGCTTGACTTCAATTGGTCTTCTGACATGAAGACCGAGGTTTTGAGTTGCAGTTGTGGAGGATATCACGTTTGAAGAAAAGAGTGACACAGTTAGTGGATGATGCAACCAGTGTACCAGTCTCAAAGTGGAAGATTTTTTGAGAATATAGAAACCGGTCCACTGCTCAAATTGACATTTTCTCATGTTTGGCATCAAATTAAATTTGATACTCCAAATTAATTACTAAATTAATTATTCTTAATTCCTTATATGATTTGTTGTAGAAGAGAAAAAGAAATAATTAATGTGATTCATTAATTATTTGATTAATTTCTTAATGGGCCTAATGACATGATGAAATTAATAATAGGCATGTTTGCTCCTCCTGTTATCCCTTTTCAGCATTTGTAGCTTTCCAGTTTCTTCTTCTGGTGTGCTTCGGTTTGAAGCTCTCGGAAAGAGAGAGAGAGGAGAGGAGAGAGAAAGAGGTAGAGAGAAAGAGTGCTTTCTTATAATCGTCAAGACGATCGACGAGTGCAATCTTCAAGTAATAAAATCTTTTGCAGCTGCGTGGATGTAGGAATTTTGCCGACCACGTAAATCTGTGTGTTTCCGTTATGCTTTTCTGTTTTGCGTTTTTCTCAATCCAATTCTTCACTTTATTGTCTTCGTTTTTTACAAGAAAGTTGAACAATAATAAAACCAGAAGAAGCTTTAGGATGGGCCTCAACTCTTGAATGTGTGGTGGCCTCAACTCTTGAATGTGTGGTCTGCTATCTGTCATGGAACATAAGTTCTGAAGTAACACCTACATGAAATTGATCTAACCTCTTAAAACTCATTTGAGCATACTAAACTTCTTAAAATGGAGCGATTCATTGTTTATGGTTCTGGGAAAAGCAAAGAATTTCCAAATTACTAGAATGGATATTGGGGTGTGTCGAAAAAGTTGTGGTAGTAGAATAATGTTTTAATGTCTTAGTACTACACAAAGATCTAACACATACACAAATAAGATAAGAACAAAAAATATGTGGAAAACATTGGAGAGGAAAAAACCACATAGTCTAGTAAAGTTAAAGTAATCCGCTATGTGTTTATTAATATTAGGTTACACAGTTCTCTCACACAATGAAAACAAGAGTTACAATCTAACACCTAAAAAGTACACTTATTTCTATACCAATACAAAGGATGAAAAAAGAAAAAAATCTTAAACACAATAGTCATATTTTGACTACCACAGTTGCGATAGTCGGTCGTGCTCGACGTCTACAAAGGTTGGTGGTTACTCATCGGGTTTTCTCTCAAAAATAGGCAATGTAAATTTTCTTCATCCCTCTTCTTCTCCTCTCCTTTCAAGTGAAAAGTTTTGTTCTTTTGGCACATAAGTTACCTAATCATCTGATGAAAAGATCTATCTTGATTGCCCTTGATCATACATGATTTATTAGAAATATGGGTGTCTTAATCTCAAAATTTAGCGATCCTGGGCTTTTTGTTTTCCTATCGTTTAGACTCTCGATTCAATTTTAAATATGTCCAAAGTTGGAGTTCATTTGATCATTTAATTTGCAATCCAAAGCCTTCAATTAAGCTTGAAAGACTTAATTTGGGCTTGATTGGATTCAAAGTAAAGCAATTTTGATATCATTGACTTTGTCTAGTCGAGACAGTTGGAATGAGCTGAAATTGGGGTTCTCACGATATTGAATTTAAATTTAGAGTATTTTTTATTAAATCACTATTTAATAAAATCACTATTTATCATGGCGAGTCCAATTCCTTCGTAAAATAACTCACCAATCTCAAATCATTAAATAGTTGTGAAAGAATTATCGCATAAGAAAATTTTGTAATGTTAATGGACTGCTTAATGGGTCGGAAATGAATTTCAGAGTTAAATTTGCTTAGTGGACCGCTTAACTAAGCCCAAATTAGCATGGACTCCAAAAATTAAGAAGTCGCAAAGAATTAAAAATATGTAAAGGTCCACGAATTATGAAATTACAAAACTTTATCACTTCATGCATATTAATAACCAAATCCAATCAAGGCCTCTTAATGTTAGTTTTGAAAATTTTCTCGTATTGCTTTAATATATGTTAAATTTAATAAACACAATCAAATCAAATCAGCCCACACTTTCTAATATTAGATACAAGAAAGTTTAAACATATCAAAAAATCATATATTAGGGAAAACCAATTATACTAATCATCAATATCAAATGTGTTTAAGGTGAGAATTTTAATTAATATCATAGGGTAGACACAAAGCCTCAAGCCTCACAAACAACGCTGTAAAAAAAGATCGTTGTTTGTAAATAGTTCGTGTTAGATTTATTAAATAGCTTGTGTTTGAATCGTCTGTTGAATAAACGAGTCGAACATGAATAAATTTTTTAAGCTTGAATTATATATATATGTTGTGTCGCCTACCGTTAATTTTTGGTTAGCAGAGTTTGTAAGACTGTTAGGGTCAAGGGTTCGATCTGCCTATATGCTGGATGGAATTATTAGACATATTAGGTTGGTCGGGAGGTTCATCTAATAGCCTCTGGCTAATCTTATATATATAGACACATGACCGCATATATATATATATATATATNATAATATAAGAAACAAACACGAACAATGACTTCACGAACAATTTCAAACAGGAACTAATTTCAAACAAACTAAATTTCAAACGAACCAAACACGAACACGAGCCCTGTTCGTTCGTGTTCGGTTTGTTTACACCCCTAATCAGGATAGGCTTCAAACTTCTCCATTTTTTAGATAACATACATTAAAATTTAATTGAAGTCCGTATATCAGAACTTCCACCTTCTATGCAGCCTTTTCATCACTTCCACATCCATGGAAATTCTGATCCAAACCACCTCTCTCGTTTACATCTTTCCATCAGCTCTGTCCTAAATAAAAAAAGAGATTCAAGTGCTTCATTCCAAGATAGTTCACAATCGGCTCGATTTTGAGCACCTTAAATTTATATATTTAATTTATTTCAACTCATTCATTTGGGAAAAAAAAGCTTTCTATTTATAACCTTAAAACTTAATGTACATCCCACTACATTGCCTTGCGAAAGGAAACTTTTTACATAGCTATCAACTCAAACGATGTGGGGCTTAGTATTAAACAGAAGTTTCATGCGGAGTTGTGGCACTGTGAGTTTGGATCAACGAAGTCAGATCGTTAACAGTATATTACTGTGACTTTAGCAAATTTAGCTCGAAGATCGTTAATTGGTCAAAAATGGATTTCGATTGACACGGATCGAGATCGGTTGAAATAAGCGAACTGGGCTACGAGCCAAAATTTTATATCAAAATTTTTTCGAGCAGCTTTTGAGCGAACCTCAGCTCGGATTAAAACCGGATCATTAACAACTCTATCGTTGAGGCAATTTGCATTCTCAACACCAAATTCTGATGTATTCATGCATTAAGTAGATAGGACTCAACTCTATGTATTTAGATATATATTCTAATAAAACTTACCTACACACCGCCCAAATTTTATTTATTTACATTTCTAATACCTATAAAATAAATAAATTTATTTTTTTAATACATAAAAAAACTAATATAAAAAATATAAATAAATATTATTATTTAATTATTTAATTATTTCGAATCAAAACAAGCCGAACACAAACAAACAGATTTTTGTTCATGCTCGGCTCTTTTATAAATCGAGCACAATGAAAAGTTTTATATTTGACTTGTTTAATGAATGAAACAAATTCAAGCTATTTAATGGGCCGAACACGAGCTCTTCACGAACAACAAACTTCTTAGGGTTTGTTTGGTGCAGTTGCAGCTTATCAATAAGGTGTTGCAGCTCAGCTGTCATAGGAAGTTGCTTTTGATAACTTAGCTGGTTGTTTGTTTTTTGCGGTTTGAAAACAACTGTGATACTACTGTTTCTTGACAAATGATTATTTTGTCGATGTGTGCGGCTACTGTTTCTTGACAAATGATTATTTTGTCGATGTGTAATAATCTTATTTGCAACTGAATTGTCACAGTCATGTATTTGATATTTCAGAAGCAAAAATTCATTTTAGAATGTTACAAAAATCCATATAAACACCTCATTGAACAATGAGTATTAAGATTGTTAAAAAAAGAAAAAAAACTTTTAAAATTATAATTAGTAATATGATAATATTTAGTTTAAAATGCAGACAGGTATGTAACGAGTTACACCATTCTCAAGAGACGCTACCCATTTTCGATGACTGGTGACGGTGGAATCTACAAGATTGTCTGCCCACTCGAAGAACTCAAAGTGAACCAAAAGGGCTATGAATGCATAATATGTTGAGTATTGTGGAGCCCGGTCCACTATTTCAATTTGACAATTTTGGCAGGTCCACTATTTCAATTTGACAATTTTGGCATCTATGAGAGTCAACTAAATTGCATTAATTCTTTCCTTCTTCATTCGCCGCTTTCCTCGTGCAGATGAATTAAGGAAAGTAATATCAAATATTGCTTAATAATTGTTGTCCTAAATTAATCTCCCGCCTCTTCTTCGGTTTTCCAAAATCTGCGTCTTAATTCCATTCCAAATGGGCCTCTCCCACTTTAATGGGCTGAAGACTTGGATGGATTCAAAAGGCAGCAGCCGGAATTGATGGCGTGGCTTTATGTGCAAAATATAGAAAACGCTATTTCTCCCATTTTTTGGGTGACTTCAGTTGGAGCTCTCAGAGAGGAAGAGTGTGAGAGAAGGTGGAGAGAGGGAGAGAGGGAGAGAGGGAGAGAGGGCGAGAGAGAGAGAGAGAGAGAGAGAGAGAGAGAGTTCTTTCTTGTATTTATCAAGTTGATCGATGTTGTAATTCCTAAAGCTAATAAAATTCTCTGTAACTCCGTGGGTGTAGACAATTTGTAGAACCATATAAATCTGCGTGTTCCACTACGTTTCTGTTTTGTAAATTTGTCTCGATTTAGTTTTTCTCTTTATTATCGTCGTTTTTCACAACAATTGATATCAGAGTCGTGGCTTCAGATCTAATAAAGAACGATAGCCAATGATGAAGTGATGGCTTCAGGGATCGAGAAATTTAATGTCACATATTTTGGTTACTGAATGATGTCGATAGAGGACTACCTCTATGAGAAGAAACTTCATTTTCCGCTACTGAGAAAGAAATCGAAAAAGAAGTGATGGCTTCAGGAATCGAGAAGTTTAATGTCACATATTTTGGTTACTGAATGATGTCGATAGAGGACTACCTCTATGAGAAGAAACTTCATTTTCCGCTACTGAGAGACCGAAAAAGATGGATGAGACTGAGTGAAATTTGTTGGATCAACAGGTTCAAGATGTTATTCGATTAACTCTGTCGAAATCTGTGGCCCACAACATCATCAAGGAAATGACTACTGCAGATCTCATGACGACTTTAACAGATATGTATGAAAAACCATCATCGAATAACAAGGAGCACTTGATGAAAAAATTATTCAACTTGAATATGGCGGGAAGGTGTGTCTATTGCTCAACATATGAATGATTTCAATATCATCACAAATCAATTGTTGACCGTTGAAATTAATTTTAACGATGAGATACATACGTTGATATTGTTGGCTTCATTGTTAAATAATTGAGAAGTCATGAATATGGTAGTTAGCAATTTTGCAGGTAAATCTAAGTTGAAATATGATGATATTCGTGATTTCATTTTTGCTGAGAAAAATTTTGGTGTGACCTTGGGTTCGAGTTTGACATTGAATGTTGATTTCATAGGGAGATCACGGAACATGAACTCAAACAAAGGAAAATCAAAATCAAAGCATAGAGTAAGAGCAAGTTAATGCTTGACCAACAGATAACCTGCTAGAATTGTGACAAAGCTAACCACATAAAAAAGAAACTGCAAAAATTTGAAGAAGACGAAGGATATAACGCTAATGTTGTAGCTGTAGAAGTACATGATGCACAATTGCTGGAAGTTCATAGTTTTGTTGATGACTGGATATTGAATTCAGGGGTTTCTTTCCATACAACTTCTCACCGAGATTTAATACTGGATTCAGGGGTTTCTTTTCATGTACTATTACTGGCAGTTCACAGCTCTTTTCTCTGGTTTCGTGGCTCTCATATGGAATGAATCTATTCCAAATTACTTATCCTACAAGTTGAAGTCTCATGTGAATCCTATTTTTATTTGCTTTGGGCAATCATGTTTTGAGGAAGTGACTTCAAGCTAAAGAAGTTAGTTTAGGCACATTCTGCATCAAAATGTTTTTCTTTTAACGTCATTCAAACTTTTTCAAGAAACAAGTACATAACTCAAGTTAGAGTTCATAAAGGGTATTAACGATGGAATTTATTCAAGCTTAAACTATTATACTCCCTCTAGGATTTTTACAGGGTCGCATTGGAACAAAAGTGGATTATTGTTTATTTCATTGGTCTTTTTTTGAAATTGAGGGAGAACAAAGTTCTTCTGCAAGCTATGAGAGTTTTGTTTGCCCGTGGGGAGAAGATTCATCCTCGTAGGGGAGGCATAAGCCTCGTTTACAGACGAGCAAAGAGTTACAGTTGAAATTGGAAGAAGAGCCTCAAAAGAAAGCCAAAATATGGGAGGAGAAAGGAATCTATGAGGTTTGTTTAGTTAGAAAAACACCCCTCGACTTGAATGATCCAATAGAGGCTCATCTTTCTGGCGTGTAACAAGAGTTAAAATATCATTTTATTGTGCTTGTTGTTGATGTGAACCTTTTAGATGAAAGTTTTTTTGATGAGTATCTTTTTACCCTTTTAATTTTGAACTTTATAAATCTTTTCTATTGATTAGAACTCAATTTTTATTGGTGAGTTCGAAGGTCAAACTTCATGTTGGGATGAGATTTTTGAGGATCTGGTGTGGATGGGGGGTACATTTTCTAGGGATCTTATCGTTGGTGGCAAAATATTCGACCTTAATCATGATGTTCTATTATTTGAAGGTAATGTAATGCAACCTTATCAAACTAAAGCTTTTCCCCTTGGAGACTACATTAATCATTACTTTCAGAAGGGTCAATGGGATAGGATGTGAGAGAGCTCAGAATAATAAGACGGACACTGAAGTCTAATCCGAAATGGGTGATGTCGTAGCCGGTGAAGTCTGACATGTTGGAGAAATTCATCTAGTTATGGAGGAGGACTATAACACATGAGAGGATGTTACTAGTCTCTAATTACACGATCGATCTTGTTTCTTCTTTGGTAGATCAAAGGATGCCAAATGATCATTTCACCGATTTGGAGGGTGAATTAGTGGACGTCTGAGGTCATGTTGTTAAACTGGAGAACAATAAGCTTTTTATTAACTTGAAGCTTTAGGAACATAGAACAAACTTCAAAAAAGAGATTGCTTTGATTCATAAGGAGTTGGAGGTCGATTCTTCTTTATGTTGGCGCTATGAGGAGGAGAATGAGTCTATAGAGACTGAAGTAATGTTTATCAAGCAACATTTGAAACTAGAAAATCTTCATAATTATGTGGTTGGTGTTCATATGGTACTTTGACGCCCCTTCATTCAGGGACAATTAGTATTGAGGATGTATGAAGGAAATATATATTTCTTTTTATTTTCTAATTACACATTCAACTATATGATTATGTATTGGCTGTTTTCTGAACTGATTATATATTCAACCATTTTTTGAATGTGTAAGGGTGGTATGCCTTCTGGATGACGTTTCACTTTTTATCATTTTGTCTCTTCTTTTTTCTTTATATTCCATAATTAATAATTTCTTTTTGAATCCATACCCGTTGGACTTCTCACTACTTCTATTAAGAAGAATAAAATCCTTTGTTTTATTACTCTAATCTTGTTACCTAGAAACCTTTTAATGATTATTTCTCTTCGGGATATTTTGATGGTGTTGGCTTTGAAAAGAAAGGAAGGTCTCTCCAGCTGACAAAACTTCAAAGAACATCCCGGGCAGAGGAGGATCAGGCGGCACAGGCCCAATCAGAGTAAATTTTAGATAACATCATGGATTTAAGAGTGATGAGGAGGAATGAAAATACTAGTGTGATATATAAACTCAAAATTTGTGTATTCTATGAAAAATTTTGCTCTGTTTTGTGATTTTCACCATGTGTGGAACTGGTCAACTTTTAAAAATTTTTCAGGCTTGTTCTTACTCTCATAAGCACTAACTTGATAGCAAGTGTGATGGTGATAGTCATGTACCCTTGTGTCGAGGGTCTTTAATGGTCGACAAACCTATTTCACTTTATTTTTTAGGTGAAGATGCAAAAAGACAACTTGGTTGTATTTTCTCATCTTTGAAGATAGTTGGTTTAGTCAACAAAATACCAGTTGAATAGAAGAAGTGCTTCTATTTTTCTTACAATCAAAGTAGCTGAAATATCTGTGCTCAGATGCAGTGTTCAAGAAGAGAAATACTTGAAGCTTTGGAGTTAATTGGGGATGAAATAGAGCACTATGATGCTCTGAGGAAGGAAAAGATTAACACCATTTATTATTTTTTTTATTATTTTCTTAAGACCATGGTGAAAGGTAAGGATGACTTCTGTCATAGGTTCCAAGCATAATAATCTTTTACTTAATATCTTATGTGAATTGTGCAGACTTTATTATAGATGAGAAGCAGAGGTCAGGTTTGTGTTTGTCTGATTATATTGTTGCAATTCAAAGCTTACTTTTTCCCGACAGTATTGTGGGATCGTTGTCCTTAGTGGAGCACTGAGTCAAAAAGAAAAAGGAAACTACGATGCCCACTTTGGTGCATTATGATAGAAGGACCTATGAGGGTTCTCAGGTGACTCAAGAAGTGCCTCCAGTACTGGAGGGGAAAAGAAAAAAAAATATTATGTAAAAAAGAGAGATTTCCTAAGCTGCCTCTTCTATCCAGTTGAGTAGATGAAATTAAGTGGGCCCAGACAGGTTTGCTAGATAGTCACTCAATAGAGGCTTCTCAAGTCACTCCGAATATAGAGTAACAAATCATGAGGATGAATAAAGCCAAAAGTTGAGCGTTAGTTTACCTGACTAAGTACTGGTCTCTTGTGTGAGTTTTTTCATTGTCCGCATTTCAAATGAGTTTGTTCATACGTTTAATGTATTTGAGGGAGGTGTGACAAGAAATTGACCGAGAGGACCATCACATCCCGTTGATGAAGAGCTTGGCTTTTAACAATTGACTTATACCATTGGAGGATATCATTGAGCTCGCATAAGGGAGAGAAAGGAGCTTAGAAATATTCAAGGTGACTAGGAGAGAAAGATTGCTTTTGAGATGGATCCTCAAAAGAACTTTGATCGATGTTAAAGGTGCTTGAGGAAAAAAAAAATTGTTTTTCATTGCTTTATGTTAGAGTGTGTCAAAAGAAAGATTTTTTATGAGAAAGAAATGAAAAGGCTGAAACTCAGATAATAAGAAGATCGAAAAGGGAGATGTTTGGTAATGGAACAGTTCAGAGCATTCT
Source organism: Phalaenopsis hybrid cultivar (assembly GCA_002079205.1). NCBI lineage: Eukaryota > Viridiplantae > Streptophyta > Magnoliopsida > Asparagales > Orchidaceae > Phalaenopsis > Phalaenopsis hybrid cultivar. The sequence continues at coordinate 13,533 of JXCR01141228.1, forward strand.
TAGAGAGGCCACCAAGGAAATTCATATAGATGATAAGGGATGGCCTTGAGGTGGCACGACTAGAGCTTGAACGAGAGACAAAAATTTCATAGGATTTACGAAAGGAGGTGGAGCAACTTAATATTTTAGTGGTTGATCAAGAGAGAAAGATCATGAATATGGGGACCAAAGAGAAAATCATGTCCAGATATACCACCTCTCAGGCATTTTAAGAGGTCATTCTAGACAATGTTGCTCATGCAATGAAGTCCTTTTTTGACATCCTTGTGTGCAGAGGAGCTCTATCTCATATGAAAAGATTACTAGCTGCCTCCGTGACTTCTTATTCAAACTTCGGAAAAAAGATAAAAAGGCTCTTTCAGTTATCCAGGACCTTCTAGCTGAGTTGGCACCTTTTTGTATCATGACAATAACTTTTTTGTCTTTTTGTGTGAGTATTTCATCATATGGACTCTACCCAACGATATTACATAAATTTGATATTTGCCTTGTAAGTGTTTTTACTTTTCAATGGTTCCAAAGGAGTATGGGCCTTCGATGCAAGGGATTTTATTACTTTGATGTGATTGGATCCTATGCTTCATTTTGAATTCGAAGCATTGCTTTTTAGGAGAAATGATAATGAACTTGATATTTATAATAAATGGTTGATGTGACAGTTGTCTTATATATTTTACCTAAAATATATATTTCATTCTTGCTCGCCCTTCTCTCTTCTCTAGTTTTTTGCATTTAGTCTCCTGTACAGTTATAAAGTTTGAGAGAATTTCTTCCTCTATGTTTGATCGTACTATTTCGACGTAGGAAAGCAAGAGTTTATTTATAAGTTATAACATTGAAGCTAGTTCAGAGTTGAAATTTACCATTCTTAGAAGTCTGCCAAAAAAAAAAGTTCTTTGATCAGTTAATCACCCACTGGGCGGTGGAAAAAGATGAAGTGCTCAACACAGATGTAGAAAATTAAATTTGCTGCAACTATAACCAATTCAGACTAAGCCTTCATTTTCTGTTTGTGTGAAGAGCTAGAAAAAGTTCTGAACTTCTATAGTTTAGTAATGCGTAGATTCGTCCTAAATTCATATCAATATTGATGTCATTTATCTTGTTTCTTCTAGGCCAAAATTTATATTAATCTTTGGACCTATTTTGATTAATGATGAGGCCAAAGTCCTATTCAAATGGAGCAATTATCTTTCACTTCTTTTATATTGTTTGATGGTCTCATGCATAAGATCTATATGTGGCGGAAGCATTTTTTTTTGTGTAAAATGGGAGATAATGGAAGGTGCCTACTATCACTAGATGTCCATTATCTAATATAACTATACATGAGTCAGGATTTTCTGACCTTTAAGAACTAAGCTATCAAAGTTTAAGGGAAAACATATTAAATGGATATATTCTTAAGCGAAGGAATACTCGGACTCTTTTTAGGAAAGAGTTTTAAGTTTCTAGTGGAAAGGACCGAGGATGTGATACCTCGGTTGGGAAAAAATATTACATCAGGAGTACTGATGCATCAGTACTCCAATGGGGAGGTGCCACGTGGCATTATAATGGGACCATTGTATACGTGGCACCTCCCTATTGGAGTACTGATGCATCAGTACTCCTGATGTAATATTTTTTCGTTTCGACGATCCTCGTGGCGAAGGCAGTGTAATGCATGTGAAGGTGACAACATTGAACAACACCACACTAAATAAATTGGAGAATGAACTCCAAAAATGTTGTAATTTTAAATTCAATTTGGAATTCATTTAACCAAGCACCCAAAATTTTAAGATTACTATAAAATAAAAGCAATACAGTCATTGCAGCAAATCAAGCAACTCCCAAGTGGTTCATTTCTGAAAATTCCTAAAGATTGAGATATTCATATATTGATTATTTAGTAGTGATGTTTAGAGCTTACAACAGTATTTGTGAGGCTTGTAGCTTTGTGTCTATCCTACGATATTATTTAGAATTCTCACCTTAAGCACATTTGATATTGATGATTATATAATTTGATGTCTACCTTAGTATATGATCTTTCGATATGTTTGAACTTATTTCTATCTAATACAAGGAATTGTGGGCTAATTTTATTGGACTGTTTTTTGTTGAAGTTAACATATATTCAATCCATATGATAAAATTTTCAAAACTGATATTGGAACGACTTGATTTGATTAGTTTTTAATATGCATAGATGTGATCAAGTTTTGTAATTTTATAATTCTTGAACTTTTACATATACTTTAGAACTTGAAAGCCAACACGATCAATATCTATTTCTCTATAATAACCCTGTTCTTAACGCGCATTGAAAATGCTCGATCAAAATACTTTACATTGAGTTAGAATAAATAATTTTCTCAAAAAGTAAATTCTTTCTTTGATAAAGTATAATGTTTCTTAGGAATTCATAATAAGAAGAATTTGATTGAATATGAGAACTTTAGCAATAGTTTTTTGGTAAAATAAGTGTTGCACTGGTATTCAACAATTTTAATATGTTTCGAATTTATTTTTAGAGTATATTTATTTTTCATAATTGTTTAAGTTTGAAAAATGACACGTCAATTCAACGTGTTTGATTGTGAATTGGGCATACGATCGGTTCAAATAATCTAGAAAACTGTTTTCATGTTGAATTAGTGAGAATAGATCTAAACTGTTGGTTTGAATAACATTTTTTATTATTCTTAATTTTCAACCTAATGCTTATAGTTTTCCATATAAAAATTAACTCTGTAAATTGTATTAAGTTAAAACTTATAAATATAGATTTAAATATCTTAAATTTAAGTAATATGAGTTTTATTTAAGTTAATCCAAAACATTCTCACCATTTATTGACTATTGTTAGGTTTGTATTGTATCTTTCTCTATACGATGAGGACATCAGCCAATATTAGAGTTGTCATATTAGGCTAATTGGGTGGAAGAGTGGTTTTGAAGTTGCGAGGGACTTGAATTCATGACTTTTGATCTACAATTGATGCACCTAAAATATATAGTGTTTTTAGACACATTTTTATATCATTTTTGAGATATTGTGCTTTAATGGAAGATATTTGTGTGTTTTTCATTCAGATACAAGTAAAAAAATGAAAAATACTAAAAGGAGTGTAAAATGATTAAATTTGGAGCAAAAATGTTAAAATGGTGCAAAAGTGAAGATCCAACGCTTAAGGGCCGGTGAAACAGAGAAGCTCATGCCTAAGCGCCAGAGGCCCCCCACTCAAGCAGCAGAGGCTGTTATGTGACAGTTTACTTTATTTTGACGAATTTTGAAGGGACATTTGAGACACCTAGTGGCCAAAGAGGGTGGTTATGTCCACTAGTAATAAAAATATGATTAGAAGACTTATGAAAGGAGGCATCCTTTAGAGAATACATCGAATTGAGACATATTTTGAAGAGTTATCAAGACACCTCTTAGAGATTTATAAAAGAAAGAAGTTAAAGACTTTTTGAAGTGTGCTTGAAAGTTTTGAAAAGTGCTGAAAATAGGGAGTTTCGAGAGATAGTTTTTGAGAGATTTTCAAGCACCACGAATATACTTTATCCTTTTTGTATTTAGTTTTATTGTGAGAGTCAAGAGTGTTGTAAAAGAGAAGAGGTTCAAAGGAACTTCAAGATTTTGGTGGAGGATTTAAAATAAGTTTTTATCTTTTTTTTTTTAACTACTTTTGGTTTTAATCGAGACTTCTTGTTGGTTTGACAATAATTTGTACTTTTAAACTAAAGTGTGGTTTTATTTTCTCCCTGGATTCTGAGTAGTTTTCGTTATCTTTTTCCTTAAAATAATAAGTAATTAAAGTGTTGGATGGAAGTTGTGGAGAGTATTGATCTTTAATGTTGAAAGAAGTCGTGATGATTTAAATTCATGTACTTCATTTACTTTTTGATTTGGCCTATCCAGATGTTAAAATTTATTGTGAGAACATATAAGAACCGGGCTGGTATTGTCTTAGTCAACAATTGGAAAGAATCACATAAGGTTGTCTGAATGAGAATATAATTCATATGATTTAGTACAAATAAATAGGAAAATAATCTTTCAAGGGTGTAGAGTTAGAGGACTTTAAAGTGACAAGTTAAAGCCTCTAACTTGATTTATTGTTTTAGGTTCTGATACGAGATGTTAGCCCCCAGGTTGAGGAAATCGAGGGAACTCTAGAATGAGAGCTGACAACGACTTTATATATGCTTAAAAATATAATTATTTAATACTGCTGCTAAAAGATTTAATTCCTCAGTAACTGCACCAAAAACTTAATAACAGTTATAGATTCGATAAAGATGTATGTATAAAATATTCAGATTGTAAAGTCACACTTATCAACGCAAATATACGTATCGCTCTAGTAAAATAGGGCTCTAATGGAGTCCTAGATATCGATCCCACAGGGAGTAATATTAGAACTACGAACTAAAATATTAGAAAAGCAATACTTAATCGCAACAATAAAATTAAAATTGCTTATCTGTCACTAATAGACAATTGAAATAAATATGTAATTTTAATAACTCTTAAATAACTAATTATACTAATAAGGTTTTTAATGTGATATTCAATATATAAGAAAACATCATTCCCATTGTCAAGAAATTATAGTGAATGGATAAAGTGAATCAGTTCTAATTGTATTGTGTCAAATAGGAGCATACCTATTCTTTATACTTTGGTCTAGGCATAAAGAACATTGACTAATCTTATGCTTATTTACTGAATCTACGGCTAGGCTGGGAGGATACCGGCTCTCACTTTGGAGCTCCCACGTTCCCCTCCCTTGAGGGCTAACATCTACACTTCAACACCCAAACGATAGAACCGAATTGGGGATTTTAGTCAGTCACTCTAAAATCTCCAATTTTACGCCCGATAATTTTATTTCCCTATTTATTTGCACCCAACTTCCAAGGGCTTTGACCTCTTTGGATCTTAGATATAATCTTCACTTTAGTTGTAAAACTCAACATATTTTAACAAATCAATTGTCCAGATTGAAAGTAAGTTAAGATCGAAGTGAAAAAATCATCACAATTTCTTTAACATTTTCATGGCTCAACCAATTCAAATCACCATTTCATAAATCTCAAGACAAGGAGAAAGACAGAGAAAACTACTCAGATCTCATGGGAAAAGCACAACAAAACTCGAAATTCATATATAAAAGCAAAGTCATACAAACTACAACAAGTAAATAAACTTATATCTAACTTCTCCCCAAGAAAACTCCTCAAAGTTTCTCTGAATCTCTTCTTTTCTTTATAGCACACAGAATTTCTCTTCGAAGCAGCAATGAGGAAGAAATCTCTCACTTTCCCTCCACTCTTATAATCTCTCAAAGAATTCCTCACAATTTTGACACTCTAGTAAATTTTCTATACACTAATGGAACCTCTCTAACCATCACGACCTTTCCAATTTTCAGCCAAATTCTTCTTTTAAAGTTGTGGATGAGTTTTCCCAAGAGTTGCCTAAGCACCCCTCCNTTCTGAATCTCTTCATTTCTTTACAGTACACAAAATTTTTCTTTGAAGCGGTAAGGAGGAAGAAATCACACTTTTGCTCTCCTCTTACAATCTCTCAAAGAATTCCTCACAATCTAACCCTAAATTAAACTCTCTACACACTACACAACTTCCTCTCCTCTACCAACTTCTCTATTTTTGGCCAAAAGTTTCTTTTAAAGTTGTAGAAGAGTTTTCCCAAGAGTTTCCTAAGCATCCCCTCAAAAATCATCCACATTCAATGCACCTGTTGAGATAACCGCCGATCTCGCCATCGGCGGCCTCGAGGGAGCCAGCGGCGGCCTTCTAGAATATTTAATTCTAAACTCTCAAGAAAAACCCACCGTCGGCGCCGTTGGGCTCGCCTTCGGCGCCCTAGTTCAAATCTTCATATTTTGGTCCTTTTCGCTCCAAATTCGCTCCTTTTTGCATCTTTTTGCTCCAATGACCATAATTCAACATGCCT
>JXCR01141229.1:0-16230 GCA_002079205.1 Phalaenopsis hybrid cultivar
TGAATCTCCTAAAAACACATATTTTAAATGAGCAGGTAATACTTTCAGTTCAAGTTCATGTGATTTAATATTTAAATGAATAAGATTTATCTTATCAATTTCCAACAAATATAAAGTTCCAAATTTGTTCTAAATATAATATAAATTTTCTTCTTTTATTTCATCCTCATTGTTAATAAACTCTTCTTGTCTTATTTTTTCTTCGAACTCTTTCTTAAATTGCTCATTACTTAGATAATCAATGACTTCCATCCTAAAACATTCATTGTCTTTTTTTATGGCAAGATATTTCATAGCTTTTGTAATATTAAATGTTACTTCTTCATCATTAACTCTTATTATTAATTCTCCTTTTTGCACATCTATCATAGCTCTCCCTGTTGTAAGAAATGGTTTCCCCAAACTAATAGGAATCTCTTTATCTTCCTCCATATCTAATACTATAAAGTCTACAGGAAAAATAAATTTATCCACTATTACTAATAGATCTTCTAGACTCCTTTAGGATAAGTTATTGATCAATCAGCTAACTGAAGAGTTACAGTAGTAGGGGAAATTTCTCCTAAATCTAAATGTTTAAAAATTGATAGAGGCATAATATTGATACTCGCTCCTAAATCACATAAGGTTTTTCCATAAAACTTTTCACCAATTTCACAAGGTATAGTAAAACTACCAGGATCTTTTAACTTTTCAGGAAGCTTTTTTTGGATAATAGCGCTACACTCTTCACTCAGTGCAATAGTCTCCTGCTCTGCAAACTTCCTTTTTCTTGTTTAATATATCTTTCATAAATTTTACATAACTTGACATTTGTTCCAAAACCTCAATGAATTAAGGAATTCCAAAAATTTTGTAAATTATTTGTTTTTGTTCTTCTAATTTAGTCGTTAGGGAAACAGAGGTAATGGTTTTTCTAAAGGAACTAGTGTTTGTTCATTTTCATTATGGTCACTTTTCATCTCTTTCTTCTTCTCATCAACTTCAGTTTCTCTTTGGANGTTTTTTTGGATAATAGCGCTACACTCTTCACTCAGTGCAATAGTCTCCTGATCTGCAAACTTCCTTTTTCTTGTTTAATATATCTTTCATAAATTTTACATAACTTGACATTTGTTCCAAAACCTCAATGAATTAAGGAATTCCAAAAATTTTGTAAATTATTTGTTTTTGTTCTTCTACTTTAGTCGTTACGCAAACAGAGGTAATGGTTTTTCTAAAGGAACTGGTGTTTGTTCATTTTCATTATGGTCACTTTTCATCTCTTTCTTCTTCTCATCAACTTCAGTTTCTCTTTGGATTCTTGTTTCAATTTCTTTTCCACTTCGTAACTAAATTACTTTAATTTGCTATTTATTTTGATCTTTGAGATTAACTTCCATAGTACTCGGAAGATTTCCTAAAGGTCTGTTTCTAAGTGCAGTAACAATTTGTCCTAATTAATTTTCAATATTTCTAATAGCAACCCCTTGATTTTGTATTTGATTTTTCATATTCAACATTACTTCTTTCATCGTTAACTTCTTTTCCTTAACTTGTGGGTTAGGGTTGGAGTTAAATCCAGGGGGATAATAAGGTCGATAATTAGGATTTCCTTGATTATTTAAATTTCTTGAGGGTTCATTGNATGTCCTAATTAAATTTCAATATTTCTAATAGCAACCCCTTAATTTTGTATTTGATTTTCCATATTCAACATTACTTCTTCCATCGTTAACTTCTTTTCTTTAACTTGTGAGTTAGGGTTAGAGTTAGATCCAGGGTGATAATAAGGTCGATAATTAGGATTTCCTTGATTATTTAAATTTCCTGAGGGGTTCATTGAATTGTTATAATTATTCCAACTAAAATTAGGGTGGTTTTTCCATCCAGGGTTGAAATAGTTANCCATTTCATGTTCAATCAAATTACTAAATATTGATATCACATCTTTGAAATGTTGCAAGTGCATTGCAGAGTCCAAAAGGAATTCTACAAAAAGCAAATGTTCCATAAGGGTTTGTAAATGTTGTTTTATCTTGATCCTTAGGAGCAATTATAATTTGATGATAACTGATATATCCATCTAAAAAAGCAGTAGCCAATCTATCCAACAGTTGGTTTAGAAAGGGTAAAGCAAAGTGATCTTTCTTGGTGGCCATATTTAATTTTTTATAGTCTATACAAATTTGCCAACCAGTAAGTTATCTTATTGGAATTAATTCATTTTTGTCATTTACTTCAACGGTCACTCCTCCTTTATTTAAAACAAAGTGAATTGGGATTACCCAAGCACTGTCTGAAATAGGATATACAATTCCAACATTTAACCATTTTAAAATTTCTTTTTTAATAACTTTTTTCATTATTAAGTTTAGTGTCCTCTGAGGATCAGCTTTAGGTTTGCATTTTTCATCTAATAGAATTCTTTGCATACAAATTGAAGGACAAATTCCTTTAATATCTGCTAAATTCCNAGCAAATTTACATCTTACCAATTTTCGAGAATTGTGTGCTACATTTAAGTACAATGGTGTTTCAGATGATGTCATAAGACTTAGGTTATTTCCTTTCTCACTGAGAAATAAAGCTAAGAAGTGGTTGAATTTATTAACAAAATAACCCATATTCTCAAACATCATTAGAAACTTTAAATGCTATAAATAATAAGTAAAATAACCCATATTCTAATTATTATAACCCAGGTTGGAAGAACCATCCCAACTTTAACTGGAATAATAATTCGGGTGGTAATAATTAACACTAGGGGAACAACCAAGTAAACCCATTGGGAAACTAGAACAACCAAGTGAATAATAATTATAAATCTACTTATCCTCCAAGAATCAACAGTAAGACACAATTTAAGGATAATAAGTTGTCTATAGAAGAAGTGATGTTACAAATGGGTTATCAGTTACAAGTCAAGGAGCTACAATTAGAAATATTGAGAATCAACTTGAGCAATTTGCGTGTTCATTAAGTAATAGATCCCAAGGAACACTTCCTGTTAATACTGAATCAAATCCAAAAGACCAGAATAAAGAGCAAGTCAAATCCGTACAACTGAGAAGCGGAAGAGAGTTAGAAGGTAGGATTCAAAAAGAGATTGAAGTAGAGAGAGGAGAAATTGAAGAATCAAAAGAGAACACTCTGAAAGATTTTGAAAGACCTATTTCTTCGCCGAAGATTGATTTAGAAAAACCACCACCTCCATTTTCTCAGAGACTTTGACAACAGAAGCTGGATAAGTAATTTTCAAAATTTATGGAAATATTTAAGAATCTTACAATCAATATTCCTTTTGCTGAAGCCTTGGAACAAATGCCAAGCTATGTAAAGTTTATGAAGGATATTCTAAACAGAAAAATGAAGTTTGAAGATATTGAGACTGTTGCACTTAGTGTGGAGTACAGTGCTATAATTTAGAAGAAACTTCCTGAAAAGCTTAAAGACCCTCATAGCTTTACAATTCCATGTGCAATAGGAGATAGATTTTATGGGAAAGCTTTATGTGATTTAGGAGCAAGCATTAGCCTTATGTCATTATCAATATTTAAAATATTGGGATTAGGAGAAATAACCCCTGCTACTGTAACTCTACGGTTAGTAGATCGTTCAATGACCTATCCAAAAGGAGTTATAGAAGATGTCTTAGTAATATGGATCAATTTATCTTTCCTATTGATTTCATTGTGCTAGATATGGAGGAAGATAAAGAGATACCTATCATTTTGGGGAGACCTTTCCTAGCCACAGGAAGAGCAATGATAGATGTGCAGAAAGGGAAATTAACAATGCACGTCAATGATCAAACTATTACTTTTAATATTTCAAAATCAATGAAATACCCTGCAAAAGTTAAAGAAGATGAATGCTATAGAATGGGTGTTATAAGAAATCTGAGCGAATGTCATTTCAAGACTACTTATGAAGAAAATTTTGAAGAAAAAGATTTGGAACACGAGCAAGAAGAGGAATTAGATCAACGTGTAAATCTTTCTAAGGAGGATTCAAGTTATGTTCAAAAATGTTTTGAAAAATTTGGACACGATAGAAAATGACAAATCATTTTATTCATCTATTTAAAAACCTCCTGTTGGCATCATTTTTTATGTCATGTGTTAGGGACGTCGATATTACTTAAGGAGGACATCCATTTTGTTTCGGTTTCACGGGGAGAAGGGTGCTAAAAGTGCACAAATTATCATTTTGGACTCAATTACTGAAAAAATGGTCCGAACAACCCCGAACGTCGAAACAGACCACGCGAGCGAGCTCAGAACGTCAATTTCACTTGGAAAATGCGCTCGTTGCACCACAATTTTGCGGGCGGGGTAAAATGTGCAAATTATTATTTTGACCCAAATTGCTGAAAACGTGGTCCAAACGACCCCGAACGATGAAACATACCACACCAGTGCGTCTGGAACGTCGATTTTACCTAAGGAAGACATTCATTTTATCGCGATGACGTGTTCGACAAAAAAAAAAAAGNTTCGCGAAAAAAAAAACTCCCACAACCACCTTCTGCCTCGTTGCTCCTCACACCGCTAGCCTTGCCGCCGGACATCCCTCTATGCTAGCGTCACTTGCCGCCGTCTCTCCCTTCCCCGAGCATCACATGCCAAGCAGTTGGGTCGTGGGAACTCCTCCAACGCCAGCGTTCTGAGTCGCCAGATCTCCTCCCTCGTCGCCGGTAAGGACCGCCGGAGTTCCTTGCTCCCGTTGTTGGCCTATTTCCTAGCCTCCATATCTCCTATCCGGTGAACACTTACAGAGATCCAAAAATCCCCAATTTTCTTCTTCTCCAGAAACCATGGATGCATATGGGGTGAGTTCAAATCTAGGTAAAATCTAAATCTCTTAAATGTGGTGATATTGATTTGTAGAAGTAAATAAGTGAATTATTTATGATTTTCAAACATGAAAGGATGTGGATCTTCTATGCTTTAAAAAAAACCCTTTTATTGTTAAATAATGGGATTTCACTTGGATTTTCTCTTGTATGCAGAATTATCGATTCATATTTGTAAACAAACAGATTTCTTTTGATTTGAAATCATTCGGGAGACGTGCTAATTATATAGTGTGGTCTCTTTTATCATTGGAGGACGATAAGGTGAGCTCGTGACATCGCGTTATCCCACTCACTTTGTGTTACGTATTGTGAAGTGTATCCGAGCGAGAGCTCAACCCGTCTGACCCCTTTCTGAAGGTATATATTTTGTTTACATTTTTTTATGCTTGGATTATTTATTTGGGTACTTTGCATACCTCACCTGCTATTTCCTACTTTCCTTGTGTTTTGTTGCGAGATTCACCGGAAAGCGAACCTCACTGATCCCTTCCTCTCTTGCCTTTATCGGCACTATTTTTGTCCTGTGCGCGTTTTATGAGGCACACTGGAGCATGGATCAAACGTTAGCAAGCTTGGCACAAGCAAAGAAAACGTGTCCGCAGTCGTCACGGTGGTGAGATTCTCTAACTCCTAGTTGGACCTAGGTTTTAGCGGTGTCTAGGCGTGTGGGTTTGATCACCCACACGAGGTGCGTGCGCTGGCATGGGTTGGCGCGACGACGTGCCTGCGTGATGGATCGTCGATTTCCTAGAGCTAGCCTTTAGGTTAGACTTTCTGTGCGTAACCAAACACCCCCCGTAGAGCCGAGTGTCTCCCTTTTGTTGTGAGCCTTAGCACAAATCTCGACGGGTCGGAGTCCCTCACTCCCCTTGCTTTGGGTTTTCCAAGCTTTACTTGGAGAAGCTAAGCGGTCAAACTTGGCAAAGCAAGAGAAGCTTCGTAGCTGGCTTTCTTTGCAAAGTCAGGAGGAGTTCGCGAAATCGTAAAAGCTTTGTAGCTAGCACATTTCGCAACGCCGTGGAGAGTTTTCCCTTCGGAGATCCAGGGAATGCCGCCTATCCAAGGGTCTAAACCTTAGGTTTCCTAGGTGAGGTCTTTAGTACGAGCGTGACTCGCTATCATATGTGGTCATTTGTACCTCATTGTTTGCATATGTGTGTCTTGCATTATTACATATTGTGTCATATATCACACTCACACTTGCACTTGCACGTTGCATCTTACACTAGCACTTGCACCTGCACTGACACCACTTATGCCTCGATCGGTTATCCCAAACTGGTCACATCACTTGTGCTTTAGCCGGCAACCCCAGTCCGGTTGGCACAATACTTTGGTTTGACCGGATGCTCCATCCCGATCGACCTACCACTTGCTCCTTTGCATGTTGTGTATGTGCATGTACATGTTTGTTTGCATGATCGATATCATCTATTTGAGTTGTATTCCTTCGGGTCACTGCTTTACCGGCATACCTCTTTTCGGGCCCTGCCGCTATAGCATGCCTACCTCTGTGTCACTGTCTTACCGTTATATGCTCTTTTCGAGCCATTACCGCCACGGCATGCCCACCTTCGGGTCACTGCCTTATCGGCATACCCTCTTTTCGAGCCCCTGCCACTACGACATGCCCATTCCTACGAGTCACTACCTTCATGGCAAACTCTTTATCACTTCTTTTATGTTCTGATTTTCCTGCATTAGCATATGCATGGATAGCGAGCCAGGTTCGTTAGGAGAGTGACGCTGTGTTGGTCGCGATGCTTTAACGAGCATTGCTTGCTGGGTTGATCCCAGTGAACAATACGAGTTAAGTCATCGGAACTGACATGAGTATGACTGTGCTAAGAATCCAATGAATCTAACTAGTGTCATTCCCTTTTGTGACACTTTAGATATTTTTTTAATCCTTAATATTGGGCCAGTAAAGTGACCCTGTCAAAGTCATATCATACAAAAACTTACCCCTCACTTATATATTAGGTTGATGCACTTTCTCGCTAGATGGTGTGCTAGGCTAGGATTTAGGGTGATAGATAGTCTTTTTGACATATGGCTATTGTTCTCTGTTGGATTGGTTGCCCTAGCCAGGTATCTTTCTTTTGCATTATGCTCATAATGTGTTTGCATGTTGCATATGTGTGGTAGTATGTTAGGGAGTTCTTTTGCAGTGAGCCATGCCTATTTTCATATATACACACAGGTACCGTTATGGGGGGAGCAAGTAATGATTTCTGACCCTTTTGCTTGCAGGTGCTATTCCCCCACTTTTAAGGCATGGCTCAAGATACGTTATGTGCATGTGAGTTTCCCACTGACACTTATTTTCATGCAGGATTGAGTCTTTTTATTTTCTCTATGTATTTTTTCTAGAGTCTAGGAGAATCCTGTAGCAGAAATAAGATACGGGCACGGGTTCCGAGTCGTTAGCACGGGAACCACGTGGAGGGGATCAGGAGCAGATGCTTGTGCCCCATATCTTAGTTCTGTATTTTATATTGATGTATAGAATTAGGACCAGACATGTATATGCGGAGTCCGACCGCCCTTTTTCTTTTCTGAGATATGTTGCCGACCCAGCGGCACCGACCTGTATATTATTTTAACTTAGCTTGTTTTATCTTTTGCATCATGTTGCATGTCTACACTTGCATGTGTTTTCTTTATTTCTTTCTGTGTTTTATCTAGGGTTTCACGATTAGGCTCTTTAGGATTTAAATTCTTAAATTTCTACAAAATCCTAAATAAAATATTCAAGATAATTAAATTTTAGGATTAAAATATTCAGGATTTAAAAATTGTAACATTTACTTTCTTGCATATATTAATAGGGCCTCCACAATACTTAGGATAATACAACTTTTACTTTCCTGCATATATTAATAGAGCCTCCACAATACTTAGGATCATTCTAGATACAACATTTACTTTTTTTGCATATATTAATAGGGCCTCCACAATACTTAGGATCATTCTAGATAATTGCATTCAATCTTTGCATGTCCCGAGGAGGAGTCCCCGTACTTGTCCAACCTGACTGGCCCAGCATACCTTCATATAGGTGGTTGTCTAGTGCGCCTAGGGTGTTAGGGGTGTAAGTCCTTTTGTTTGGAGGGTTTCCAACTTTGTAGCTGAACCTCCACTTTCTCTTTCTTTCCCGAGGCATCCTTGCTATAGAGTGTTTCTAGCTTTGTAGCTGAACCTCCACTTTCTCTTCTTTCCTGAGGCGTCTTTGCTACAGCGTTTCCAGCTTTGTAGTTGAACCTCCACTTTCTTTTCTTTCTTGAGGCATCATTGCCACCCGTTTCTAGCTTTGTAGCTGAACCTCCACTTTCTCTTTCTTTCATGAGGCATCCTTGCTATTTCAGCAGGAATAAGTCCCACCTTTTGGAGCTCTAGCTTGTAGTCATAGGATAGAGTTTCTTTCCTTTGACCTTAGGGGTACTGAGGTTCCCGTGGATGATGCAATTCATGGATTGCTGATTGGGGATTTCATGACGTGTTGGGTCGACTAACTTCACGACCAGGTAGACTTAGGGTTCTGGTAACTGTGTATGACGGATCCGTGGTACCCCGACTCGGTTACCTCTACCTTTTAGGATCACTCTACCTTCCTTTTTGTTGAGCCCATTTGAGCCCTGTCGCTCCTTGACCTTGTTGATATCACCTTGACAGCCCAATACCTTTTACCTTAGCTGCTGCCCATTTGGGATACGACGATTTGTCCTCTGCCCTTTGGCCCAGATGTGCTTTGACGTATTGGGATATCCCCGTTAAGATGATTTAGGTTATTTTGTTGGCCCCATGGGCCAATAAGCCTCTACCCATTCCGGGATGTGACAGACTCATTCTCTGCCCGATTGTTTAGCGTGAGCTTTGAAGCATTCAGATTGCTCCCACACAGAATAACCTTCATTTGGTTGCCTATACCCCAGTTCTATGATAATATGAAGCAAAACTTCTTTTATCGAGAGTATTCTTGGGTATTCCCTAAGATGTAACTAACTAGTAGGAACACATTCCTCTGGGAGTGCTCTTGACCCCAGAACATGTACATACACCTGACTCTCTGGTTATGGGTAGTCTATGTAGATATACATACACCTGACTCTCTGGTTATGGGTAGTCTATGTAGATACTTCTTTCGCGGATATTGGGTTTAAGATGCCTCCGCCCGATCCTTATTTGGGTGGACATTCTTAACCTATCCTTGCGAGGTTTAGTGCACGTAGACACTCCACGTTTTACTTTTTCTCTTGTTTGTCTCTTTGTCGTATGTCCCTTCTTATTCGGTTCCTCTCCTCTTCGAATCATTTATATGGTTCGGAAGAGAAATTTATTCAAATGAGGGAAGTATACGACGATCGACAGGCTGGCGACTCCTTTTAAAATAAAAAAGAGAAAAAAATAAACGGAAACACCTCCAGAACTTGAGTTGAAATTACTTCCTGAACATTTAAAATATGCCTTTTTAAAAGATTCCTCTACTTTGCATGTTATAATTTCCTCAAAGTTAACAATGGAAGGAGAAGAAAAGCTAAGGAAAATTTTGAAAAATTTAAAGAAATCCTTCGGATGGACAATTGCTGATATTGAAGGAATCAGTCTTTCAATTTATACGCATAGAATTAATCTAGAAGAAAACTACAAATCCAGGGCTGATCCACAGAGGAGATTAAATCTTATTATGAAAGAGGTTGTTAAGAAAGAAATTTTAAGTTGGTTAGATGCTGGAATTATCTACCCTATTTCAGATAGTGCATGGGTTAGTCCAATTAACTGTGTTCCTAAGAAAGGAGGAGTAACTATAACTATGAATGAGCATAATGAGTTAATACCTACTAGACAAGTTACAGGGTGGCGAATATGCATTGATTATAGAAAATTAAATCTCACGTTATAGGGTGGTGAATATGCATTGATTATAGAAAATTAAATCTTGCCACTAGGAAAGATCATTTTCCACTACCCTTTATAGATCAAATGTTGGATAGACTAGATGGGCATAAATACTTTTATTTTCTGGATGGATATAGTGGTCCTACCCTTAAATGCTGGATAGACTAGCTGGGCATAAATACTTTTGTTTTTTGGATGGATATACCGGTTATAGTTGGATAGACTAGCTGGGCATAAATACTTATGTTTTTTGGATGGATATACTGGTTATCACCGAGCTGGGCATAAATGCTTTTATTTTTTGGATGGACATACCTGTTATCACCAAATTCAAATATCTCCTGAGGATCAAGAGAAAACAATATTTACTAGTCCTTATGGTACTTTTTCTTTTAGAAGAATGCCCTTTGGTTTATCTAATGCCCCTGGTACATTTCAAAGATGTATGATGACAATTTTTTGTGATTTAATTGAAAAAGGGATTGAAGTCTTTATGGATGAATTTCTAGTGTTTGGAACTTCATTTTACTCATATTTAGAACTTTTATTTAAAGTTCTTAAGCGCAGTGAAGAAATAAATTTAGTCCTTAACTAGGAAAAATACCAATTTATGGTAGCAGGAGGAATTATATTAGGTCATCAAATATTAAAAAAATGGTATGGAAGTAGATCCTGCTAAAATTCATGTGATCGTTAATTTACCTTATCTAACAAATGTAAGGGAAATTAGCAGTTTTTTAGGACATGCTGGATTCTATAGGCGATATATTAAGGACATTTCAAAGATTGCTAAGCCTTTATACCATTTACTGGAGAAAGATGCAATTTTAAATTTTGATGTGGAATGCCTAAAAGCTTTTAAATTATTAAAAGAAAAATTAATCACTGCACCATACATAGTTTCACCAAATTGGGAAAAACCTTTTGAACTTATGTGTGATGCAAGTGATTATGATATTGGAGTTTCGCCAAATTGGGAAAAACCTTTTGAACTTATGTGTGATGCAAGTGATTATGCTATTGAAGCTGTTTTAGGACAAAGATATGATTAAATATTCAAAGTTATTTACTATGCTAGTAAAACTCTCAATAAGACTCAAATTAACTATACAACAACTAAAAAAGAGCTATTAGCAATAGTATA
Source organism: Phalaenopsis hybrid cultivar (assembly GCA_002079205.1). Classification (NCBI taxonomy): domain Eukaryota; kingdom Viridiplantae; phylum Streptophyta; class Magnoliopsida; order Asparagales; family Orchidaceae; genus Phalaenopsis; species Phalaenopsis hybrid cultivar. The sequence goes on from JXCR01141229.1 coordinate 10,884, forward strand.
TGCCTTTGATAAATTTAGATCATATTTGATTAAAACTCATTGTATACTGCATAGAGATCATTATGCTATTAAGTACTTAATGAAAAAGAAGGATATTAAACCAAGACTTATAAGATGGATTCTTCTTGCTACTAAGTACTTAATGAAAAAGAAGGATACTAAACCGAGACTTATAAGATGGATTCTTCTTTTACTTCATTCTGCTATTAAGTGCTTAATGAAAAAGAAGGATACTAAACTGAGACTTATAAGATGGATTCTTCTTTTACAAGAATTCAATTTTGAAATAATAGATTGGAAGGGAACTGAAAATCAAATTGATGATCATTTGTCCAAGTTTGAATTAGAAAAACCACTCTATTTTGAAAAAAGAAATTGATGAACATTTTCCAGATGAAAAATAGTTCACTGTAAATGAGTGTCGTGTTCCGTGGTATGCAGACATTGTGAACTATATTGTTAGTGATCTTAAACCCTCTCTTAGATTCATACCACTCTTACTTTGCGCCTTGCTAAAGGTCCTCTCTCTTTCTCCAGAAGTCCACTTCCATGAATCATTCGTACATTCATGTGGAATGACATACCAAAAAATGTGGAAATTTATTTTTGAAGGTAAGATTTATTTTTGGGATGACCAATATTTATATAAACAAGGAAAGGATCTGATCATTCGAAGATGTGTACCATTAGAAGAGACTTATGAAATTATCCAAAAATATCATAATTCTGATTTTGGAGGACATTTTGGTGTTGATAAAACAACATACAAAATTCTACAATCTGGATTTTATTGGCCTACAATTTTTAGAGATGTTAATGCTTATATCAAAACTTGTGATAGATGTCAAAGAGTAGGCAATATCTAAAATAAATGAGAATGCCCCTTAATTATACGCTAGAACGTTGAAATATTTGATATTTGGGGATTAGATTTCATGGGTCCATTTATACCATCTTTCAAAAAAAAAATATTTGATGTTTGGGGATTAGATTTCCTGGGACCATTTATACCATCTTTCGGAAATTTAGAAATAGTAGGCAATATTTCTAGAAGAAATGAGATACCCCTCAATTATATGCTAGAAGTTGAAATATGTAGGCAATATTTCTAGGAGAAATGAGATGCCCCTCAATTATATGCTAGAAGTTGAAATATTTGATGTTTGAGAGATTAGATTTTATGGGACCATTTATACCATCTTTAAAAAATTTATATATTCGGTTAGTAGTGGACTATATATCCAAATCAATAGAAGTTGTTGCTTTACCTCGATGTGATGCTCAAAGTGTTGCAAAATTTTTCAAAATAAACATATTTTGTAGATTTGGGATGGCGAGAGTTATCAGTCCCCCATTTCAGAAATGACATTATGAAGAAGTTATTAAAGAAATATCATATAAATCATAGGATTGCTACTGCTTATAATCCTCTAACAAGTGATTTGGCTGAATTATTAAATCAGGAAATTAAAAAAATTATGGAAAAATCTTTGAATATAATAAAAATGGATTGGTCAGTCAAACTTGACTATGCTTTGTTGGCTTATTAGACTGCACATAGAACTCCTATAGGAATGTCCCCATATAGGCTAATATTTGGGAAAGCTTGTCACTTACCAGTTGAACTTGAGCATAAAGCATATCGGGTTATTAAAGAGTTCAATTCTAATTTAAAAGATGCTAATGAAAAAAGATTGTTACAATTAAATGAGCTTGAAAAGATAAGGAATGAATCTTATGAGAGTGCTAACGAAGAAAAAGATGGAAATGTGGCATGATTGAAAGATTCTTACTAAATATTTTCTGTCAGGGCAACAAGTTTTGCTATATAATGCAAGGTTAAGTTTATTTTCAAGCAAACTTAAGTCCAGGTGGATGGGCCCATTTTTTGTGATAAAAGTTTATCCTTATGAAGCTGTGGATATTAAGATCCTAATTCTGAGAAAAGTTTTAAACTGAATGGACATAGACTGAAACCTTATTATATAGAGGATCAGCATAAATATAATGATGGAATGATGTTGGGTCAACCAGAATGAGCATTGGTTACGTCAGGCTGACGACATAAAACTAAGCGCTTTGTGGGAGACAACTCACAGTTATTAGTGTGTTTTTGCTTTGATTGTTGTTTTGAGTCTAATTAAGAAATTTAGGGTAATATTTTTTAGTTTATTATGTGCTAGTAATGATTTTAAAACTTTATCTAGTGACCTAGACATGTTAGAATAAGAATTTGGACGTTAAGTTGACTGGTGCAAAAATGTGCATCTGCACTTAAGTGTCAGGTCCGGCGCTTAAGCGGGCATTTTAATCACAGGTGCAAATTTTGATTTCTAAAAGGTATAACTGTAATTTAGTTGGAATAAACTTGTCTTGGCAGTTTCTAATTGTGCCTATAAGTTATGTGGGGGAATTAGGCTTATAAATAGAAGGGGTTTATGAAGGAATTATACCCTGAATTATTTTTAGCTCTAAAAGTCTAACAAAGAGAGAGAATTAGAGAAAATAACTTCATGGGAAATGGATTTAAAGAAGAAGGAAGAAGTCATATAGAAGAAGTTCATAAGTCAAAGTGCACAGGAGATGTATAACAGTTTCTTAGCCGTTAGTATTGAAGAAATATCGGAGAAGATCAGCAAGATGGAGAATATTATATCTATATTAGAGACTAAGGTGCTTGAATTGCATGCTCATCTAGAACGTATTGGGTGGTAACTAAGATGCAATTCAGTCATACCAGTTATATAGAGGAAGTGGATAAGGCGTTGTTCCTTAAGCAGAAGTGGATCGAAGATGATAGTATTAGAGTCCATCACCACCGTCCATTTTATCAACTCTATATTTCTGGAGAGACTACTGAAAGATAAGAATTTGTTCCTTCTAATGAAGAGTGGCATNCTACATCGACACTGGCACCATCGACGCCCATTCTGGCATCATCAGTGCCAGTGGCCATTTAATTAATCCATCTTCCTTGTCAAACGGCGCTGAACATTTTTTAAATTCTCCATTTTGACACCAAATTTCATCCTTTTGCTTTCTTTTTGTTTGAAGTCCTAAAAATGAAGAACTTACAATAAAACATAAAAAATACCTTCCATTAAAGTGTAATATCACCAAAAATAAGTATAAAATATAAGTCTAAAAATACATATATTTTTAGTGTATCATAAATATATTAAATTAAATCGGGTGTTACGATATCCATTCCGGCGACCAACAAATTCTAATTTGGTAGTCGACAAATTCTAATTTGGCGACCCACACACACAAGAAGAAATAACTGAAATCAACTTGCAAAGTGGAAGGATTCTACCTCGAAAGATGACTCCAAAAGAAAAAGAAAAATCAATCATGACACCAGAAGAAACCATTCCTCTAGTACTAGAATGATTGTCCGAAGGAAATAATGAGAATTTTTATAACAAAGTGGACAATAATGTGTTAGCCGATTTAAGAAAATTACTAGCAAAGTTGAGTATTTACAAATCCCTTATCCTTTCTAAAGAAATGAGAGAGTCAGTGATAAAAGCTCTTTCAGATCCATAAATTTGTTTAGCTTAACCTGCTAGTACTTCTTCAACTGAGGCTTACTCATTAGAAGAACAGACAAAAATAACTTTCTTTGAAAAAGCCTTGTTGTTCAGAACAACCGAACATAATCGTCCATTATATATCACTGTCAATATTAATGACACAACACTTCCAAGTGTGCTTATTTATCCTGGTGCCTCGATTAACATTATGAATTTGAGAACTCTCGTGTATTTCAACTTCAAAGCTCGACAACTAATGTGAGATAAAATGATGTTACGAGGATTCAACCAATAAGGAGAACAAGCTTTTAGATCGATTAAATTGCTTTTAAAAATGGACAATTTGGTGACAATGACAAAATTTCACGTCATCGACTTTGAAACTTCTTTTAATGCCTTACTTGGTAGACCATGGCTTCATGAGCACAAGATGGTTCCCCTTTCACTATATCAATGCATAAAATATCCACATAAAAGGCAAGAATGTTGTATTATAGGAGATTTAAAACCATTTATAGTCCATGAAATTGGTGTACATGAAGATGCTACATACTACGCTCCAATAGATAAAATGATATTCTCTAGAGATGTAGTAATAACACCAAATACAGAAGAAAAGAACAAAAATAAGAAAATGAGTGAAAAGACGATAACAAAGGGAAACAAGTTGATAGAAGTTTTTCTTTAGCACCCATAAGGGATAAAAACTCTCATCAGACTTGCATTTGAGGTCGAGGTTAGGGACGAGGATGAGAGAGGGAAGATCCAACAATCGACATGAAGAAATCATTAAAGTTCAAAATTTGTCTGGACTCCGAAGAAGAAAAAAATAAAAGACAACTTTAATAATTTCAAAGGAACCACAATTCAAGATACCTCTTGAAAAAAAAAGATAAAGAAAAATAATTTGAGTCCATGTACAAATGAATCAATCGATATATACATGTCATGACCCTAACCCCAATTTCTCCATAAAAAATTGAGAATTTAGTGGTTAAAGAAGTATATGGTGAAGATAGAACACCTATAATTTTTTTACTTGGTTCTACTTCTTCTAGTTCCAAGACAAATGTAAAACTTGAAGAAGAAACTCTTATGTAATCAATGAAAATACCTTTTGAACTTTATTCTCCACGTGTTCAAAAACTTATTCAAAATGGTTTAATATCTAAGCAATATACATTAGATCAATCTTATCATTTTGAACAGCTATGGAATAACATCAAATAAAACCATAACTTTAAAGAAGGCATTGAGTTTGGTACCATAGAACCTCTAGATAACACAAAGTTTTGCCTAATTGACACCGAAGGACCTGATTCTCAGCAAACATCTGATCTTGCAATCAAAGATGCGCCTTCAAATTTTGAAGAAGACATTAAATTGATTGTGGATGAACTAAAAGAAATAAATTTAGGAATAAAAGAACATTTGAAACTGACATTTATTAGTTCATTCCTTAACGAAATTGAATCAAAAGAAATAATTCATATGTTGATAGAATACAAAGATTTCTTTTCTTGGAGTTACAACAAAATGCCTGGACTCACTCTAGAAGTCATAGTCCATAAAATTGGATTGGACCAAATTGTGATTCTTGTTAAACAATCTCCAAGACAGATGTGTGTTGAAATTAAGCAACAGGTCATTGATGTGCCCCTTGTGTGTGTTGTTTTTCTGTGTGTTTTATGTCAATTTAAATCCCTAACAATAGTACCAAAAATTGGACCCGTCTCTAAATTTATGCAATAATTTTGCTTCCAAAAATATGGTCAAAATTTTGTCCCAATTTATATTAAGTATTTAATGTG
>JXCR01141229.1:17730-30184 GCA_002079205.1 Phalaenopsis hybrid cultivar
ATGTTGGAAGAAGTTGTGATGATTTAAATCCATGCACTTCATTTACTTCTTGATTTGACCAATCCAGATGTTAAAATTTCTTGTGACAACATGTAAGAACTGGGCTGGTATTGTCTCAGTCAACAATTGGAAAGACTCACATGAGGTTGTATGAATGAGAATATAGTACATATGATTGAGTGCAAATAAATAGGAAAATATTCATTGATGGGTGTAGACTTAGAGGACTTTAAAGTGACAGGTTAAACCCCCAACTTGGTTTATTGTTTTCGGTTCTGATACGATAATTTTAGCCCCCAGGTGGAGGGAATCAAGGGAACTCTAGAGTGAGAGCTAGTATCTTCCCTCCTTAGTCGGTCTTCAGAACTATTCAAACTTTAAATCAGTCAATGTTCTTTATAACATCTTTAGTAAGGGTAATGAATATTATTGATCCTATTTGGCACAACACAATTTGCATAATTCCAGAACAGAATTCCTATATTTATTATTGATTCATGATAAGAAGAAAGATATTTTCATATTAAATACTTTTCTTCTACAAAAAAATTTAGTTATCTTTTTATTGTTTCCTTAAAATATCAAAAATACCAAAAATATTTTAATTTTAAATTCCTACAAAAATTCATTTTTAGTTTAAGTAATTATCTTTTTAAAAAATAGAAAAAACTTTCTAAAAAGTGCATATTGCATAATCTTCCATGTGAGTTCGATATTCAGGTCTTAATCAAAAAGTATTATATTACTTGATAATGATACGTATACTTGCGTAGTATCCCAATATAAATATATATAAATTAAAAAGTTAAATTCTTATTTTTCTTCAGAATCAAATTTTTGGTTTTATTGCAAAATAAGAAAATATAAGTGAAAAATATCAACAGAACTATTGTTATACTGTGCATAAGGATTAAGTATCTAGGGATGAGTTAGCATGCCTGTTTCCCGTAATATTGTAGCTTATCTATCAGTGTTTGTAAGTGCACATAGGTTTACCCTGTAAAATATGTAAACCTGGTATGATCAACATTAGAAATAAGAAATTATAGTCATACACAGATCAAGGGGCATATTTTAGAGTGTGATAATAACTGACCAACATGAATAGATTGTTGTTGTTTAGTTGTAATGATCTGCACATAAACCAAGTCTTATGTTGTGTATTTTAGTTATAAAGTCAGTATATTTGCAATCAAATTATTTTCAAGCTTCAACAGCTAAAGGATGAGTCATAACATTAGAAAAATAGATTCACTACTCTGTCATGTCATGTGATGAGCGGTGCACATAGAAGCGAATGGTCGCTAATGCTATGGAATGAAGGAAAAGTAAAAGAGACATTTGTATGGAATATTTTTGTAATTTTTACTTTACCTTCTCCTTGATTTGAAACTATGAACACTACAAAATCTACATTTCATCTCTAATGCATCTCTTATATAATATCATACAACCATCAACACACTACTCTATCTTTTTAGATAGTAATCCTAACTTCATCACTAATTCGTTTGCATTTATACAAATCATATGGAACTAAATTATCTAACCTTGTACTCTTATGTTAAGCTGCAAAAAAGAATTATTTCGATATAGTCCAACGTGCCTTAATGATGGTAAAAATTAATCATTGTGATTGCTTGAATTAAGCGAAGAACTCCTTTTTCTTTCTTGCTACGGTCCCATCATTTCGCTCTTCAATTTCTTCTTCCATACTTAAGTACCAACCAACCGGCACTCACATTTCTAATTAAAGCGAAACAAAAGTATTTTTAAGGTACAAGCATTAGCCTCGGCGCCAATCATCACTTCTCCCGTCCACCAATCATCACTTCTCCCGTCCATCATCTCCATGTCATATTTTATTTTAAAGTTAAACATTTGAAAAAATAATAATTTATATAAAGCAATGTTATATTTGCTGTTCGAGGAAAATTATTAATTTAACAATTTAATAATTTATGAAATGCATCTTTCTATAAAAAACCTTTTTTCAGTCAAGTTATTTCGAAAAAAAAAACCTTATCTCGAAAACAAATCATTGAAATAAGTAAGAAAATGAATTGAAAAGGTACCCAGTTGAAGTGCTTTACAATCTTTTATATATATATATATATATATATATATTATAAGAAAANATAACTAGAAGGACAAAGTTTGCTAAACTAATTTCTAAACTTCAAAGTTAAATTTTTTTAAGACTAAACAACGTTTTGTGAAGAGGAGTTCAAATTTAAGAAAGCATCATTTCCCTTTACAATAAGTATATGGATTGTAAAGAAATTAAAATCATTTAAAAATATATAAAAAAATAATTTTGTGTCAAATAGGAGCAATTCTATTCTTTACCCTCTTCCAAGTGCATATATAACATTGACTAATATAGAGTTTGGTCCCTAATTCCGTGGTTAGGCTGGGAGGATACTGATACACCTAAAATATATAGTATTTTTAGACCCATTTTTATACTTATTTTTGAGATATTGCGCTTTAATAGAAGGTATTTTTGTGTTTTTCTTGCAGATACATGTAAAAATAAAAAAAAAATGCTTAAAGGAGTGAAAAATGATCAAATTTGGAGCAAAAAAGTGAAAAATTGTGCAAAAAAGTTTTGGCGCCTAAGAGTCAGATCCGACACTTAAGCGTCACTTATACAGAGAAGGTCGCGCCTAAGCGCCGAGACCCCACGCTTAAGCGCCAGTGGTAGTTACTAGACGAGTAAAATCAGTTTTTACGAATTTTGAAGAAGTTTTTGAGGCACCCATTGACTTAATAGGTGGTTGTAACCACCATGGATGAAAATTATCATGAAAAGATGCATCTCTTGGGCAAATACATCAAATCAAGACACATATTGAAGAGATCCCAAGGTACCTCTTGGAAAACTATAAAAGAAAGAAGAGTGGACTTCGAAAAGAGTCTTGAAAAGGTCTAAAAAAGTGTGAGTCCTGAAAATATTGACAAGTTTTGAAAGTTCTTTTCTTGGGAGTTAGTTCGGAGAGATTTTCAGGAACCACTTTTTTTTACTTTATCCTTTTTTTATTTTGTTTTGAGTGATTGTAAAAGAGAAGAGATTCAAAGGAACTTCAAGAGTTTGGTGGAGGACTTGAGATAAATTTTGATCTTTTTGTTTTTAGACTACTTTTGGTTTTAATTGAGACTTGTTGTTAGTTTGACAATGATTTCTTCTTTTGGACTACTTTTGGTTTTAATTGAGACTTGTTGTTAGTTTGACAATGATTTCTACTTTTAAACTACTACTTTTGGTTTTAATTGAGACTTGTTGTTGGTTTGACAATGATTTCTTCTTTTAAACTAAAAGACTACTTTTAGTTTTAATTAATGTATTGTTGGTTTGACAATGATTTCTACTTTTAAACTAAAGTATGGTTTTGTTTTCTCCATACAATATTGTTGGTTTGACAATAATTTCTTCTTTTAAACTAAAGTGTGGTTTTATTTTCTCCATAAATATTGGTTTGACAATGATTTCTACTTTTAAACTAAAGTGTGATTTTATTTTCTCCATGGATTATGAGATTTGACAATGATTTCTACTTTTAAACTAAAGTGTGGTTTTGTTTTCTCCATGGATTCTGAGTTTTCATGGATTATGAGTAGTTTTCTTTATCTTTCTCCTTAAAATGATAAGTAATTAAAGTGTTAGGATTTTGAGTATTTTTCTTTATCTTTCATCTTAAAATGATAAGTAATTAAGTAATGGATAAAATGAGTAGTTTTCTTTATCTTTCTTCTTAAAATGATAAGTAATTAAGTTTTGGATGGAATTTGTGAGACTTCTTATTGGTTTGACAATGATTTCTACTTTTAAACTAAAGTGTGGTTTTGTTTTCTCCATGGATTTTGATTTGACAATGATTTCTACTTTTAAACTAAAGTGTGGTTTTGTTTTCTCCATGGATTCTGAGTTAAAATGTGGTTTTGTTTTCTCCATGGATTCTGAGTAGTTTTCTTTATCTTTCTTGTTAAAATGATAAATACTTCTTTGGTTTTAATTGAGACTTGTTGTTGGTTTGACAATGATTTCTTCTTTTAAACTAAAGTGTAATTTTGTTTTCTCCATGGATTCTGAGTAGTTTTCTTTGTATTTTTTCTTAAAATGATAAGTAATTAAAATTTGGATGGAATTTGTGGAGAGTATTGATCTTTAATGTTGGAAGAAGTTGTGATGATTTAAATCCATGCACTTCATTTACTTTTTGATTTGGCCAATCCATATGATAAAATTTGTTGTGAGAACATGTATGAACCGGGCTGGTATTATCTCAATCAACAATTGGAAAGAATCATATGAGGTTGTATGAATGAGAATGTAATTCATATAATTGAGTGCAGATAAATAGGGAAATATTCATTGATGGGTGTAGAGTTAGAGGACTTTAAAGAGACAGGTTAAAGCCCCCAACTTGGTTTATTATTTTAGGTTCTGATACGAGAATGTTAGCCCTAGTTCGAGGGAATCGAGGGAATTCTAGAGTGAGAGCTAGTATCTTCCCTGCCTAGTCGATCTTCAAAACTATTCAAACTTTAAATTAGCCAGTGTTCTTTATAGCATCTCTAGTAAGGGTAAAGAATATTATTGCTCTTAATTGGCACAACACAATTTGCATACTTCCACAACATAATTTCTATACTTATTATTGATTCATGATAAACATACCAAAAATATTTAAGTTTTAAATTCCTACAAAAATCATTTTTAGTTTAAGTAATTATCTTTTTTAAAAATAGAAAAACTTTCTAAAANTCTATTTAGAAGTCTATTAAATCTCTACATGTTAAACTAAAATAAAATATAGAAAATTTTATCAAAAATTAATTTTACTTATGTCTTCAGTTTTATACTTGTATAATTAGGATGTTAAAATTTCTGTTAGCATGTTATTTTTAAATTTTCATTCCTGCTTATATATATCTAATGCTAAACTGTTTAATCAGTTAAAAATTTAAGTTTGGAGGGGATGAAAAATATTTTCAAAACTGGAATTTTATTTATTCTCAAATGTACTACAAGTGAATTTGATTTTAAAAGAAAAATTGATTATGTTTATGAAGTTATATTACGGAAGTAAAATTTGACTTTAGAAATATGTAAGAAAATTTGGTTAAAATTTTAAGTAATGAAGAAAAACTTTAAGTTAAAAATTTTTAGTATAGAAAATGATTTTAATTATATGTGACTGTCTTTAGTAAGAAAAATTGTATTTTTGAAAAATTTAGATAATTTAGACTTTTATTTTTAAAAATGATTAATATAAGTGGTTATCTTTAGTAAGAAAAATTGTATTTTTGAAAAATTTAGATAATTTAGACTTTTATTTTTATACTTAAATCTTTAGTAAGAAAAATTATATTTTTAAAAATTTTAGATAATTTAGACTTTTATTTTTAATACTTAAATTTCTTTTAATAAAATAAATTTTCAAAACTATTTAATATACTATAGGTAAATGTATTATATCAAGACTCGACTTTAGAAAAGGAAAAGTGGAATTCAAAATCATTAAAGTCCTATCGAGATATAGAAATTCTTGCCTGAAAAAGAAAAAAGAACAAGAAAAAGAAAAAGAAAAAGAAAAGAAAAAGAGAAGAAAAGAAAAAGAAAAGAAAAAGAAAAGAAATGTAAGGGAGGAGAAACTTGAGGATTAGTGCCTAATAAAAAATTGGTTCTACATTTGATTTTTTTAAAGTATAATACTTGATAAAATCTTAAGCTTATAAAAATAAAATAGTAAGTAAAATTATTTTTAATAAAATTTTTCTAAGTAGAGAAAAAAAAGAACTAAAATCTAAATTTAGAGAACCTACAATAGTTCTGAATTAGATAGAAACTCATATTTTCATAGTCCAACACTAAAAATTTTCAAACTTTAAGTTGGTCTCATTTACTAATTATTTTTTCTAAATTAGACTACTAATATTTCTAAATCTAAACTTTAGTAACTCCTCAAGAAACTCATATACACATCATACATATTTGATTTTTAAAGATTGAAGTGTTACTTGAGGATAAGTAATATTTTATGTTTGGGGGATTTTGATACACCTAAAATATATAATATTTTTAGATACATTATTTTACCTAGTTTTGAGATATTGCGCTTTAATGGAAGGTATTTTTGTGTTTTTCTTGATGGTTTAAGTAAAAATGGAAAAAAAATGCTTAAAAGAGTGAAAAGTGATCAAATTTGGAGCAAAAAGATGAAAAATTATGCAAAAGAGTTTTGGCGCCTAAGTGCAAGATCCGGCGCTTAAGCGCCGGTTAAACAGAGAAGGTCGCGCCTAAGCGTCGAGACCCTCACGCTTAAGCGCCAGTGGCAGTTACTAAACGAGTAAAATCGGTTTTCACAAATTTCAAAGAGATTTTTCAGTCACCAATTGGCTTAATAGGGGTTGTAACCACCATGGATGAAAATTATCATGAAATGATGCGTCTCTTGGGCAAATACATCGAATCAAGACACATTTTGAAGAGATCCTAAGACACTTCTTGGAAAATTATAAAAGAAAGAAGAGAGGACTTAAAAAAGAGTCCTTAAAATATTGACAAGTTTTGAAAGTTCTTCTTGGGGAGTTAGTTCAGAGAGATTTTCAGGAACAACTTTTTATTTACTTAATCATTTTTGTTATTTTGTTTTGAGTTATTGTAAAAGAGAAGAGATTCAAAGGAACTTCAAGAGCTTGGTGGAGGACTTGAGATAAGTTTTATTCTTTTATTTTAGACTACTTTTGGTTTTAATTGAGCTTGTTGTTGGTTTGACAATGATTTCTTGTTTTAAACTAAAGTGTGGTTTTCTTTTTCCCATGAATTTTGAGTAGTTTTCTTTATCTTTATTCTTAAAATGATAAGTAATTAAGTTTTGGATGGAAGCTGTGGAGANAATTTTGTGTTGTTTTAGCCTTGAATTGAAGTAGTTATTAAGGAGAATTGTGAGATAAAGGAGAGTTACAGGAAGTTGAAAATAGTCATTTAAGTGTTATGAGACTATTTATTGGTGGTTTACTTAGGCAAATAGTACATTTTACTTTAATTTAATTTTTTTTTAAAATCATGCACTGGCGCCTAAGCCCCACATCTCACGCTTAAGCTCAAGAAAATCTGAGAGGTAGGTACCTAAGCACCACGTACCCGTGCTTATGCGCTGGGTCACGAAAACTGGTTCACAAATGGTTAAAAGTGAATTTTTGAGCCAAAAATTGCCATTTTTAACTCCACCGTCACCTTCTTCCTCTCACGTTCACGATTTTTTAGGTCTAGGGCACATCTAAAGTGAAGATTTCTTGGTGGAATAAAGTGAAATTTGCTAGATTCAAGTTCTTAGACGTAAAAGCTTTACTTCTATGTAAAAGAGTTTTGGCGCCTAAGCGCCAAATCCGGCCCTTACGCGCCGATTAAATAAAGAAGGCCGCGCCTAAGTACCAGAGGCCCCACGCTTAAGCACCAGTGGCAGTTATTGGATGAGTAAGTTCGGTTTTTGCAAATTTTGAAGAGGTTTTTGAGGAACCCATTGGCTTAATAGGCGGTTATAACCACCATGGACGAAAATTATCACAAAAGGATGCATCTCTTGGGGAAATACATCAGATCAAGACATATTTTGAAGAGAAACCAAGGCACCTTTTGGAAAATTATACAAGAAAGAAGTGGGGACTTAGAAAAGAGTCCTAAAAAAGTCTGAAAAAGTGTGAGTCCTTAAAGCATTAGAAAGTTTTGAAAGTTCTCATTTGGGGAGTTAGTTCGGAGAGATTTTCAGGCACCACTTTTAATTTTATTTTATCCTTTTTGTTATTTTATTTTGAGTGATTGTAAAGAGAAGAGAATCAAAGGAACTTCAATAGTTAAGTGGAGGATTTGAGATAAGTTTTTCTATTTTTGTCTTGAGACTACTTTTAATTCTAATTGAAACTTGTTATTTGTTTGACAATGATTTTTTCTTTTAAACTAAAGTGTGGTTTTGTTTTCTCCATGGATTCTGAGTAGTTTTTTTNGATCTTTTTGTTTTTAGACTACTTTTGGTTTAAATTGAGACTTGTTGTTAGTTTAACAATGATTTCTTCTTTTAAACTAAAGTGTAGTTTTGTTTTCTCCATGGATTCTGAGTAGTTTTTAATCTTTGTTCCTAAAATGATAAGTAATTAAGTTTTGGAAGGAAGTTATGGAAAGTATTGATCTTCAATGATGGAAGAAGTTGTGATGATTTAAATCCATGCACTTCATTTANTTCTTTTTTCTTAAAATGATAAGTGATTAAAATTTGGATGGAATTTGTGGAGAGTATTGATCTTTAATGTTGGAAGAAGTTATGATGATTTAAATCCATGCACTTCATTTACTTATTGATTTGGCCAATCCATATGTTAAAATTTGTTGTGAGAACATGTAAGAACCGGGCTGGTATTATCTCAGTCAACAATTGGAAAGAATCACATGAGGTTGTATGAATGAGAATGTAATTCATATAATTGAGTGCAGATAAATAGAGAAATATTCATTGATGGGTATAGAGTTAGAGGACTTTAAAGAGACAGGTTAAAGCCCCCAACTTGGTTTATTATTTTAGGTTCTGATACGAGAATGTTAGTCCTAGTTCGAGGGAATCGAGGGAACTCTAGAGTGAGAGCTAGTATCTTCCCTGCCTAGCTTGTCTTCAAACCTATTCAAACTTTAAATTAGCCAGTGTTCTTTATAACATCTCTAGTAAGAGTAAAGAATATTATTGCTCCTAATTGGCACAACACAATTTGCATACTTCCACAACATAATTTCTATACTTATTACTAATTCATGATAAAAAGAAAAATATTTTCATATTAAGTACTTTTATTCTACAAAAACTTTAGTTATCTTTTTACTATTTCATTAAAATATTAAAAATACCAAAAATATTTAGGTTTTAAATTCCTACAAAAATCATTTTTAGTTTAAGTAATTATTTTTTTTTTAAAATAGAAAAACTTTCTAAAAAGTGCATATTGCATAATCTTCCCTGTGGGTTTGATATTCAAGTTTTAATAAAAAAGTCCTATATTACTTGATAATGATACGTATACTTGCGTAGTATCCCAATATAAATATATATAAATTAAAAATTTAATATCTTATTTGTTTTCAGAATCAAGTTTTTGGTTTTGTTGTAAAATATGGAAATAAAAGTGAAAAATACCATTAGAACTATTGTTATACTGTGCATAAGCATTAAGTATCTAGGGATCAAATTTTTGGCGCCGCTACCGTGGAAGAAAACTAAGTAAATTTCTATTTTTAGAAAGTCTTATTTAAACTTTAAATATTTTATGTTATTTTGTATGTTTAATTTTGTTTATTTTATTTTATATTAGTGTATGCATAGTTCAGGTTCTGAAGGACTAGTGCCCTACGATTCTGAATTAGNTATCTTATTTGTTTCAGAATCAAGTTTTTGGTTTTGTTGTAAAATAAGGAAATAAAAGTGAAAAATACCATTAGAACTATTGTTATACTGTGCATAAGCATTAAGTATCCAGGGATCAAATTTTTGGCGCCGCTGCCGTGGAAGAAAACTAAGTAAATTTCTATTTTTAGAAAGTCTTTTTTAAACTTTAAATATTGTATGTTATTTTGTATGTTTAGTTTTATTTATTTTATTTTATATTAGTGTATGCATAGTTCAGGTTCTGAAGGACTAGTGCCCTACGATTCTGAATTAGAAAGAACTATTAAAAAAAATTAGAAAAACTAAGAAAATTAAAACTCTTGAAAAAATAAAAAAAATTACAGAAATGGCAAACCAAAATAATCAAAATGCTGAAATTCATCAAGAGTTTAGACCTTTAAAATATTATGCCAACCCTACTGCAGATGAACTTCATTGTAGTATTCAAAAACCTATGGTAGTAGCTAATTCATTTGAGCTTAAACCTATTATTATCCAAATGGTTTCAAATAATCAGTTTGGGGGATCACCAACTGAAGATCCAAATTTGCATCTTACCAATTTTCTAGAATTGTATGCTACATTTAAATACAATGGTGTTTCAAATGGTGCCATAAGACTTAGGTTATTACCTTTCTCAGTGAGGGATAAAGCTAAGATGTGGTTGAATTCGTTAGTACCAGGATCTATCAAAACTTGGGGTGATTTAGCACAAAAATTCCTTGCTAAATATTTTCCACCATAAAAAACTGTGAAGCTTAGAAATGATATTACATCTTTTAATCAGTTTGAAGGGGAATCTTCTTATGAAGCATGGGAACGATTTAATGAACTCTTAATAAAGTGTCCACACCATGCTATATCAGATTGGTTAATAATTGAAACCTTTTATAAGGGATTAATTGGTTCTCTTAGATCTATTATCGATGCCGCTGCTGGTGGTTCATTGATGTCAAACTTTCATGACGCTTATGCTTTAATTGAAGAGATGGCTACCAACAATTTTTAATGTCCTTCTGAGAGAGTGAATCCAAATAAAGTAGCCAATATTCATGACACTGATACATTTACTATGTTAGCAAATTAAGTTGTTGTAATTTCAAGGAAGTTAGATCAATTTGGAATGAATTTTTCTCAACCAATTTCCATGATTGAAGAGAATTAAATGTTAGATTCTCAAACATCATTAGAAACTTTGAATGTCATAAATAATAAACAAAATAACTCATATTCCAATTATTATAATCGAGGTTGGAAGAACCATCCCAACTTTAACTGGAATAAAAATTCGAGTGGTAATAATTAGTAATTGGGGATCAACCAAGTAAACCCATTGAGAAATTGGAACAACCAAGAGAATAATAAGTATAGATCTATTTATCCTCCATGTATCAATGGTAATACACAATTTAAGGATAAGAAGTTGTCTATAGAAGAAGTGGTGTTACAAATGGGTAATCAATTACAAAGTCAAGGAGCTACAATTATAAATATTGAGAATCAACTTAGGCAAATTGCAAGTTCATTAAGCAATAGATCCTAAGGAAAAGTTCCTAGTAATATTGAATCAAATTTAAAAGACCAGAATAAAGAGCAAGTTAAAGCCGTGCAACTTAGAAGTGGAAGAGAGTTGGAAGGTAGGGTTCAAAAAAAGATTGAAGTAGAGAGAGAAGAAATTGAGGAATCAAAAGAGGACACTCTGAAAGATTCTCAGAGTCTTCGACATTGATTTACCTATTTCTCCACCAAAAATTGATTTAGAAAAATCACCACCTCCATTTCCTCAGAGTCTTCAACAACAGAAGTTGGATAAGTAATTTTCAAAATTTCTAGAAATATTTAAGAAGCTTATAATCAATATTTCATTTGCTGAAGCCTTAAAACAAATGTCAAGCTATGTAAAGTTTATGAAGGATATTCTCAACAGAAAAAGGAAGTTTGAAGATAACGAGACTATTGCACTTAGTGGGGAGTGCAGTGCTATAATTTTGAAGAAACTTTCTGAAAAGCTTAAAGATCCTGGTAGCTTTACAATTCCATGTACAATAGGAGACAAATTTAATGAGAAAGCTTTATGTGATTTAGGTGCAAGCATTAACCTTATGTCATTTTCAATAGTTAAAAGATTGGGATTAGGAGAAACAACCCTTACTACTGTAACTCTATACTTAGGAGATCGTTCAATAACATATCCTAAAGGAGTTATAGAAGATGTCTTAGTGAAAGTTGATCAATTTTTTTTCCTAATGATTTCATTGTGCTAGACATGGAGGAACATAAAGAGATACCTATCATTTTGGGGAGACCTTTCCTAGCAACATGAAGAGCAATGATAGATGTGTAGAAAGGGGAATTAACAATGCTTGTCAATGATCAAACTGTTACTTTTAACATTTCAAAATCAATGAAATACCCTGCAAAAGGTAAAGATGATGAATGCTATAGAATGGATGTTATAAGATATCTGAGCGAATACTATTTAAAGACTATTTATGAAAAAAAATCTAAGGAAAAAGATTTGGAACACGAGCAAGAAGAGGAATTAGATCAATGTGTAAACCTTTTAAAGAAGATTCAAGTTATGTTCAAGAAAGGTTTGAAATTTTGGATATGATAGACAAAGACAAGTTATTTTGTTCATCTATTAAAAAACCTCCAGAACTTGAGTTTAAATTACTTCTTGAACATTTAAAATATACCTTTTTAGGAGATTTCTCTACTTTACCGGTTATAATTTCCTTGAAGTTAATAAAGGAAGAAGAAGAAAAGCTGATGAAAATTTTGAAAAATTTTAAGAAAGCCTTCGGATGGACAATTGCTGATATTAAAGGAATCAATCCTTCAATTTGTATGCATAAAATTAATCTAGAAGAAAACTGCAAACCTAGGGTTGATCCACAAAGGAGATTAAATCCTATTATGAAAGATGTTGTTAAGAAAGAAATTTTAAAGTGGTTAGATGCTGGAATTATCTACCCTATTTCAGATAGTGCATGGGTTAGTCCAATTCAATGTGTTAC
>JXCR01141229.1:31523-49977 GCA_002079205.1 Phalaenopsis hybrid cultivar
GGATCGATGTCCAAGACTCCATTAATGCCCTGTATTACTTGAGCGATATATATACTTGCGTTGATAAGTGTGACTTTGCAATTATTGAATATTGTATAGACATCTTTATCAAATCTATAACTGTTGTCAAGTTATTGGTAATATGGCTATTAAAGAGTTCAATTATAATTTAAAATATGCTGGTGAGAAAAGATTGTTACAATTAAATGATCATGAAGAGATAAGGAATGAATCTTCTGAGAGTGCTAAGATGTATATAAAAAAGATGAAAATGTGGCATGATCGAAAGATTCTTACTAAAAGTTTTCAGCAAGGGCAACAAGTTTTGCTATCTAATGCAAGGTTAAGATTGTTTCCAGACAAACTTAAGTCCAGGTGGATGGGCCTATTTGTTGTGATAAAAGTTTGTCCTTATTGACCTGTGGATATTAAAGATCCTAATTCTGAGAAAAATATTAAAGTGAATGGAAACAGACTGAAACCTTATTTTATAAGAGATCAGCATAAATATAATGATGGAATGATGTTGGGTCAACCAGAATGAGCACTGGTTACGTCGGGCTGACGACGTAAAACTAAGCGCTTTGTGGGAGGCAACCTATAGTTATCAGTGTGTTTTTGCTTTGATTGTTGTTTTGAGTCTAATTAAGAAATTTGGGGTAGTATTTTTGAATTTATTATGTGCTACTAATGATTTTTAGACTTTATTTAGTGACCTAGACATGTTAGAATAAGAATTTGGACGTTAAGTTGACTATTGCAATCGTGCATTGGCGCTTAAGCGCCAGATCCGACGCTTAAGTGCGGCAATTTAATCACATCTGCAAATTTTTATTTCTAGAAGGTATAACTATAATTTAGTTGGAATAAACGTGTCTTGGCAGTTTCTAGTCGAGCCTAAAAGTTATGAGGGGGAATTAGGCCTATAAATAGAAGGGGTTTGTGAAGGAATTTCACCCCAGATTATTTTTAGCCCTAAAGGTCTAAGAAAGAGAGAGATTTAGAGAAAATGTCTTCATGGGAGACGGATTTGAAGAAGGAAGAAGCCATGAAGAAGAAGTTCATTAGTCAAAGTGCATAGGAGATGTATAACAATTTCTTAGCCGTTAGTATTGAAAGAATATCGGAGAAGATCAACAAGATGGAGAATACTATATCTGTATTAGAGACTAAGGTGCTTGAATTGCATGCTCATCTAGGACATACTGAGTGGCAACTTAAGATGCAATTCAGCTATATCAGTTGTGTAGAGGATGCAGATAAGGCGATGTTCATTAAGAAAAAGTGGATCATGATAATATTAGAGCTCGTCACCACCGTCCTTTTTATCAACTATATATTCCTGTAGAGACTTCTGAAAGACAAGAATTCATTCCTTCTAATGAAAAGTGGCATTAAGTTAAGTATTAGGAATTGTGTGTTCGGAGTCATGTTTTTAGGTGTGTTAGTGTTTATGTCTTGTATTTAGTGTTTGTGTCACTTATGTGTTTAATTGTAAATGTGTGTTAAGTGTTTTGTACTTAGGAAATTTTTCTCATCCAAGATTTTTGGAGAGAGAACTAAGTGATAAATGTGTTTGTACTTGTTGTGAATTAATATAAGTTTGTTTTTGTCAAAATTTGTGTTATTTTAGGCTCAAATTGAATTAATTATTATGGAGAATTCTGAGAGAGAAGAGAGTTATAGGAAGTAAATGATACCATTTAGGGGTGGTTTACTTAGGCTAATAGTGCATTTTACTTAGAATTAAAAAAATTTAAAAATTATGCACTAGAGCCTAAGCGCCACCTCTCGCGCTTAAGCTCAAGCCAACTTGAGAGGGAGGAGCCTAAGCGCCACTTACCCGCGCTTAAGCGCTGGTTCACGAAAACCAGTTTGTGAAAGGTTAAAAGTGAATTTTAAGTCTGAAAATACCATTTTTAACACCTCCTATCATCTTCCCCAACTCAAAGTTGCAATTTNCGCTTAAGCACGAGCCAACCCAAGAGGCAGGTGATAAAGCGCCACATACCCGCGCTTACGCGCCGATTAACAAAAACCGGTTTGCAAACGGTTAAAAGTCAATTTTAAGTCCAAAAATACCATTTTTAACACCTTCTATCATCTTCCCCAACTCAAACNTGCTTAAGCACGAGCCAACCCAAGAGGCAGGCGATAAAGCGCCACATACCCGCGCTTACGCGCCGGTTAACAAAAACTGATTTGCGAACGGTTAAAAGTCAATTTTAAGTCCAAAAATACCATTTTTAACACCTTCTATCATCTTCCCCAACTCAAACNTTCGAAATTTTGAGGGCTAGGGCAATGGGAATTTGAAGATTTTTTGGTGGAATCGAGTGAGACTTGCTAGATCCAAGTTCCTTAAGGTAAGAGATTTACTTCTATGTAAAAATTTTGGAGTTACACCATATATTTTAAGCACATTTGGAAGATTTCAAAAATTTACTATTCATGGTTAAAAGTGAAGAAAAATCTATGGACATTTCTTTGGAAGTTTAGTTAGTGCTTTTGGAAAGTTTAGTGATTTAAACTTGATTTTTAAAGTTATTTTTGGAATTTATCAAATTTGCAGAATGACACCAAAAATGAAAAGGAGTAGAGGAAAGAGCCCATTTCAAAAGCTCAGGATTGATACGGTGACGCTCTACAGTCATGAAAATTGATTCAGGAGCGATGTTTCAAGAGTCCAGGTGGAGAGGTAGAAGACCTGATAGTCTGCCGATAGTGGGAACCATTTTGTTGTTTCTCTACCATTGCAATGATTTCTGTTGTGAGAGAGTTTTATGTAAATCTCCTAGAGGCTGAAGACAATCGAGTTATGGTTAGAGGGAAGTTGATACCTTTTACTCCGGAGGTAATCAACTTGTTTTACCATTTACCACCAAAGACTTTATGTTTTTATGTGAATTATAGTCCTAGTGAAGTTGAGTTAGACGAGATTATTTCATATTTGACTATTGGTAGAGGACTTTGGAAGATAACCAATGAGAAGATAGTAAATTTTCAAACTTCAAAGTTATGTGCACCTTCAAAGGCCTGACACTATTTNATTTACTTCTATGCAAAAATTTTGAATTTTCACCATATATTTTAAGCACATTTGAAATATTTTAAAAATTTACTATTCATGGAGAAAAGTGAAGAAAAATCTATGGAAATTGCTTAGGAAGTTTAGTTAGTGCTTTTAGAAGTTTAGTTTAGTGATTTAAACTTGATTTTTAAAGTTATTTTTGGAATTTATAAATTTGTAGAATGACACCAAGAATGAAAAGGAGTAGAGGAAAGAGCCCATTCGATTCGAGCAAATTTGTCAGTTCAAAAGCTTAGAATTGATATAGTGTCACTCTACAATCAAGAAAATTGATTCAAGAGCGATGTTTCAAAAGTCCAGGTGGAGAGGTAGAGGACCTGATAGTCCACCGACAGTGGGAATAGTTATGTTGTTTCTCTGCCGTCGCAATGATTTCTGTTGTGAGGGAGTTTTATGAAAATCTTCCAGAGGCTGAAGACGATCTAGTCATGGTTAGAGGGAAGTTGGTACCTTTTATTCCATAGGTAATCAACTTGTTTTACCATTTACCACAGAAGACTTTATGTTTTTATGTGAATTATAGTCCTAGTGAAGTGGAGTTAGACGAGATTATTTCATATTTGACTATTGGGAGAGGACTTTGGAAGATTACCAATGAGAGGGGAGTAAATTTCCTAACTTCAAAGTTATGTGCACCTTGAAAGGTCTGGCATTATTTCATTTCTGCTCGTTTGCTTTCGACCAATCATCTCAGTAAAGTGACCAGAGAGAGAGCAACGTTGAATTATTGTATTCAGGAAGGAAAGCCCATCAACATAGGGGATTTGATCTATCACACTATCATCAGTTCAGCTACTGCTGCTACTACTGCAGGTATGGGATTTACTTTCTTGATATTTTCATTATGCAAGCAGGCTGGAGTGAAATATGATAGTTGGGAGGAAGTTCTGTTACCTCTAAAGCCCATCACAAAGGTGAATGTAAAGACTTATTATAAGCATTCAATTTTTGTCTGGAGAGGAGGATTTTCCAAAAGTTATGGATTAGAAACGTCTACTGCATCTTCATCACGACCATCTACTTCTCGTGCTTCTACATCTAGAGGCGATACCAAGACTCAGGATGAGTAATTGCAGAATATGATGGACAATATCAATTTTACTGCAGATAAGGTACAAATTTTAGAGCATTTTGCAAATCATACTAATAGTTATAATAGAAGGAAGAGTGATTATNTAGTAGAGGAAAGAGCCCATTCGATTCGAGCAAATTCGTCAGTTCAAAAGCTCAGGATTGATATGGTGACGCTCTACAGTCACAAAAATTGATTTAGGAGTGTTGTTTCAAGAGTCCAAGTGGAGAGGTGGAAGACCTGATAGTCCGCCGACAGTGGGAACAATTCCGTTGTTTCTCTACCGTCGCAGTGATTTTTGTTGTGAGGGAGTTTTATGCAAATCTCCCATAGGCTGAAGATGATCGAGTTATGGTTAGAGGGAAGTTGGTACCTTTTACTCCAACTGTAATCAACTTGTTTTACCATTTACCATCAGAGACTTTATGTTTTTTTATGCAAATTATAATCTTAGTGAAGTAGAGTTAGACGAGATTATTTCATATTTGACTATTGGGAGAGGAAATTGGAAGATTACCAATGAGAGGAGAGTAAATTTCCCAACTTCAAAGTTATGTGCACCTTCAAAGGCCTGACACTATTTCATTTCTACTTGTCTACTTCTGACCAATCATCTCATTGAAGTGACCAGAGAGAGAGAGAGCAAAGTTGAATTATTGTAATCAGGAGGGAAAACCTATCGACATAAGGGCTTTGATCTATCACACTATCATCAGTTCAGCTGCTGCTGCTACTACTGCAGGTATGGAATTTGCTTCATTCATTCATTATGCAAGCAGGTTGGAGTGAATTATGTTAGTTGGGAGGAATTTCTGTTACCTCTAAAGCCCATTACAAAGGTGAATGTGAAGACTTATTCTGAGCATTCAAATTTTGGTTGGAGAGGAGGATTTTCCAGAAGTTATGGATTAGAGACGTCTGCTGCATCTACCTCTGCTTCATCTTCATCACGACCATCTACTTCTCGTGCTTCTATATCTAGAGGCGATACCAAGACTCAAGATAAGTTATTGCAAACGATGATGGGCAATATCAATTTTACCGCTGATAAGATACAAAATTTAGAGCGTTTTGCAGATCATACTAATAGTTATAATAGAAGGAAGAGTAATTATGAAGATAAATTTCACTCATCTTTGGAAAGCTTGATTAGTGGTGAACCAGGAGTGCAATTTCGTCCATATCCTCGATATCCTGATTATGAGTCTGTAGAAAAATGGTATAGCAGTGATTCTGTGGATGAAGAGTAAAGCTAAGAGATTCATTTTATGATTGTAATATGATGTGAACTATGTGGTCTGAGCTTGCTATATTTTGATCTGTGTGTTGTTTTAGACTATGTTGTGTTTTGGACGTTTATGTTTTATTATTATGAGGTTTGTGGTAGCTAATATTTTATTTTTAAATTTTACGATAGTAGCTGTTGTTTTGTGTTTAGTACTATGATTTAGTTAGTTTAGAACTTAACTTAATTTCATATATGTTATAAAGTAGAATCTTGCTAGCTTAGATCTTAAACTTCAAATTAAGAAACTGTTGCTCCACATTTTTCTTTTATCATGTTAGTGTGTTGTTTGTTTTTATACCCACTGTTTAGAAGTCTATTGATCTCTACAAGTTAAACAAAAATGAAAATATAGAAAATTTGATCAAAAATTAATTTTACTCCTGTCTTTAGTTTTATACTTGTATAATTAGGATGTAAAAATTCCTGTCAGCATGTTATCTCAATTTTCATTTCCTTTCTATATAATTATCTGATGTTAAACTATTTAATCTGTTAAAAATTTAAGTTCGGGGGGGATGAAAAACATTTTCAAAACTGGAATTTTATTTGTTCTCAAATGTACTACAAGTGAATTTTATTTTAAAAGAAAAATTGATTATGTATATGAAGTTATATTAGGGAAATAAAATTTTATTTTAGAAATAAGTAAGAAAATTTTGTTAAAATTTTAATTAATGAAGAAAAAGTTTAAGTTAAAAAATTTTAGTATAGAAAATGATTAATATAAGTGACTATCTTTAGTAATAAAAATTATATTTTTAAAAAATTTAGATAATTTAGACTTTTATTTTTAATACTTCAATTTCTTTTATTAAGATGATTTTCAAAACTATTACTATATCTATAAGTAAAAGTATTATATTAAGACTTTACTTTAGGAAAGGAGAAGTGAAATTTAAAATCATTAAAGACCTGTCCAGATATAGTAATCCTTGTTTGAAAAAGAAAAAGCAAAAGAAAAAGAAAAAGAAGAAGAAAAAGAAAATGAAAAGAAAAAGCAAAGAAAAAGAAAAGAAAAAAAACAGAAATGTAAGAGAGGAGAAACTTGAGGATTAGTGCTTAATCAAAAATTGGTTTTACATTTGATCTTTTTAAAATATAAGACTTGATAAAATTTTAAGCTTATAAATATAATATAGTAAGTAAAATTATTTTTAATAAAAATTTTTAAGTAGAGAAAATAAAAGAACTAAAATCTAAATTTAGAGAACTTGCAATATTTCTGAATTAGATAAAAACTCATATTTTCATAGTTCTTAACATAAAAAATTTTCAAACTTGTAGTTGGTCTCATTTACTAATTATATTTTCTAAATTGGACTACTATATTTCTAAATCTAAATTTTAGTAACTCGTAAAGAAACTCATATACATATCATGCATATTTGGTTTTTAAAGATTGAAGTGTCACTTAAGGACAAGTAATATTTTAAGTTTAGGGGGTTTTGATACACCTAAATTATATACTATTTTTAGACATATTGTTATAGCTATTTTTGAGATATTGCGCTTTAATAGAAAATATTTTTGTGTTTTTCTTGCAGATACAAGTAAAAATGGAAAAAATGCTTAAAAGGAGTGAAATGGGATCAAATTTGGAGCAAAAAGGTGAAAAATTGTGCAAAAGAGTTTTGGCGCCTAAGCGCCAGATCCGGCGCTTAAGCGCCAGTTAAACAGAGAAGGTCGCGCCTAAGTGCCGAGACTGTGTGCTTAAGCGCCGGTGGTAGTTACTAGATGAGTAAAGTCGGTTTTCATGAATTTCGAAGAGGTTTTTGAGGCACCCATTGGCTTAATAGGTGGTTGTAACCACCATAGACGAAAATTATAATGAAAGGATGCGTCTCTTGGGCAAATACATTGAATCAAGACACATTTTGAAGAGATCCCAAAGTACCTTTTGGAAAACTATAAAAGAAAGAAGAGAGGACTTAGAAAAGAGTCATAAAAATATTGGCAAGTTTTGAGTTCTTTTCTGAGGAGTTAGTTCAAAGAGATTTTTAGGAACCACTTTTTATTTACTTTATCCTTTTTGTTATTTTGTTTTGAGTNGTGGGAGGAAGTTCTGTTACCATTAAAGCCCATTAAGAAGGTGAATGTGAAGACTTATTCTGAGCATTCGATTTTTGGCTGGAGAGGAGGATTTTCCAGAATTTATGGATTAGAGACATCTGCTACATCTACCTCTGCTGCCTCTTCATCACGATCATCTACTTCTCGAGCTTCTACATCTAAAGGTGATACCAAGACTCAGGATGAGTTATTGCAGAAGATGATGGACAATATTAATTTTACCGCGGATAAGGTACAAAATTTAGAGCGTTTTGCAGATCATACTAATAGTTATAATAGAAGGAAGAGTGATTATGAAGAGAAATTCCACTCATCTTTGGAGAGTCTGATTATAGGTGAACCAGGAGTGCAATTTCCTCCATATCCTCGATATCCTGATTATGAGCCTGCAGAAAAATGGTACAGCGGTGATTCTGAAGATGAAGAGTAGAGCTGAGAGATTCATTTTATGATTGTATTATGATGTGAACTATGTGGAATAAGCTTGCTACATTTACATATGTGTGTTGTTTTGGACTATGTTGTGTTTCGGACGTTTATGTTTTATTATTATGACGTTTATGGTATTTAATATTTTATTTTTAAATTTTAGGGTAGTAGCTGTTGTTTTGTGTTTAGTAATGTGAATTAGTTAGTTTAGAACTTAACTTAATTTCATAGTTGTTATAAAGTAGAAAATCTTGCTAGCTTAGATCTAAAACTTGAAATTCAGAAACGACTGCCCTGTATTTTTCTTTTATCATGTTAGTGTGTTGTTTGCTTTTATACCCACCGTTTAGAAATTTATTGAATCTCTACATGTTAAACTAAAATAAAATATGGAAAATTTCATAAAAAATTAATTTTACTCCTATATTTAGTTTTATACTTGTATAATTAGGATGTAAAAATTCTCGTTAGCATGTTATTTCAATTTTCATTTCCTGCCTATATAATTATCTGATACTAAACTGTTTAATCTGTTACAAATTTAAGTTTGGGGGGATGAAAAATATTTTCAAAAATGGAATTTTATTTGTTCTCAAATGTACTATAAGTGAATTTGATTTTAAAAGAAAAATTGATTATGTATATGAAGTTATATTAGGCAAGTAAAATCTGATTTTAGAAATAAGTAAGAAAATTTAGTTAAAATTTTAAGTAATGAAGAAAAACATTAAGTTAAAAATTTTTNTGTATTGCACTTTAATGGAAGGTATTTTTGTGTTTTCCTTGCAGATACAAGTAAAAATGGAAAAAAATTCTTAAAGGAGTGAAAAAGGATCAAATTTGGAGCAAAAAAATAAAAATTGTGAAAAAGAGTTTTGGCGCCTAAGTGCCAGATCTGGCACTTAAGCCCCGATTAAGTAGAGAAGGTCGCGCCTAAGCACCGAGACCCCGTGTTTAAGCGTCAATGGCAGTTACTAGACGAGTAAAATCGGTTTTCATGAATTTCAAAGAGGTTTTTGAGGCACTCATCGGCTTAATAGGTGGTTGTAACCACCGTGGATGAAAATTATCATGAAAGGATGCATCTCTTTGGCCAATACATCGAATCAAGACACATTTTGAAGAGATCCCAAGGCACCTCTTGGAAAACTATAAAAGAAAGAAGAGAGGACTTAGAAAGGAATCCTGAAAATATTGGCAAGTTTTGAAAGTTCTTTTCTGGGGAGTTAGTTCGGAAATATTTTCAGGAACCACTTTTTATTTACTTTATCCTTTTTTTATTTTTGTTTTGAGTGATTGTAAAAGAGAAAAGATTCAAAGGAACTTCAAGAGTTTGGTGGAGGACTTGAGATANATCCTGAAAATATTGGCAAGTTTTGAAAGTTCTTTTCTGGGGAGTTAGTTCGGAAATATTTTCAGGAACCATTTTTTATTTACTTTATCCCTTTTTTATTTTTGTTTTGAGTGATTTTAAAAGAGAAAAGATTCAAAGGAACTTCAAGAGTTTGGTGGAGGACTTGAGATAAGCTTTTATCTTTTTGTTTTTAGAATACTTTTGGTTTTAATTGAGACTTGTTGTTAGTTTGACAATGATTTCTTCTTTTAAACTAAAAGACTACTTTTAGTTTTAATTAATGTATTGTTGGTTTGACAATGATTTCTACTTTTAAACTAAAGTATGGTTTTGTTTTCTCCATACAATATTGTTGGTTTGACAATAATTTCTTCTTTTAAACTAAAGTGTGGTTTTATTTTCTCCATAAATATTGGTTT
This sequence comes from Phalaenopsis hybrid cultivar, assembly GCA_002079205.1. Lineage (NCBI taxonomy): Eukaryota > Viridiplantae > Streptophyta > Magnoliopsida > Asparagales > Orchidaceae > Phalaenopsis > Phalaenopsis hybrid cultivar. The sequence goes on from JXCR01141229.1 coordinate 41,247, forward strand.
GACAATGATTTCTACTTTTAAACTAAAGTGTGATTTTATTTTCTCCATGGATTATGAGATTTGACAATGATTTCTACTTTTAAACTAAAGTGTGGTTTTGTTTTCTCCATGGATTCTGAGTTTTCATGGATTATGAGTAGTTTTCTTTATCTTTCTCCTTAAAATGATAAGTAATTAAAGTGTTAGGATTTTGAGTATTTTTCTTTATCTTTCATCTTAAAATGATAAGTAATTAAGTAATGGATAAAATGAGTAGTTTTCTTTATCTTTCTTCTTAAAATGATAAGTAATTAAGTTTTGGATGGAATTTGTGAGACTTCTTATTGGTTTGACAATGATTTCTACTTTTAAACTAAAGTGTGGTTTTGTTTTCTCCATGGATTTTGATTTGACAATGATTTCTACTTTTAAACTAAAGTGTGGTTTTGTTTTCTCCATGGATTCTGAGTGACTATGATTTCTTCTTTTAAACTAAAGTGTGGTTTTGTTTTCTCCATGGATTTTGAGTAGTTTTCATGAGACTTTTTGTTGGTTTGACAATGATTTCTTCTTTTAAACTAAAGTGTGGTTTTATTTTCTCCATGGATTTTGATAGCTTTATTTATCATCGAAGTAATTAAGTTTTGGATGGAAGTTGTGGAGAGTATTGATCTTTAATGTTGGAAGTTGTGATGACTTTTAAACTAAAGTGTGGTTTTTTTTCTCCATGGATTCTGAGTAGTTTTCTTTATCTTTCTTCTTAAAATGATAAGTAATTCGTTTTCTCCATGGATTCTAAGTAGTTTTCTTTATCTTTCTTCTTAAAATGATAAGTAATTAAATTTTCTCCATGGATTATGAGTAGTTTTCTTTATCTTTCTTCTTAAAATGATAAGTAATTAATTTGGATGGAAGTTGTGTAGAACATTGATCTTTAATGTTGGAAGAAGTTGTGATGATTTAAATCAATGCACTTCATTTATTTTTTGATTTTGCCAATCCAAATGTTAAAATTTGTTGTGAGAACATGTAAGAACCGGGCTGGTATTGTCTCAGTCAACAATTGGAAAGAATCATATGAGGTTTTATGAATGAGAATATAGTTTATATGATTGAGTACAAATAAATAGGAAAATATTCTTTGATAGGTGTATAGTTAGAGGACTTTAAAGTGACAGGTTAAAGCCTCCAACTTAGTTTATTTTTTTAGGTTTTGATACGAGAATGTTAGCCCCCAGGTGGAGGAAATCGAGGGAACTCTAGAGTGAGAGCTAGTATCTTCCCTGTCGTTTTTATAACTATTAAAACTTTAAATTAGCTAATGTTCCTTATAGCATCTCTAGTAAGGGTAAAGAATATTATTACTTCTATTTGGAACAAAATAATTTGCATACTTCCACAACAGAATTCCTATACTTATTACTGATTCATGACAAAAAGAAATATATTTTCATATTAAATACTTTTCTNTACGAGCTTTTATGAATGAGAATATAGTTTATATGATTGAGTGCAAATAAATAGGAAAATATTCATTGATAGGTGTATAGTTAGAGGACTTTAAAGTGACAGGTTAAATCCTCCAACTTGGTTTATTTTTTTAGGTTTTGATACAAGAATGTTAGCCCCCAGGTGGAGGGAATCGAGGGAACTCTAGAGTGAAAGCTAGTATCTTACTGCCTAGCCGATCTTCAGAACTATTCAAACTTTAAATTAGTCAATGTTCTTTATAGCATCTCCCATCTAGCCGGTCATCATAACTATTCAAACTTTAAATTAGCCAATGTTCTTTATAGCATCTCTAGTAAGGGTTAGTCGGTCTTCAGAACTATTCAAACTTTAAATTAGCCAATATTCTTTATAGCATCTCTAGTTCGTTTTCAGAACTATTCAAACTTTAAATTAGCCAATGTTCTTTATAGCATCTCTAGTAAGGGTAAAGAATGTTTTGTATTTGGAACAAAACAATTTGCATACTTTCACAACAGAATTCCTATACTTATTACTGATTCATGACAAAAAGAAATATATTTTCATATTAAATACTTTTCTTCTACAAAAACTTTAGTTATCTTTTTACTGTTTCGTTAAAATATCAAAAATACCAAAAATATTTAAATTTTAAATTCCTGTAAAAATCATTTTTAGTTTAAGCAATTATCTTTTTAAAAATTGAAAAATTTTCTAAAAAGTGCATATTGCATAATCTTCCCTGTGGGTTCGATATTCAGGTTTTAATCAAAAAGTCCTATATAACTTGATAACGATACGTATACTTGGGTAGTATCCCAATATAAATATATATAAATTAAAAAGTTAAACTCTTATTTTTTGTTAGAATCAAGTTTTTATTTTTGTTGCAAAATAAGGAAATATAAGTGAAAAATACCATCAGAACTATTGTTATACTGTGCATAAGCAGTAAGGCATCCGTGGATCAGTGCTCCTTAGCCCGGTACTAGTAATCAACAAGTGGACAACCAAGTTACAATACATTTAAAATTTATATTTTAACATGCACATGGATTTCAGGCATACAAAAGGAAGTTGTATTAATTTTGTAGTAAAAATACTTTTATAAAAATTGTATATGTTCTTATTATATTTGTTCTTATCGATTTTAAGAATTATGATTGTCCAAAAGTCGGTCATATCGTCAGACGTAAGACCGCCAACAACCTAAGAAGGTACTGGTCCCCCGCTAGTCTTATGTCGGTGAATGATATCATCATCCTACGGTACACGGAGTCCCTGGATTAGGTCTTGATGTCGTAGGATGGAATATCATTTTGCTCTACCACTGGAGTGCCTTTATAANGGTAGTCTCCCAATATAAATATATATAAATTAAAAAGTTAAACTCTTATTTTTTGTTAGAATCAAGTTTTTATTTTTGTTGCAAAATAAGGAAATATAAGTGAAAAATACCATCAGAACTATTGTTATACTGTGCATAAGCAGTAAGGCATCCGTGGATCAGTGCTCCTTAGCCCGATACTAGTAATCGACAAGTGGACAACCAAGTTACAATACATTTAAAATTTATATTTTAGCATGCACATGGATTTCAGACATACAAAAGGAAGTTGTATTAATTTTGTAGTAAAAATACTTTTATAAAAATTGTATATGTTCTTATTATATTTGTTCTTATCAGTTTTGAAAATTATGATTGTCCACGAGTCGGTCACATCGTCAGACGTAAGACCGCCAACAACTTAAGAAGGTACTAGTCCCCCGCTAGTCTTATGTCGGTGAATGATATCATCATACTACGGTACACCGAGTCCCTGGATTAGGTCTTGATGTCGTAGGATGGAATATCATTTTGCTCTACCACTGGAGTGCCTTTATAATCTCCACCCTAAGCTCCATAACAAAACCGACCTACTTACGACCTTGCTTGGTGGTTTCATATATAATAAAAGACTATATATGAGCACTTTTGTATCAGACATAAGAACCGAAAACCTAAACCAAGAAGCAAGGAAAACAAACCAAAAAATAAGAAATGAAAAAGNGCCGACCTACTTACGACCTTGCTTGGTGATTTCATATATAATAAAAGGCTATATATGTGCACTTTTTTATCAGACATAAGAACCGAAAACCTAAACCAAGAAGCAAGGAAAACAAACCAAAAAATAAGAAATGAAAAAGAAAGAAAACTAACCCGCCTCCAAAACCAATTCAAGAGAGAAGAGTGAAATGAGCAAGAGGGCTAGCTTAAAACATACAATTCGGCGTGGCTTCTTGAATGAGTAAAGAGGTGGGGCACACTCTCCCAGAATAACCATAAAACATCTCCAAAAGATACAAGTTAGAAACCTCTCAACTATTTCTGAATTCTCCAAACATCAAAAGATCTTTCCCTTCTTTTTTTTATTGCAACCAATTTGGCCCGCAGAATTGGGCCTCAAAACATTTTCAAACAACTGGTATATTATTCCTAGAAAGGGGCATTCAAACTCTTCCAAACAACTAGAGTTAAAATAAGTTAATTTACAAACATCAAAACATTTAATTTCACCTCTGTCGGCACTATTTTGGTTTGGGGAGTTGCCTATAAGAAGCTGTCGGTCACCATAATCAAAATCCCGTCGCTCTCTTGGGAAGGACATTTTAATGTTTAGAAAAATATTAAATCAAACTAACCCCATATTTTTCATGGTTTAAATGAAAGAGCATTATATCTCAAACCATGTATCTATCCCGAAAGATAAACACAAGACTTGAGGATGAGGCTCAATCAAATAAACTAAGGAATATATGACATCTAATTGGTCTGTGAAACTAATTTATTTGCCAATAATTTTCCCTATTTAATATGAAGAATTAAATAGGGTTTATATTAAGCTGGGTTTGAGAAAAGCTTCCTATAANTTTGTATCTATCCCGAAAGATAAACACAAGACTTGAGGATGGGGCTCGATCAAATAAACTAAGGAATATATGACATCTGTTTGGTCTGCGAAATATTTTTTTTTGCCAATAATTTTTCCTATTTAATATGAAGAATTAAATAGGGTTTATATTAAGCTGGGTTTGAGAAAAGCTTCCTATAAGGGCAAGCCCCTATGGTTAATTACATCTTAAATGACTGAAGTAATCTAAGAAAACTCTCGATAAAAATCAAGAAATATTATCTTCAAGGAATTCAAAGGAAATGACTTTTCAATGAAATCGAACAAAGAGGTGTGAAAGGGATTGGCTCAAATTTGGAGCATTTTATTTTTGAAATCCAAAGGAGGAAGATCTAGGGGATGTCATAGATTTAGAGGAAACCTCGATGACTTTCCAGTATATCCTAATGTTTGGCTTAAGTTTTGAAGAGAAATATTTAGGTGTTTCATCCTGCCAATTTTATTTGTTAGGGCTTACATTCATGTGAAACGACCACACAAATAGCCTAGAAGGTGTGAGGGATTAGGTCGTGACGAACGACAACCTCGGAATCCTAAGACTATTTTGGGCTTATATTATACAACAAAGCTATACAAAGGCTTAAAGATGAGGTGAGGATTTATGTTGCATAAGCAGACAACCTCAAAATCTTATGGTTTGGTTGTTTAATTCTAAGGAAGGAATGATTTAGCTGGGGAAGACATGTTTTACTGTTGAAGATGGCGGGCTGCCCACCATGCTAGCTCCAAGCTCTTTGTCGTGACGAGTTTAAATTTTCTAGGGTGTCCAATTATGATGTCAAATCAGGTGGCCCTATGATTGTAGTTCTTTGAATTTTCATAGGGGATGTTAAAGTTGATTAGAGCGACACCGATTAGGATCCCACGGTTCCCTCGTTCTGGCACCACCATTTTCTATTGAATTCACTTAGTCCAAATGAATTTACTAAACTCAACTTAATGAGTTCCATAATTTCATTTAGACCTTGGGAAGCCTCGTTAGCAACCGTAGGTTACCTCCTCCGAGGGGTTCCCGATCTTCCAATAAGGACATTTTAATTTAGCGGAAAACCTCGTTAGCAACCGTAGGTTACCTCCTCCGAGGGTTCCCGATCTTCCAATAGAGAAAAAACCTCGTTAGCAACCGTAGGTTACCTCCTCCGAGGGTTCCCGATTTTCCAATAGAGACGTTTTATCGTTAGCAACCGTAGGTTACCTCCTCCGAGGGTTCCCGATCTTCCAATAGAGACGTTTTAAACTTGTTAGCAACCGTAGGTTACCTCCTCCGAGGGTTCCCAATCTTCCAATAGAGACATTTTACTAAGCAACCGTAGGTTACCTCCTCCGAGGGGTTCCCGATCTTCCGATAGAGACGTTTTAATTAAACGAACTTACTAAACTCAACTTAATGAGTTCCATAGTTTCATTTAGACCGTGGGAAAACTCGTTAAACCGTAGGTTACCTCCTCCGAGGGGTTCCCGATCTTCCAATAGAGACATATTAATTTAGTTAACCGTAGGTTACCTCCTCCGAGGGGTTCCCGATCTTCCGATAGAGACGTTTTAATTTAGTTAACCGTAGGTTACCTCCTCCGAGGGGTTCCCGATCTTCCGATAGAGACGTTTTAATTTAGTTCGTAGGTTACCTCCTCCGAGGGGTTCCCGATCTTCCAATAGAGACCTTTTAATTTAGTTGAAGTGTAGGTTACCTCCTCTGAGGGATTCCCGATCATCCGATAGAGACGTCTTAATTTGGTTGAAGTACTAAACTCAACTTAATGAGTTCCATAATTTCATGGATTCACTTAGTCCAAATGAATTTACTAAACTCAACTTAATGAGTTCCATACTTTCATTTAGCAAATGAACTTACGAAACTCAACTTAATGAGTTCCATAATTTCATTTAGACCGTGGGAAGCCTCGTTAGCAACCGTATTTACCTCCTCCGAGGGGTTCCCGATCTTCCAATAGAGACGTATTAATTTAGTTGAAGTTGTCCAACTTAATGAGCAAAATGAACTTATCAAACCCAACTTAATGAGTTCCATAATTTCATTTAAACCGTGGGAAGCCTGAATGAATTTATCAAACCCAACTTAATGAGTTCCATAATTTCATTTAAACCGTGGGAAGCCTCGAAACCCAACTTAATGAGTTCCATAATTTCATTTAAACCGTGGGAAGCCTCGTTAGCAACCGTAGGTTACTTAATGAGTTCCATAATTTCATTTAGACCGTGGGAAGCCTCGTTAGCAACCGTAGGTTAATTAATGAGTTCCATAATTTCATTTAGACCGTGGGAAGCCTCGTTAGCAACCGTAGGTTACCTTCTCCGAGGGATTCCCGATCATCCGATAGAGACGTCTTAATTTAGTTGCAATTTTAGTTTTGTGTCGAGGGTTCCCGATCTTCCAATAGAGATGGCCTCGTTAGCAACCGTAGGTTACCTCCTCCGAGGGGTTCCCGATTTTCCAATAGAGACAATTAATTTAGTTGAAGTTGTATTTTGTGTGATGTTTGTGATTAAATTTTGTCCGATAGAGACTTTTTAATAAGTTGTAGTTTTATGTGATGTTTCTTCCCGATCTTCCAATAGAGACATATTAATTTAGTTGAAGTTGTATTTTGTGTGATGTTTGCCCGATCTTCCGATAGAGACATCTTAATTTAGTTACAATTGTAGTTTATGTGATATTTGTGATTAAATTTTGAGTTATTTTACATTTTGAATGTTGTGGGGGTGAATTTTATCTTGGTTAATTTTAGTTTTAGTTTTGGTTTTGCTTTTGTGGATATCCTGATAGTTTTAGTTTTCATGCATGGTGGCATCGTTGTTTAACATGCAAGTTTTTCAAGTATAAAAAGTACAAAAAAGACAACACTATAAACTATAAAAAGCATACCTGGCGAGTTTTCTCGTTCCACCACCTGAAACTCAAAATGCATGTCATGCATTTTATATGAAATAGGAAAGTAAAGTTTTGGCGACCTACCTAACCCTAGGTCATATCTTGGTGGGTCAATATTAGTTTGATTAAGGATGATTTTGTTAAGTAAAGCACATTAAGTTTAGTGGACCTCTGAGGTATCCAACAAGTTCGGAGAAAGAAGCAGGTCCATGATTCCTTCTCACTACCTGGTGAAAGGCCTCAAGCTCATTTAAACTTATTGTGCTGCTTAATAATTCACACTATGAACACCCTAACACTCAATGAACATTGATGTCCTAATTATTCCTAAGAGTAGGGTAATCATCATTTGTAATTTAATTTTAAAGATTATGTGAATGAAGACCCTTAAAGGGTACCAGCTAGTGTTGTTGGAACACTTAGCCAAATTTTGGTCCTAATTGGGTTTGTACTATTTTAAAGGTCTTAAATTTTAGCTATGTTTTCTTTTCTAATCCTCGTTTAATCAGTCTTGATTTAACTAGGATCACTACTAAGCGCTCAAGACCTAGGTGAGTGTCTTAATTAATTTTGAAAATATTAAATTTTAGGAGATCATGATTCATTATTTGAATTTCTTTTGAAAATCAAATAGGGGTATTAAATTGATTAATTATTGACTTCAAAAGTCATACCCCTAAGTCCTAGGTTCATTTTATTTTAATTAACTTCCAAATTTTAATAATTTAGAAATTTATTAGCTTATCTTTTCAATTAAGAAAGTGAGGTTGGTTTCTACCAATTAACCTTTTGTGTTTCAAACAAACCCCTAAGTCCTGGGTTCATTTTATTTTAATAAACTTCCAAATTTTAATAATTTAGAAATTTCTATCCTTTTAATTAGGAAAGTGAGATTGGTTTTTACCAATTAATTCATTTTTTAATTTCAGTCATAAAAAAAACTAATTAAGATCAGATGTTGCTCATTTCCCTCCTTGAATTAAGCCTAAATGTTAATTAAGGCCAAATTCTTAAAATTACACTTTTGCCCCTAAGNCTTTTTATTAAAATAATTTTCAAAACTATTTTTATATCTATAAGTAAAAGTATTATATCAAGACTTTAATTTAGGAAATGAGAAGTGGAATTCAAAATCATTAAAGGTCTATCCAGATATAGTAATCCTTGCCTGAAAAAGAAAAAGAAAAAGAAGAAGAAAAGGAAAAAAGAAAAAGAAAAAAAAAGAGAAAAGAAAAGAAATGTAAGGGAGGAGAAGCTTGAGGATTAGTGCCTAATAAAAAATTGGCTANAAGAAAAGAAAAGAAATGTAAGGGAGGAGAAGCTTGAGGATTAGTGCCTAATAAAAAATTGGCTAATCAAAAATTGGTTCTACATTTGATCTTTTTAAAGTATAAGACTTGATAAAATCTTAAGCTTATAAATATAATATAGTAAGTAA
>JXCR01141229.1:49996-78235 GCA_002079205.1 Phalaenopsis hybrid cultivar
ATGTAGTAGAGAAAATAAAAGAACTAAAATCTAAATTTAGAGAACTTACAATATTTCTGAATTAGATAGGAGATCATATTTTCATAGATTCTTATCATTAAAAATTTTCAAAATTTAAGTTGGTCTCATTTACTAATTATTTTTTCTAAATTGGACTATAATATTTCTAAATCTAAATTTTAGTAACTCCTAAAAAAACCTCATATACATATCATACATATGTAGTTTTTAAAGATTGAAGTGTCACTTGAGAACAAGTTATATATATCATACATATGTAGTTTTTAAAGATTGAAGTGTCACTTGAGTATATATATCATACATATGTAGTTTTTAAAGATTGAAGTGTCACTTGAGAACAAGTAACATAAGTTTGGGGGATTGAAAAAGGATCAAATTTGGAAGGTATTGTACTTTAATGGAAGGTATTTTTGTGTTTTCCTTGCAGATACAAGTAAAAATGAAAAAAACTTCTTAAAGGAGTGAAAAAGGATCAAATTTGGAGCAAAAAAATAAAAATTGTGAAAAAGAGTTTTGGCGCCTAAGCGCCAGATCTGTCACTTAAGCCACGGTTAAGTAGAGAAGGTCGCGCCTAAGCATCGAGACCCCGTGTTTAAGCGTCAGTGGTAGTTACTAGACGAGTAAAATCGGTTTTCACGAATTTCAAAAAGGTTTTTGAGGCACTCATTGGCTTAATAGGTGGTTGTAACCACCATTGATGAAAATTATCATGAAAGAATGCATCTCTTTGGCAAATACATCGAATGAAGACACATTTTGAAGAGATCCCAAGGCACCTCTTGGAAAACTATAAAAGAAAGANCCCTAAGAGTAGGGTAATCATCATTTGTAATTTAATTTTAAGGATTATGTGAATGAAGACCCTTAAAGGGGGTAAGCTAGTGTTGTTGGAACACTTAGCCAAATTTTGGTCCTAATTGGGCTTGTACTATTTTAAAGGTCTTAAATTTTAGCTATGTTTTCTTTTCTAATCCTTGTTTAATCAGTCTTGATTTAACTAGGATCACTACTAAGCGCTCAAGACCTAGGTGAGTGTCTTAATTAATTTTGAAAATGTTAAATTTTAGGTGATCATGATTCATTATTTGAATTTCATTTAAAAATCAAATAGGGGAATTAAATTGATTAATTATTGACTTCAAAAGTCATACCCCTAAGTCCTAGGTTCATTTTATTTTAATTAACTTCCAAATTTTAATAATTTAGAAATTTATTAGCTTATCTTTTCAATTAAGAAAGTGAGGTTGGTTTCTACCAATTAACCTTTTGTGTTTCAAACAAACCCCTAAGTCCTGGGTTCATTTTATTTTAATAAACTTCCAAATTTTAATAATTTAGAAATTTCTATCCTTTTAATTAAGAAAGTGAGGTTGGTTTCTACCAATTAATTCATTTTTTAATTTCAGTCATCAAAAAAATTAATTAAGATCAGATGTTGCTCATTTCCCTCCTTGAATTAAGCCTAAATGTTATTTAAGGCCAAATTCTTAAAATTACACTTTTGCCCCTAAGGCTCTAACACATCATAATTTGTCAAATTCAAATTGAATGACTTTGAAATTTTTATCCTACCTCATTCATGGGTCAATTAAGACATCAGAGGTGAAAAAATTTCTCAAAATTTAATTTATTTTATATAATTATTTTCATGCAAAAACAGGATTTTTCAAAGAAAATTCCTTTCAAAATTTAATTTAATTTATATAATTATTTTCAAGCAAAAATAGGATTTTTCAAAGCTCAAAATTTAATTTATTTTATATAATTATTTTCATGCAAAAACAGGATTTTTCAAAGAAAATTCCTCAAAATTAATTTAATTTATATAATTATTTTCATGCAAAAATGAGATTTTTAAAGAAAATTTGCTAACTTGACAATGTTAAAGCATAATCACTTTAAATTTTTACGAGAGATAGACCTAGACTAGAGAGCCATTTGGACAAAATTTCATAATTTTTTGAATTTTATTTGAATTATTATAATTATTTTAAGTTATGGGGTAATTATTAAATATAAAATATTTTAAATGGGGAAAATTAAGTTTTGTATTTTGAAAAGTTGTCTTGAAGTCAGAGAATCCAAAGAATAAACTTTTGTATTTTTTTTGTTTTTCTTTGATTTATTGAAATTATTTTAGTGGAAATCCATTTTTTAGCCTTTAAAAATTATTTTAAGCTTNCGGAAAATTAAGTTTTGTATTTTGAAAAATCGTCTTGAAGTCAGAGAATCCAAAGAATCAACTTTTGTTTTTTTTCTGTTTTACTTTGATTTATTGGAATTATTTTAGTGGAAATCCATTTTTTAGCCTTTAAAAATTATTTTAAGTTTGAAAATACAATATCTTTATTTAGAAAATCAGGAAAATTATTATAATTACTTCTAAATTATTAGAAAACAATTTAGAACATTTCCATGCTTTTATTATTTTTATGATTTTTATGAATTTTTAATTATTTTAAATATTTTAAAATAGGCTAAAAATTAAGTTNATATTATAATTACTTCTAAATTCTTAGAAAACAATTTAGAATATTTTCATGTTTTTATTATTTTTATGATTTTTATGAATTTTTAATTATTTTAAATATTTTAAAATAGGCTAAAAATTAAGTTTTTATTTTAAATACCATTTTATTTTATAAAATTCCCGTGATCACAGAGAACTACAAGAACAAGTTTTCATAATTTTTTGAGTTATATTTTGATTTTTTAAAGATCATTTTAATGCCAAAAAGGATATTTAACTTGAAAAATCAATTTAGGCTATCAAATGAACTCAAAATGCTTTGAAATTTTTATAGGGAGTTCTCTCGATCTTAGACAACAGTGGAGATTAAAAATCAAGTCATTTTGATGTTTGTATTTTTCAAAATTAACTATCTTAGTGTTTTAGGGTTTATGAAGATTATGTTCATTTTAAATGACTTGACTCATGAGAAATTTTTCTAAGGGTTCTCTGGTCATAGTCAACCTACCAAAAATTTTTTAGATTTTTTTCTAAGCAACATGCTAATTATTAGATTAATTTAATCAAATAATGTACATAAACTTGAAAAATATGGATCTCTTTCTAGAGGTCTTCTCTGGCTTTGGAAAAAATCAGAGAATGTTCCCCTTGACATAGGCTACAACATGCCAAAAATTAAAGCTATGGTGAAATGCCTATATGCATGGAGAGTTAAAAGACTCAAAAAGTATTTAATTAATTAAAAATAAAATATTCACATTGTTATCCTCTGTTGACCAAGCAAGAGGGTATTTTATTTTATTTTTGTGATTTTTTTACACCAATATATGGATTTTTGAAGTTAGGGTGTATTTTCTGAATTTTTTTAATTCCCTATTTATCTATTTAAACGCGCGGTGCCTCGTCAACCTACGGCAGCTCCAAAACTCCACGCGACACGCTCTCATTCGATGCTACAATCCACGCTAGCAACCACGCATCCCGAGGTTTGTGTAAGGAAGTGCTGTCCGGCTTGATCTCGTCCATTGATGAGACAAACGCGCGATCGGACGGCTATCCCTCATCGTCCCCAAATAGACTAACCCGAGAACCGTCCATCTTCAAGGATTGATATCTTCCTCATTTCTCAACCAAATTAAGTGAATTTTTTTTTAAAATGCTCGTCTAGACTAGAGGAACATATCCATATTGTTGAGATTCCATGAAATTACGCCCAAGAAAATGAAGAATCAAAATAGGCTCGTGATGTGGAGGAGTTCAATACCTTTGCTCTGAGAAGGGAAGCTTCAATCAGATATGCTTGGCACGTTTGTTGGAGACCAAGGAGGCTAGGGATTGAGCCTCTTGCTGTGGTGTAAGGTCTAGGTATGAATTTGATCAAGCCCGACTTCAGGTGCTGATTAAAGTCTATGTTAGGGGCTCAGTGGAAGGGGGATTTGATGGGGATTTATCTTCTTTCAGTGTTGTGAAGGCGTGGGTATAAGTAATTGAAGTTTGGTGGATTGTGGGAGTGTAATGAGCTCTGTCCTGGTTTTAGGCAGAAAATTGAACTCAAAATTAGGCTTCCACAGTTGGAATCAGTGGGGGAAGATGGTTGGATTGCACTGAGGAGGTCTCAAAGAAGCTCTGTGAGTGATTTGGGAAGCTCTCTCTGAGAAAATTTCAGCACTATCTCCATGGCCGTGGTTTTGGAGTGGCTGTCATGGCCAATGTTTAGGTGCAATGTGATGCTTAGGTGGAGGGCAGAGGGGCTCTACAATTTAAAATGGTTGAGCTAGCCTCTAGGTTTCAATTGGGTGAAGTTTAAGAGGGGGTGGCCCTTGGTTTTGGCTTCTTCGGTGACTAGGCCGGCCGACCATGGTAGAGGGAGGTGGCTAGGAGCTCAGGGAACTCAGGGGAATATGTCACAACAATTAAATGAGTTAAGGTTTAGTTTTGACAAAAATGTCCAAGGCTTAAGCAAATATGGAATCAACATCCCTTGATTTAGGGGAACTTTGGTCCATGGCTTAGCTTAGGTGGTTTTATGAGGTTTAGCTTGGTCACTAGGGCCCAACTAATGGTTGTGGAGTCATTAATTTTGTGACTTTGGGGTTCTTAGGCTAATTTTAGTGCATGGGTCCAATGTGGGTTCAAATGACCAAAACTTGGGTTTGGGTTAGGCTATCAATGTCAATTGACCTAATTGATTAATGCACTTGATGTAGATGATTGTAATGAACATTTTTGGTGAAGGATTAAAAGGATTTTGACTTCAATTGAAGGGTCAATTTGAAGGAAGTTGAAAATTGGTCATTTTGGGCATGTTGGGCTAACCTTGGGTCTAGATTGGGCTAACCTTGGGCTAAGTCCAAATTTATGGTTGGAAATGGTCAATAGGAATTTCATGAATAATTTTCAACATAAATTGGGTGCCAATTTAGGGATTAAGGCAATCAATTTGGTGAAATTTGGGGACATAGCCAATTTGGGGCAATTTGGGGATTTTTGACTTAAGTTGAAATTAAATGAATTTGAGGTTTCACCAAGGCCAATTGAAGGTCAAGTTTTCTATTTAGGAATGTTATGAAGATTTCAGGGTCCAAATTGAGACCAATGGAGTAGGCCCTAGGGTTCAATTTGGTGGAACCAAGTCATAGGGCCAAAATTAGGGGTTTTGATTTAGATCAAAATTGGGCTCAAATCATTGGGTCAATTGAGCTTGGATTTGGTTTAGATTGGTCACATGAAATGTGAATTTAAGTTTAGGATTGGAATTTTGAGAGATTGGGATCAAATTGATGGACATTTGAAGTGGATTTAGGGAAATTTGGGCCTTTAAAGGCAATTTGGGGGTTTTGGTCAAAGATGGTCAAATTGGTCAAATTGGATTATGTGGCAGTAGAGAAAAATTAAATTAGGAATATTTGAAATATTTTGGAAATTTTTGGGATTTTTTGAAATTTTTGAAACTTTTGGCTAAGGTGGGGCATTTTGGTAATTTGACAATTTTTTGGTGATTTTTGGTAATTTGGGTGTTTTCAAAAGATTTGAAATGATTTTTTGAACAAGTTTGGGTCTNGAGGAGTTTTCTCGATCTTAGACAACAGTGGAGATTAAAAATCAAGTCATTTTGATGTTTGTATTTTTAAAAATTAACTATCTTAGTGTTTTAGGGTTTATGAAGATTAGATTCATTTTAAATGACTTGACTCATGAGAAATTTTTCTAAGGGTTCTCTGGTCATAGTGAACCTACCAAATTTTTGTTAGATTTTTTTCTAAACAACATGCTAATTATTAGATTATTTTAATTAAATAATGTACATAAAATTGAAAAATATGGATCTCTGTCTAGAGGTCTTCTCTGGCTTTGGAAAAAATCAAAGAATGTTTCCCTTGACATAGGCTACAACATGCCAAAAATTAAAGCTATGGTGAAATGCCTATATGCATGGAGAGTTAAAAGACTCAAAAAGTATTTAATGAATTAAAAATAAAATATTCACATTGTTATCCTCTGTTGACCAAGCAAGAGGGTATTTTTATTTTATTTTTGTGATTTTTCTACACCAATATATGGATTTTTGAAGTTAGGGTGTATTTTCTGAATTTTTTTAATTCCCTGTTTATCTATTTAAACGCGCGGTGCCTCGTCAACCTACGGCAGCTCCAAAACTCCACGCGACACGCTCTCATTTAACGCTACAATCCACGCTAGCAGCCACACATCCCGAGGTTTGTGTAAGGAAGTGCTGTCCGGCTTGATCTCGTCCATTGATATGACAAACGCGCGATCGGACGACTATCCGTCATCGTCCCCAAATAGACTAACCCAAGAACCGTCCATCTTTAAGGATTGATATCTTCCTCATTTCTCAACCAAATTAAGTGAATTTTTTTTAAAATGCTCGTCTAGACTAGAGGAACATATCCATATAGTTGAGATGCCATGAAATTACGCCCAAGAAAATGAAGAATCAAAATAGGCTCGTGATATGGAGGAGTTCAATACCTTTGCTCTGAGAAGGGAAGCTTCAATCAGAGATGCTTGGCACGTTTGTTGGAGACCAAGGAGGTTATGGATTGAGCCTCTTGCTGTGGTGTAAGGTCTAGGTATGAATTCGATCAAGCCCAACTTCAGGTGCTGATCAAAGCCTATGTTAGGGGCTCAGTGGAAGGGGGATTTGATGGGGATTTATCTTCTTTCAGTGTTGTGAAGGCGTGGGTATAAGTAATTGAAGTTTGTTGGATTATGGGAGTGTAATGAGCTTTTTCCTTGTTTTAAGCAGAACTTTGAACTCAAAATTAAGCTTTTACAGTGGGAATCAGTGGGGGAAGATGGCTGGATTGCACTGAGGAGGTCTCAAAGAAGCTCTGTGAGTGATTTGGGAAGCTCTCTTTGAGAAACTTTCAGCACTATCTCCATGGCCGTGGAGGTGAGCTTTTTATAAAAATGGTCTTGGAGTGGCTGTCATGGCCAATATTTAGGTGCAATGTGATGCTTAGGTGGAGGGCAGAGGGGCTCTACAATTGTGATGCTTAGGTGGAGGGCAGGGGGGCTCTACAATTTAAAATGGTTGAGGTAGCCTCTAGGTTTGAATTGGGTGAAGTTTAAGAGGGGGTGGCCCTTGGTTTTGGCTTCTTTGGTGACTAGGTTGGCCGACCATGGCAGAGGGAGGTGGCTAGGAGCTCAGAGAACTCAGGAGAATATGTCACAGCAATTAAATGAGTTAAGGTTTAGTTTTGACAAAAATGTCCAAGGCTTAAGCAAATATGGAATCAACATCCCTTGATTTAGGGGACCTTTGGTCCATGTCTTAGCTTAGGTGGGTTTATGAGGTTTAGCTTGGTCACTAGGGTCCAACTAATGGTAGTGGAGTCATTAATTTTGTGACTTTGGGGTTCTTAGGCTAATTTTAGTGCATGGGTCCAATGTGGGTTCAAATGACCAAAACTTGGGTTTGGGTTAGGCTATCTATGTCAATTGACCTAATTGATTAATTCACTTGATGTAGATGATTGTAATGAACATTTTTGGTGAAGGAATAAAAGGATTTTGAGTTCAATTGAAGGGTCAATTTGAAGGAAGTTGAAAATTGGTCATTTTGGGCATGTTGGGCTAACCTTGGGTCTAGATTGGGCTAATCTTGGGCTAAGTCCAAATTTATGGTTGGAAATGGTCAATAGGAATTTCATGAATAGTTTTCAACATAAATTGGGTGCCAATTTTGGGATTAAGGCAATCAATTTGGTGAAATTTGGGGACATAACCAATTTGGGGATTTTGGACTTAAGTTGAAATTAAATGAAATTGAGGTTTCATCAAGGCCAATTGAAGGCCAAGTTTTCTTTTTAGGAATGTTATGAAGATTTTAGGGTCCAAATTGAGACCAATGGAGTAGGCCCTAGGGTTCAATTTGGTGGAACCAAGTCATAGGGCCAAAATTAGGGGTTTTGATTTAGATCAAAATTGGGCTCAAATCATTGGGTCAATTGAGCTTGGATTTGGTTTATATTGGTCACATGAAAGGTGAATTTAAGTTTAGGATTGAAATTTTGGGAGATTGGGATCAAATTGATGGACATTTGAAGTGGATTTAGGGAAATTTGGGCCTTTAAAGGTAATTTGGGGGTTTTGGTCAAAGATGGTCAAATTGGTCAAATTGGATTATGTGGCAGTAGAGAAAAATGAAATTAGGAATATTTGAAATATTTTGGAAATGTTTTGGATTTTTGAAATTTTTGAAAATTTGAGCTAAGGTGGGGCATTTTGGTAATTTGGTAATTTTTTTGGTGATTTTTGGTAATTTGGGTGTTTTCAAAAGATTTGAAATGATTTTTTGAACAAGTTTGGGTATTTTGGATAAATTTAGGTATTTTGGCCAAATTTAGGGTTTCAATGGTACTTGGATAATTTGGGGGAGTTTAGGGGCAAAAGCCCAGGATGGGTATTTTGGGTAAGATTTGGGGAACTAACCACCAAAAGTAAGCCATGGGCCAATGGAAACCCCATTTGGGTCCTCTATGTACTGGTCTTAGCTAAACCCTAGCCTAGAGCTGGTAGGTTTAGGGGACCATCTACATGAGTATCCCAAAACTATCAAGGGATCAAAGCCAAGAAATTTTGGGTTTAGGGTAGTGAGTGAGTGTGAGTGTGGGCTATGAGTGCTNCCTACATGAGTATCCCAAAAGTATCAAGGGATCAAAGCCAAGAAATTTTGGGTTTAGGGTAGTGAGTGAGTGTGAGTGTGGGCTGTGAGTGCTTTAGCTCTAGGCCAACACTCAGGGTCAACCCTAAGGTCAAATAGCCCTATAGGAACTCTCCTTGAGCTCCCCCATAATGACCCCACCTACTNATGAGTGCTTTAGCTCTAGGCTAACACTCAGGGTCAACCCTAAGATCAAATAGCCCTATAGGAACTCTCCTTGAGCTCCCCCATAATGACCCCACCTACTAAGTGCTAAAGGTTACGATCAATATGTGGAACTTCAAGTTGAGTAAATAAGAGTTTAGCATTTCTAATGGTGAGGGTGCATTTTCTAGTTTTCTAAGAATATTCAATAAAAAAGTCCTTTGGCTAGACCTTAGGCTATTAAAGAGGAAGACTATACCTCAACCAAAAGTGAGGTCAACNCATTTCTAATGGTGAGGGTGCATTTTCTAGTTTTCTAAGAATAGTCAGTAAAAAAGTCCTTTGGCTAGACCTTAGGCTATTAAAGAGGAAGACTATACCTCAACCAAAAGTGAGGTCAACAACCTCGAAGTAAAATTTTCCAATGTCAACATAAACCCAACATCATCTAGAACACGGCTAGGGCAGCAAGGAACCACCATACAAGTGCACAACAGAGAAGCTCACGACCAAGGGCAGCAAGAAAGGCAAAGCCACCAGCCAACAACATAAAGGGAACCACCACGGGGAGGCTCACGGCTAGGGACAACAAGGNTATAAACCCAACATCATCTAGAACACGGCTAGGGCAGCAAGGAATCACCATACAAGTGCACAACAGAGAAGCTCACGACCAAGGGAAGCAAGAAAGGCAGAGCCACCAACCAACAACATAAAGGGAACCACCACGAGGAGGCTCACGGCTAGGGACAACAAGGAGAAAGCCACCAGCCCGTAACACAAAGAGAGTCACAAGAGGTAGCTCATGGCTAGGGGTAGCCAACAAGAAACCACCAGCCCCAGCAACTCCAAAAATCTCCAAGAAATAAACCTCTTAAAACATTAAAACAGGCTCCAACATGTATTCAAACAGGGACAATAGCCTAAGGAGCAAAACCAAGACTCAAACCAACTACAAAAAGTCTTAGAAACCAAGTTTCCGCTGCTCATGCATTTCGAACAGAGAAGGCAGCAAAGAAACAACAAAACAAGGTCCTAAAGCAAAACTTCCAAAGCTCCAAAATTAAATAAAATCACCTGCATATGTTTTGAACAGAGAGGTAGCCATAGGGGGGCCAAATCGAGCCCAGCAAGTGGCAAAAAACCAAGCCACCACCAAGAGAAATCGAGCCCAGCATGGGCCCAAAACTGAGCCACCATAAAGCAAATTCCACAAAGCCTTAAAACCCAAAATCTGCATCCATCATATATTCAGAACAGGGGGCAAGTAACAAGAAACAGAGAAATGCAGGTAAGCCCCAAGGCCAACATCTCAAAACATTGAAACGAGTTCCATCATACATTAAAATAGGGGTAACAATAACAGAGAGCTCAAAAATCAAGTCCCAAATCAATGATTCATTTGTGATTCGAATAATGGAATAATAGGAAGCAGGGCAACCAAAATAAGCCCCCAAAATAAATATTTCCTCTAGAATGTATTAATTAGTTCGGTAAAGAGAAAAGAGAAAACCATCCCCTGAAGACTAGCTTTGCCCTCAAATATCAATGTATAAGTATATATGTGATAAGAACATAAATAAGCAACCTGCACATCCTTAAGAATCAAACCATGCTTTCCTCATAAACCCACATTTCCAACTAATTATCACAGAAAATTTAAGACAGGCCCAACAACATGCTATACCAGCCAAAATAGATAGCCTACCACACATGCAGCTACTCTCCTCTCTTTTGAAAATCTGAACCTATATCGAGCAGAGGAGAGAAGCTTTTATCGAGCAAAGAGGAAGAAAGTGAAGAAGAGGAGGAGAAATGTACCTTGCTCAAGCCTCTACAACAACAACTAAAGGAAGATACAACCCTTTCAAGCTCCCAACCCACAAACACCAGGAACAAATTTGGCAGTGCCTCCCCCTACCTCCACAATTTGTACCCCTAAAACCAAACTCCAAGCCAACACCTTATAGAAACAGAGGAGGGGAGAGCTTTTGCGAGGGAGACATGGAGCCTCTGTTTGTGTGCGGCTCGAGGAAGGCAGTGGAACAGGCGTATCGCAGGAGATAATATTGCATATGGGGTGTATGGGGGGCTGGGCTACGCATGCGATCGGGATAAGGGAGAGAGAGGAGTGGACTGCGTGAGGGAAGGGCTAGAGGCAGACCAAGCAAATGGAAAAGGGAGGGCCATGAGCCAACTCGGGATTTAGGAATTTTTGAAAAAGAAATCCTTTTTTTATATAATATTTAAATTCTCCATTCGCGTGTGCAGGGAACCACATCAAAATGGGTGTCCTCCCTAGGTAAATTCAGTGCTCCAAACATGCCAGCGTAGTCTGTTTCATCATCCGGGGTCATCTGGGTAGCCTCGTCATCGATTTGGTCAAATACGCGTTGAATTCAATTTCCGTTAAAATTTTGAATCAAGCTCAATTGACTGATCAAGATGGTGAAGATGGTCTAAGGGAATGCCATGAAGTGTTCTCAACATTAATTGGGTGTCAATTTTGGGGTTTTGGAAGCGGAGAATTTCATGGTCATGTCATGGCTCATCAACTCCATGGAAACTTCGATTGACCGATCATATATGTAGACAAAGGTCCGTGATACCTACTCCGATGTAAGGAATTCCAACAAACTATATGAGGTATCTAAGAAAATCCGTGAGGCAAAACAAGGATCAAGGACCGTGACCCAGTAATACAATAATCTAATTGCATTGTGAATGGAATGCGANAAATAGCCTAAGGAGCAAAACCAAGACTCAAACCAACTACAAAAAGTCTTAGAAACCAAGTTTTCGCTGCTCATGCATTTCGAACAGAGAAGGCAACAAAGAAACAACAAAACAAGGTCCTAAAGCAAAACTTACAAAGCTCCAAATTTAAATAAAATCACCTGCATATGTTTTGAACAGAGAGGTAGCCATAGGGGGGCCAAACCAAGCCCAGCAAGTGCCCAAAAACCAAGCCACCACCAAGAGAAATCGAGCCCAACATGGGGCCAAAACTGAGCCGCCATAAAGCAAATTCCACAAAGCCTTAAAACCCAAAATCTGCATCCATCATATATTCAGAACAGGGGGCAAGTAACAAGAAACAGAGAAATGCAGGTAAGCCCCAAGGCCAACATCTCAAAACATTGAAACGAGTTCCATCATACATTAATATAGGGGTAACAATAATAGAGAGCTCAAAAATCAAGTCCCAAATCAATGATTCATTTGTGATTCGAATAAGAGAATAATAGGAAGCAGGGCAACCAAAATAAGCCCCTAAAATAAATATTTCCTCCAGAATGTATTAAATTAGTTTGGTAAAGAGAAAAGAGAAAACCATCCCCTGAAGACTAGCTTTGCCCTCAAATACTAATGTATAAGTATATATGTGATAAGAACATAAATAGGCAACCTGCACATCCTTAAGAATCAAACCATGCTTTCCTCATAAACCCACATTTCCAACTAATTATCACAGAAAATTTAAGACAGGCCCAACAACATGCTATACCAGCCAAAATAGATAGCCTACCACACATGCAGCTACTCTCCTCTCTTTTGAAAATCTGAACCTATATCGAGCAGAGGAGAGAAGCTTTTATCGAGCAAAGAGGAAGAAAGTGAAGAAGAGGAGGAGAAATGTACCTTGCTCAAGCCTCTACAACAACAACTAAAGGAAGCTACAACCCTTTCAAGCTCCCAACCCACAAACATCAGGAACAAATTTGGCAGTGCCTCCCCCTACCTCCATACTTTGTACCCATAAAACCAAACTCCAAGCCAACACCTTATAGAAACAGACGAGGGGAGAGCTTTTGCGAGGGAGACATGGAGCCTCTGTTTGTGTGCGGCTCGAGGAAGGCAGTGGAACAGGCGTATCACATGAGATAACATTGCATATGGGGTGTATGGGGGGCTGGGATACACATGCGATCGGGATAAGGGAGAGAGAGGAGTGGACTGTGTGAGGGAGGGGCTAGAGGTAGACCAAGCGAATGGAAAAGGGAGGGCCATGAGCCAACTAGGGATTTAGGAATTTATGAAAAAGAAATCCTTTTTTATATAATATTTAAATTCTCTATTCGCGTGTGCAGGGAACCACATCAAAATGGGTGTCCTCCCTAGGTAAATTCAGTGCTCCAAACACGCCAGCATAGTCTGTTTCATCATCCGGGGTCATCTGGATAGCCTCGTCATCGATTTGGTCAAATACGTGTTGAATTCAATTTTCTGTTAAAATTTTGATTCAAGCTCAATTGACTGATCAAGATGGTGAAGATGGTCTAAGGGAATGTCATGAAGTGTTCTCAACATTAATTGGGTGTCAATTTTGGGGTTTTGGAAGCGGAGAATTTCATGGTCATGTCATGGCTCATCAACTCCATGGAAACTTCGATTGACCGATCATATATGTAGACAAAGGTTCGTGATACCTACTCTGATGTAAGGAATTCCAACAAACTATATGAGGTATATAAGAAAATCCATGAGGCAAAACAAGGATCAAGGACCGTGACCCAGTAATACAATAATCTAATTGCATTGTGAATGGAATGCGACTTGTATTATGACTACATTTGAGAATCTCCAGCCGACATATCTCTCTTCTATAAAATTATTGAAAAGGAATGCATGTTCAATTTTTGTAATGCCTCAACAAAGATCTTAAACAAAATCTACTGGCCATCCAATCTTTATTGACATACACAATATTCTTCTCTTTATTAATCAACCTATCTTCCAAAAATAAAAGACTTTCTTCTTTTCAGGACTAGGCTTGACCCACTCAAGAGCATCAATAGTCTATTGGAAATCTCCTTGNCGCATGTTCAATTTTTGTAAAGCCTCAACAAAGATCTTAAACAAAATCTACTGACCATCCAATCTTTATTGACATACACAATATTCTTCTCTTTATTAATCAACCTATCTTCAAAAAATGAAAGACTTTCTTCTTTTCAGGACTAGGCTTGACCCACTCAAGAGCATCAATAGTCTATTGGAAATCTCCTTGCTCCTTTTCTCTCTTCCATCCTCTTCCAATTTTTAAATTCTATCTTCCTCTTTTGCTAAAAGCTCAATCGTGGCACAATAATAAAGACCTAAGAATATATTATCACAAGCACATAATTAACCCTTTTAAGAGAAAGACATCTTTATTAGGTATGAAAAATAGGTGTGTACGCATACCACCTAAAGGATTGATAGCTAGATAGCTGACTTTTCCAGCATCCTATTCAAATTTTACTCTTAAACAATTGGAATACTCACTTTTAAAAAAGGTTCCTTCAAGAATGGAAATCAGTAGTCATTAACTAGTTTAACTAGGAAACCTCATTAATGGGCTTCTCAATTTTGACATGATTGCTTTTTTTCTCATTTAAGAAAGCCATGATGACATTTTTCTCAACTAGAGTGCCATATTGATGTGTTGTAAAAAATAAACAACCAAAGAACAGATAATGTACACGTAGGGAACTCTGTGAATAAGAGAAACGTATAGGTGAGCATATTCACTATAAAGTTTTANCGTACGCATACCACCTAAAGGCTCGATAGCTAGATAGCTGACTTTTCCAACATCCTATTCAAATTTTACTCTTAAGCAATTAGAATACTCACTTTTAAAAAAAGTTCCTTCAAGAATGGAAATCAGTAGTCATTAACTAGTTTAACTAGGAAACCTCATTAATGGGCTTCTCAATTTTGACATGATTGCTTTTCTTCTCATTTAAGAAAGCCATGATGCCATTTTTCTCAACTAGAGTGCCATATTGATGTGTTGTAAAAAATAAACAACCAAAGAATAGATAATGTACACGTAGGGAACTCTGTGAATAAGAGAAACGTATAGGTGAGCATATTCACTATAAAGTTTTAGTTGAGATAACCTTTCACCTTTAGCCCCACTTTATTCATGGCAAGGAAAGTTTCTCTTCTTTAGTAGATAGGGGGAAACCAAAACACTATATGTCAGAAAGTGTTGAGGGGTATTAATCAAACATCCACTACAACATGAAGCATAATAGTATCTCATCTTCCAATTCATTATTTTTCTCTCCAAGTAAGAGATCCAAGTCACTATAAGGGAGTAAATGATGAATTCATTATACAACTTTACAGTGCACGGATGGCAGAATAATGTTATCAACCAAGGAAAACCTTGCTTCAACATGTACAACACCATTGTCACTATTCTTACAAATAAGCTCAACATCATTTGCACTAGGATAATACTATATAAATTAAAAATGTCTACTCACTTTCTATAGAGAGGGAGGCACAAACTTAATCTAAACTTATCAATATGAAATAAATTTCTATTTTCATATGTTAAATTCTAATTTCTTTGTACTGTGTAGTTTTACATATGAATCACATATGAACTCGAGTTGCACTGAGTCCTTGTCCCTATATGAGAATTTGAATTAATTCATGACCTCAGACATCATTAATGAATAACTACTATTGAAGAAAACGAAACCCATTCTCAACAAAGGAACTTCAAATAATGAGCTGAAAGAAAGGAAATGAAAAAGAATGCTAAGGTTTTTAGGATGATGAAGATTTTAAAAAAATTTCAATTGATTATCTTATTTAAAAAAATAATAATGACTACAAGGGCTACATACTAAAAATTAAAGTTATTTGTTTTTCTCTTCAAAGACTACACTTAACTAAAACCATAACCTTTAAATAAAAAATAATATTTCAATCATTATAATTGGAAGGTTTATATTAAATACTCTCAATCACTGAGGATGATTTCTTATATTTATGAAAATGGAGAAAAAATCAATGGATAGAGTGACCAATGCAACATTTGATGGAACATAAACTTTATTTATAAAATACTTTAACAATAATTCGCCCTCTACCATAAGCTAATTTGAGTCAATTTATAAAAGTCAAAGAGCCTATCACCCTTATTTACCATTTTTCCTTTTTTGAACTCATTGCATGAGTNGATGCAACATTTGATGGAGCATAAACTTTATTTATAAAATACTTTAACAATAATTCGCCCTCTACCATAAACTAATTTGAGTCAATTGATTCTATCAATTTATAAAAGTCAAAGAGCCTATCACCCTTATTTACCATTTTTCCTTTTTTGAACTCATTGCATGAGTTTTTTTTTTCTTAGATAGTTCTTCTCTTAATTAGGTCAATTGTTTTGGTATTTTGGATTTATCTACATTAAATATCAATTTCATTTCCTAAAAAAGCTTTTCAATCTTGTCCAACTATTTGCATTCACAACTATTTAAGGGGACACTAGTCATTGTGTAGACCTGTTAAACTTTCGCCCTCCATGAGAGGTGGCAGTCTAATTCACCTCAATAAGATGGAATTTAGTAATCATCACCCTCATTCTAGTTTTAGAGTGAGATCACACATCAGAAAGAACATCTATGGTGAAACAAAAATAATTATAACTATTTAGATAAATTGCAATAAGGGAGATAANGTAAGATGGAATTTAGTAATCATCACCCTCATTCTAGTTTTAGAGTGAGATCACTCATCAGAAAGAACATCTATGGTGAAACAAAAATAATTATAACTATTTAGATAAATTGCAATAAGGGAGATAAAATAAACTTAGGCCTTCAATAAGCTAACTCTCGATTCTATTCCAAAGATCCCCTCGTTTCGTAACATGAGGAGGAGCAACTTTCTCATGAGCATGTCATTCATATTTCTTCTTCTAAGGAATAAGTTGTTCTTCTAGAGAAAAATCTGCCTAATTTATAATTTATTGAACAATTGTAATGAACTGGGCATATTGATCAACATATTGCTCTTCAATGTTTAGTCCTCAAAACATGAAATGGATTAAAAATAGGTTCAAACTCATTTGTAACTCCTAGCAAAATAATCTTATAAAACAAAAATTGGATCATATCCTCTGGTCCAAAATCGATTTGGGTAGGAATTGAAAGGTCCCACATTCCTCTTAATTCGTTCAACACCAAATTTGGTGTTGAAATCTTGAGCAACTAATGGGCCTTGGATCTAGAAAGGAACCTCAAAAGCTGAGAAATCAACTAAGGCAAAAATAGAGGAAGCACCATCACGGGTGAACCAAGTCAACTTCTTTTTTGTCCAATTTTGCTTACTCATTATTGATTTAGCTTTTGTTTTACGTTTCCAGAACAGTGCCTCAATATGTTTGGCTTTCGAGATTGTAGCCTTCTCTTTAAGAGCCTTTTCCATTTTTCACAAGTAAAAAAATCAAAGCAAGCACTAGGCAACAAGAGTGAAGAACTCAATAAAGATGGTGTCACAAAAATCTCTAACATTCCTTTTATAGAAGCATAATAAAGGAACAAATCACATGGAAGTCATAAT
The DNA here is from genome assembly GCA_002079205.1 of Phalaenopsis hybrid cultivar. Taxonomy (NCBI): domain Eukaryota; kingdom Viridiplantae; phylum Streptophyta; class Magnoliopsida; order Asparagales; family Orchidaceae; genus Phalaenopsis; species Phalaenopsis hybrid cultivar. Next base: position 67,174 of record JXCR01141229.1, read on the forward strand.
ATCATAATTTAGTTTGTTTAATGCACTCTTAATGACATAAGAGAACCAACAAATTAAATTTGTATATCAAAATTCCCATAAGCTAGGTTCAATTCAAGTTATGGGTCGGCCAAACATATCAATCGGTTTAAAATGACAAGTTAGTTGAAGAAATCGACCAGTAAATGCTGGCAAATTGCTCAATCAGTTTGATTGACAAGTTAATTTAGTCAGTCGTCCATGATATAATTAGGAGCAAGTTCTCCCTAGGCCACACATTCAACTAATATGTTCCATACTTTATTATTACATACAATGTACAATATACTTTTGTATTGTAAATAACTTGTATTCACACTAAAAGATTATTATAGTAAATACATAGGAATTGGGTGGTGTGTATACAAAAGGTCCCCTTTTTTATGTAATAGAATTGTTGATTATTATAGTACAAATCATATTAAACTTGTATTCACACAAAAAAAATCTTAAATAAAAGATCATATAAAAAATATTTTTTTTAATGTAAATTTATTAATAATTTATTTTTTTCTCGAAGCATTAATCACAATAATTTTCATAAATATATATTTTCTCTATATTTCTATGGATATCTTCTTCTCCCAATCATAATAGGAACTTAAATCAATTCTATAGAATGTTGAATAACTCATTCTAGCTCCATATTAGTTGTTTTACTTAATTTATTTTTCTAAAATATTTACAATCCGATAGGTTGTCATGCTTAACAATTTCAATTATAGCAGATCATGATGAATAATTATTGCTGTATTAAGTGGTTTTTTTTTTAATTTCTTCAGTGAATTCGAATCTTAAACTTTTAGTTTAAAGGTTTAAATAAATACCACAAACCAAAGAAATAGTGGTTAATATATATATTTCAATCACAGTCATACTAAATGTAAAGAGGTCCATAGAAGATACATATTTCATACATCTATACATAGATAATGTATAACTACTCTATGTCAGAAAATCTTTCTCAAATTCCATTTCCTGGAGTTTCAACGATTCATCATTCATTGCAAAGAATTCAGTTTTGGTAACAAGGAAATGCTCAATATCCAAGTCGGCTTACAAATTCGATCATGATCAAGTGCTTTTTGGATTGTCTCGTGTCTTTTGGTTGGTCTTTATCCCCACAACATCTCGATTGTATTACATACAAAAATACAAAGAATTAAGGTTATTGACTTATTTTCACTCCGATGGTATCATAGATCAGGGTCGATGCATAGGAAATAAATGCATCTACATACTCTAGAAGAATTAAAGTTATTGACTTATTTTCAATCACAGTCATACTAAATGTCTCATATACTGCTACTAAGTTTATAGATCAATATTTGCACGAATAAAATCATACAAGTGATTTCATTATGGTGATTATATCATNCGTTCTTATATCAGTTGGTAGAGCATTAGGTTTGTTCGCTATAAGTTCCCTTTGGTCTAGGGATCAAATCGCCCCTTACCTGTGAGGTTGGTACTGGAGTGTTTCGGTGCATTAAGAGTGGTCGGGGCTCGTCAAATAAATAATTATTTTGCAGAGACCCAAATATCGATTTCCCATGGACAATCAGACCCTATGATGAGAGCCAGCGCTATGTGTCTATAATTTCAGAGCTCCCGCGCCATGGTGGGATCGAACATTTGACCTAAGGGGACTTACAGTGACCCTGCCACCAACAGACCAAAGCTTATATATATATATAAGGAAATCGATATTTGGCAGAGGCCCAAATATCGATTTCTCATGCGCAATTAGGTCCTATGATGAGAGCCCCACCATGTGTCTATAATTCCAGAGCTTCAGCGCTACGGTGGGATTGAACCTTTGACCTGAGGGGACTTACAGTGCCCCTGCCACCAACATGCCAAGGCTTGCGGCGCGCGCACACACACAGATATATATATATATATATANTATTAGTTGGTAGAGCATTAGGTTTGTTCGCTATAAGTTCCTTTTGGTCTAGGGTTCGAATCGCCCCTTACCTATGGGGTTGGTACTGGAGTGTTTAGGCACATTAGGAGTGATCGGGGCTCGTCAAATAAATCAATATTTGGCAGAGGCCAAATCCCGATTTCCCATGGGCAATCAGGCCCCATGATGAGAGCCCGCGCTATGTGTCTATAAATTCAGAGCTCCCGCACCATGGTGGGATCGAACATTTGACCTAAGGGGACTTACAGTGACCCTGCCACCAACAGACCAAAGCTTATATNCCAACTAATGGGCCTTGAATCTAGAAAGGAACCTCAAAAGCTGAGAAATCAACAAAGGCAAAAATAGAGGAAGCACCATCACGGGTGAACCAAGTCAACTTCTTTTTTGTCCAATTTTGCTTACTCATTATTGATTTAGCTTTTGTTTTACGTTTCCAGAACAGTGCCTCAATATGTTTGGCTTTCGAGATTGTAGCCTTCTCTTTAAGAGCCTTTTCCATTTTTCACAAGTAAAAAAATCAAAACAAGCACTAGGCAACAAGAGTGAAGAACTCAATAAAGATGGTGTCACTAAAATCTCTAACATTCCTTTTATAGAAGCATAATAAAGGAACAAATCACAAGGAAGTCATAATATCATAAATTAGTTTGTTTAATGCACTCTTAATGACATAAGAGAACCAACAAAATAAATTTGTATATGAAAATTCCCTTAAGCTAGGTTCAATTCAAGTTATGGGTCGACCAAACAAATCAATCGGTTTAAAATGACAAGTTAGTTGAAGAAATCGAGCACTAAATGTTGGCAAATTGCTCGATCAGTTAGATTGACAAGTTAATTTAGTCAGTCGTCCATGATATAATTAGGAGCAAGTTCTCCCTAGGCCACACATTCAACTAACATGTTCCATACTTTATTATTACATACAATGTACAATATACTTTTGTATATCTTAAGTAGTGTTATATGTTGCACACCTTGAGCTAGCTAAACCTATAAATAGATAAATTTGCCATAAGATATAGGGAAGCCCCATCACTGAGAATTCTTCCCAAAAGGCTTCTCGAGAAGTGTCGAAGCAGCTATAATCATACCATTAAGAGCAATAAAAATCTCGAGAGATTTTCCCTCTTTCCCCTCTTGTCACTAACTTTTTACTGATTCTTCTCTTCTCACATAGCAGTAAATAGTCAAAAAAATTATCGTTATTTATTCATTCTACAAAAATTTTCAGGTTGATTTACATATATAGTGTTGAATTGTTATGTATTTACAAATCTAACCCTTTTTATGTAATAGAATTGTTGATTATTATAGTACAAATCATATTAAACTTGTATTCACACAAAAAAAATCTTAAATAAAAGATCATAAAAAAAATATTTTTTTTAATGTAAATTTCATATACTTCTACTAAGTTTATAGATCAATATTTGCACGAATAAAATCATACAAGTGATTTCATTATGGTGATTATATCATTAAATCATTTGTAGTAAAATATTTGGTTTTGAAAATTGATATGTTAAAACCGAATATCATAAATTTAAAATTATTTTATCCAGCTGAAACTCTGGTAAATGTATATGAAAATGGGTAAGAAATACATTACCCAAAAGCGTCCACATGCATGTGCATATCTAAATATATTTTAATGTGCATTAATTTGTTCGTCCTAAGCTCATTAATATGCTACAGTAGGAGAGAGTTAAACCAACAACGCTGGGATTTTTCTCGCTTTCTTTCACCTACTGTTTGATCTTAAGAAAAAAAAAAAGAAGAAAAGAAGAATAAAATAATAAAGATATATATATATATATATATATATATATATATATATATATATATATATATAGAGAGAGAGAGAGAGAGNCATTTTAAGTTTATAAAACCTCTCTTAAGAATTAATATGATTTAGTTAAAACTATTATGTTTGAGCTCATTTAAAACCAACCACCTTTTTATCAACTTGAAAATGATTGGAACCTAAAAGAAAAATCAAACCTGAATCACACTCTTGAACTTAACTCATAATTAAGGCCTGTACCTAACCTTGTTGAAGTTACGCCAGCCATATAAATAATGTGAATTAAATTTGAGCTATCAAATCTCACATAAATTGGTACCATACATACCCCACAAATTCCAATCAGCCAGGCTGTGTTGAGGTCCAAAAGTAAGCATAGNATGTTGAAGTTACGCCAGCCATATAAATAATGTGAATTAAATTTGAGCTATCAAATCTCAAATAAATTGGTACCATACATACCCCACAAATTCCAATCAGCCAGGCTGTGTTGAGGTCCAAAAGTAAGCATAGGAACACATGGGCAATAAAAAAGACCAAACAAGAACACTAATTCCATGACACCATCTATTAATTTTTGTTTTCTCTTAGCTTTTTATTGTTGGGAGGCTAAGCAAGGATGCGATAGATGATTGATCCCTCTGATGTAGATGGGGACACTGATGGCTAAAGCAACATGGCTAACATCTAAAGCTTACGTACTTATTAAAAAAAGGCATTTACATGCATACCCATGAATTTTTTATATATTTACATATTTACAATCAATACACTATTTAAGGCTCCGTTTGGGGCAGCTTATTTGCTGTGGCGACATTTTAAAAACGTCGCATCACCATTTGAAAACTACGTTTGAACAGTTTATCCGAAAAGGCTGTTGGTTTTTTACACTAAATGTGGAATGAGGGTCAAATCTGACGGTCCGCGTTTCTATATAAATGTCTTATCTGGATAAGCACAAACTGCCTCAAACACTGCCTAAATCTTTTCAGTCACATCAAATAATACGTTATTAAGAATTTTGAAAAGTGCAACACAATTTCTTAAAACATTTTTAAAGTGATGTAGGTGTAAAAATGTAAACTTTTAGGTGTTAGCTAAGAAAATACACTAAGTATTGGTGGGACGCCATTAAGTCATCCTTAAAAAAATATTCATAATTGTCTGTACCTTTTAGCTTGCAGCCAAGTAACAAAACTATTTTTTAGTGCTGTGAATTATGAACTTGTCCCTCGCCTAGGACACATTGATAGGCTCTTATGTCCCACGTTAGTGTTATTGTTATTATTGTTATTGTAGTTGTGATGCAATGTGTTTGTTTCTAGTATAAAAATTAGAACTAGAAAAACAAGACATTATGACATGGCATCTTAGTTTAGAATTAATAGTTGTGAGTTAAAAATTACTAGTTTGATGCAATTTGGCAATCCAAAAAGTTGTTGATTTTGATGTGGTGAATGATTTTGATATTGTTGCTTCTTCACTATCCAAGGATTGGATAGAGGTTTTTTTGATGGATGACCATTACGATTTGATTTAAGGATATTAATGTGTGATTTATGAAGTTTGATAAACAATAGTATGGATAATGAAAATGAAGGTTTAAATTTTTATTGGGACTTGAAGATGTAATAATGTTAATGGTAACTATAGGTCATTTAAATTTAATAAGGAAAATTTTGAGATAAATGAAAGCTTGAAAGAATTAAACAATCTTAGCATCTCTAAATTACATACTATAATATTAATAAATATAATTTAAAGCCATTGAAGGATTTCTCATAGATAAAGATTATTTTAATTGTGACTTTTTTGGGATTTGTACTTATTTTTTGGATTCACGGTTTAATTGTAGTAATTTTTGAGCTTCATGTGTGCTTCTTAGTTGAGGTTCATTAACTACATATAAATGTCTTATTTAAGTTTTCAAGCAAAAAAAATCATAAATTTATATTGATATTTAGCATAATTTCTTAATTATAGTATTTACGACTTCAAGTGCACATACTAATAATGGAAAAAAAGAGTTATGGGAAGTTTTAATTAGGTATAAGTTTCTCAGGATTTGTTCATCAACAAATTCTTCTTCTTGATATGTTTGTATGGTTAAGAATAAATAAATGATTGGCGCATGCTCTTATTTTATACAAAGTGTGTTATGAAAAATGACGACAATAAAGTGAAAAAAAAAATGGATCGAAAAACTGCAAACCAGAAAAGAACACCAGATTGACATATAGATTTATATGGTTCAGCAAATTTGCCTACACCCACGGTGCTACAGAGGATTTTATTACATTGAGGAATTATACTGTCGTGTGCCTCAATGTTTACAAGAAATTTCCATTTCTATTCCTCTCTCTCTCTACCTCCTCTCTCCTTATTTTTCCATCTCTCTCTATCTAAACCCAGGTGAAGAAAAAAAAAGAGAAAAAATAAAGAATTTTGTTCTCTTTTATGCTTCAGCCAAAAGAAGCCCAATCAAGTGGTCTCTGCTCCTCTTCCTTAGCCACAAAAGAGAGGTTTTGGGATTGGGATGATCTGTGGCAGGCTAATTGCTTAAAATTTATAATAAACTAAGGGGGGAAGCTTCACGCAAGAGGCTTCACGCGGTTCCGCGTGAGAAGAAGCTGACACTATGCAGAGAGGAAGATAGGTGGGAGGTTGAACCGCATTAACTTGGCGGGAAACAGTCTCCATATCCAGCAATTCTCCCACTTTGAGACTGAGACACTAACTGCACCACCTACTGGCTGCATCATCTGCTGGCTATACTAGCCTTTTTCTTCAAAAAGATACCCTCCACCTCTGCAACTCAAAGCTCCTGTCTTCAAGCTAGAAGACCAACTGAAGTCAAGCATAACTTCAATTTCTCAAGAGTAATACCCTTAATCTACATATCTCCAGGGTTCTTGCTTACACAAATTTTTTCAAGTAACAATTATCCGATCTTGTGCAAATCATAACATACATAAGTGAACCAATAACTGAAGCGTAAGGAACCTTACTCATGTAGACTTGGGTGACTAATTCTTACTGAGTCTGAAATGTCTGCCCAAAGGTGTGCCAACTAGTTTTGCCTGATCCATATTGAACATATTAAGCACCTTTTCCACATATTCAGTCCGTGAAAGCCTCAACGTACCTTTGATTCTGTCGCTGACAATCTTCATGCCAAGGATTTGCTTTTCGCTCCCAAATCTTTTATTGCAAAGTACTTTAACATCTGCATCTTTAGATAATTGATCTCATCAATGCTGGTCCCTGCAATAAGCATATAATCCACATACATGAATGGGATGATATAGGAATTGTCAAAGTACTTGACATAGCAATAGTGATCCACCTGAAATCTGTTGTACCTTGCATTGAGTTTGAATTAATCAAACTTCTTGTACCACTGTCTAGTAGCTTGTTTCAGGACATACAAACTCTTCTTCATTTTGCAAACTGAACCTTCTTTTCCCTATACTACGAACCCCTCAGGTTGGTGGATGCAGATGTTTTCTTCAAGATCTCCATGAAGAAAAGCTGTCTTCACATCTAACTGCTCCAGAAATAAATCTTCAGTAGCAACCACAACCACCGTCATTCTGATGGTTGTGAGCTTAACCACAATAGAAAAGATCTCAGAGCAGTGAATGCCCTGCCTCTGCTGAAAGCCTTTTACAACAAGTCTATCTTGTACCTTTTACTACTATAAAGCTAAGTCTACACCCGGTACACTCACTTGTCGTGTAATGTCTTCTTCGCTGGTGGAAGTTCTGTCAACTCCCATGTCTGATTTCCCAGCATGGAATCCATCTCCTCTTTCATGGTCAGCTCTCCCACTTTCTAGAATTTTCATCTATTAAAGTTTCTTTACAGCTCTGTGGTTCTCCACTATCTATCAGTAAGATGTAGTTCAAAGTTGGTGAGTAATGTTGTGGAGAACACTTGCTCCTGATTGACCTGCGAATGGTAGCTGGAGTAGTGAATGCTGTAATGGGTGCCCTGGACCCACTCTCCTTGTCATTAACAACTCTGCCTTGTATTGTGTCCTCTGGTAGATCGTAAAACCTTACGAACTCTGATTTCTGAGGAGCTACTTCAGAATTTGTACTAGCCTTGTTATTTTACATCATTTTCTCATTAAAGATCACATTCCTGCTTTTGATAATCTTTCGATCCTGGTCAACCTAGAAATGATAGCCAAATGCTTCGTCTCCATAACCAATGAAATAACATTTCTTTGACTTAGCCTCAAGCTTGCTACGAGCATCAGGATTGACTAGAACTAAGAAAGACAACCAAAAGTCTTAAGATGAAAAAATTTGACCTCTTTGTCGCTCCAGGCCTCCTTAGGTAATTCACAGTCTAATGGGACAAATGGCCCCTTGTTGATTAAGTAAACTGCAGTGCTGACCGCATCTGCCCAGAATGTTGGCGGTAGTCCGACATGCAATCTCATGCTCCTGACACGCTCACTGATGGTCTTGTTTATACGCTCTGTAACTCCATTTTATTGTAGTGTTTCAGGAATGGTCATCTCCATTTTGATACCCCAAGCTGCATAGTATCCTTGAACCTACCATCGATGTACTCATCACCATTGTTAGACCTCAAATATTTCCATTTTAAATCTATTTCTATTTCAACCATGATCTTTCAAGTTTTGAACACACCAAATACATCAAATTTATGCTTCAGAAAGTAAACTCATACATTTCTATTATGGTCATTTATGAATGTGACGTAGTAGCGAGAGCCTCCAAGAGATACCACTGTGGAAGGCCCCCACACATCGGTGTGTACAAGTTCTATTTTTCCGGCCTTTGGAGCTCTACTACTTTCAGGAAATTGACCTTCTTCTGCGTCCCCACAATTCAAATTTCACACATGTCGAGATCAACTGACTTCAGTTCTGGTAGCTTACCTCTGGACAAAGGCTCTTTCATACCTCTCTAACACATGCGTCCAAGCCTGCAATGCTACATGTCTGTTGTGCTCTCTGCAACTGTAGTATCAACGCTGTTAATTAAACTAGTGGTCATATACAATGCACCAGTCTTCTTACCCCGAGTCAGTATCAGTGCTCCTTTAGTAACCTTCCAGGTGCTATTTGAGAACACTATTGAATGACCACCCTCATTGAGCTGCCCAACATAAATTAAATTCTGCTTCAGCTCATGAATGTGTCTGACCTTTTGCAAGATCCATTTGTTCTTGTTAAGGAGTGTAATTTCAACATCTCTCATTCCCAACAGGTTCAAAGTTTCTTCATCAGCTAGACACACCTTCCCAAAGTCACCTGCAATTTAGTTTCACAGAGCTGTGAACTGCAAGCAATAGTGCACCTTGCACTTCTTCAGTTACATAATTTGCACTGACATTCTCCGTGTTCTTAGGATTTTTGCAGTTCCTCTTTATGTGGTGAATTTTTCCACAATTCCATCATGTTGCTTACTGACCAGGCTTTGGCTTGCTCTTGCCTCTGTGCTTTAATTTTGTCCTTTCTCTATTTGAGTTATTGTCTTGTTATCTCCTTCTGGAATCAACATTCAGCGCCAAACTTGAGCCCAAGGTTTCGCCAAAATCCTTCTTGCACACCTCCTCAGCCAGAATCAAATCACGAATATTATCATATTTCAGCTTAGAATAACCTGAAGAATTGTTAAATGCCATCCTCGTGGCTTCCCAGCTATTTGGCAATGAAGTCAATAATATCAGCGCCTATATCTTATCATCAAATTCTATTTCGATAGATGAAAACTGATTTGTGATAGTATTAAAGTCATTCAGATCTTGTACAACGGACATACGCTCCACCATCTTCAAATTGTACAACTTTTTTATCGGATGCACCTTGTTATTTGACGATGGCTTTTCACACATACTTGATAAAGCTGCCATGAGATCTGCAGTCTTCCTCTCCTTGATGACGTCGTGAGCAATGAATCTCAACAATGTTAATCGAATAACCCCGAAAACCTGTTGATCTAACAAATTCCAATTAGACTCTTCCATTTTCTCCGGTCGCTTTCGCAGTAACGGACGATGAAGTTTATTCTTAAAGAGATAGTCCTCTATTTGCATCCGCTTGTAACCAAAATCCGTGTCGTCGACTTCTATATCCCCGACACCTTCACTTCGTCACCGGCCTTCGTTCTTTCGTAGATCCAAAACCACGTCTCTGATACCAATAATTATGAAAAATGATGGCAATAAAGTAATAAAAATCGGTTCGAAAAATTACAAACCAGAAAAGAACACCAGAGGACACATAGATTATGTGGTTTGATAAATTTTTTTATATCCACGGAGCTGTATAAGATTTTATTACTTCGAGGAATTATACTGTCAAACGCCTCAATTTTTACGAAAAATCTCTATTTCTATTCCTCTCTCTCTTTCTACCTTGCCTCTCCTTCTTTCCCCCCTCTCTCTAAACCCAGATGAAGAAAAAAAAAAGAGAAAAAATAAATAATTTTGTTCTCTTTTATGCTTCAGCCGAAAGAAGCCCAATCAGGAGGCCCCCGCTCCCATTCCTCAGCCGCAGAAGAGAGGTTTTGGGATTGAGATGATCTGCAGCAGGCTAATTTCTTGTAATTTATAATAAGCTAAGAGGCTTATTTAAGGAAATGGAGAGGCGGGAAGCTTCACGAGGGAGGCTTCACGCAGTTCTGCGTGAGGAGAAGCTGGTGCGACGCGAAGAGGATGGTAGGCGGGAGGCGAGACCGCGTGGAGTTGGCAGGAAACAATCTCCATATCCAAAAAAGTGATCATGGTTTCTTTGCTAATGCATCAAATCCTACATCATTTCATTCGTACATACACTCAATCGAAAGTACACCATGCATCTAAAGTTGAGTTTTATACTACATTTTCTTATAGTTGAGTGGTAGAAACATAAGTATTTTTTAAGAAAATAGTTGTGTATTTGTGCATAAATCTTATGTTATTCTTTATTTTGTGTGGTATTTTTGCTTAATGTTATACTTGAAATTTACAGGGAAACAATTTAGAAAAAAAGAGCAAAAGCATTGAATCAGAGCCTTTGTAGAACATAAGAACTATTTTGCAGGACCTTGGCTATCGAATCCAAAGTCGTAGCTCCAAAATCTAGAGCCACGACCCTAAAATCCAGAGCCATAGCTCTAGAACCCAGTGTCATATCGCCAATGTAAAATTTTTTAAAAAAAGGAACATGGAACTTAAGCACTAGAATAATTGTCGTAGTACTAAAAATTGGAGCCTAGGCAACATAATAAGAGATCAGAAGATAGAGTGCCCGGAGCTTAGAAGCTAGACTCCAACACTACAGC
>JXCR01141229.1:92915-104805 GCA_002079205.1 Phalaenopsis hybrid cultivar
TAAAAGAACTAAAATCTAAATGTAGAGAACTTACAATATTTCTGAATTAGATAGAAACTCATATTTTCATAGTTCTTAACATTAAAAATTTTCAAACTTTAAGTTGGTCTCATTTACTAATTATTTTTTCTAAATTGGACAACTGTATTTCTAAATCTAAATTTTAGTAACTTCTAAAGAAACTCATATACATATCATACATATTTGGTTTTTAAAGATTTAAGTGTCACTTGAGGACAATTAACATTTTAAGTTTGGGGGATTTTGATACACCTAAAATATATAGTATTTTTAGACACATTTTTATACCTATTTTTAAGATATTGCGTTTTAATGGAAGGTATTTTTTTGTTTTTCTTGCAGATACAAGTAAAAATGAAAAAAATGCTTAAAAAATGAAAAAGGATCAAATTTGGAGCAAAAATGTGAAAAATTGTGCAAAAGAGTTGTGGTGCCTAGGCGCCAGATCCGGCGCTTAAGCGCCGGTTAAACAGAGAAGGTCGCGCCTAAGCGCCGAGACCCCGCGCTTAAGCATCGAGACCCCGTGCTTGAGCGCCAGTGGTAGTTACTAGACGAGTAAAATTGGTTTTCATGAATTTTGAAGAGGGTTTTGAGGCACCCGTTGGCTTAATAGGTGGTTGTAACCACCATGGACAAAAATTATCATGAAAGGATGCATCTCTTGGGAAAATACATCGAATTAAGACACAATTTGAAGAGATCCCAAGGCACCTCTTGGAAAACTATAAAAGAAAGAAGAGAGGACTTAGAAAAGAGTCCTGAAAATGTCAGAAAAAGTATGACTCCTTAAAATATTAACAAGTTTTGAAAGTTCTTTTCTAGGGAGTTAGTTCAAAGAGATTTTTAGGAACCACTTTTTTTTACTTTATCCTTTTTGTTATTTTGTTTTGAGTGATTGTAAAAGAGAAGAGATTCAAAGGAACTTCAAGTGTTTGGTGGACGACTTGAGATAAGTTTTTATCTTTTTATTTTTAGACTACTTTTGGTTTTAATTGAGACTTGTTGTTGGTTTAACAATAATTTCTTCTTTTAAACTAAAGTGTGGTTTTGCTTTCTCCATGAATTCTGAGTAGTTTTCTTTATCTTTCTTCTTAAAATGATAAGCGATTAAGATTTGGATGGAAGTTGTGGAGAGTATTGATCTTTAATGTTGGAAGAAGTTGTGATGGTGTTGGATGTAAGTTGTGGAGAGTATTGATCTTTAATGTTGGAAGAAGTTGTGATGATTGTTTTGGATGGAAGTTGTGGAGAGTATTGATCTTTAATGTTGGAAGAAGTTGTGATGATTTACCCATGCACTTCATTTACTTCTTGATTTGACCAATCCATATGTTAAAATTTGTTGTGAGAACAAATCAATGTACTTCATTTACTTCTTGATTTGGCCAATCCAGATGTTAAAATTTGTTGTGAGAACATGAAAGAACCGAGCTGGTATTGTCTCAGTCAACAATTGGAAAGAATCACATGAGGTTGTATGAATAATTTAAATCCATGTACTTCATTTACTTCTTGATTTGGCCAATCCAGATGTTAAAATTTATTGTGAGAACATGTAAGTCAGACTTGTATTGTCTCAGTCAACAATTGGAAAGAATCACATGAGGTTGTATGAATGAGAATGTAATGAGCCGACATTGTCATTGTCAACAATTGGAAAGAAGCACATGAGGTTATATGAATGAGAATGTAGTTCATAGACTGATATTGTCTCAGTCAACAATTGGAAAGAATCACATGAGGTTGTATGAGTGAGAATGTAATAGATCTCGGTCAACAATTGATTGTATGAATGAGAATGTAATTCATATAATTGAGTGCAAATAAATATGGAAATATTCATTGATGGGTGTAGAGTTAGAGGAATTTAAAGAGACAGGTTAAAGCCCCCAACTTGGTTTATTGTTTTAGGTTCTGATACGAGAATGTTAGCCCTCAGTTCGAGGGAATCGAGGGAACTCTAGAGTGAGAGCTAGTATCTTCCCTGCCTAGCCGGTCTTTAAAACTATTCAAACTTTAAATTAGCCAATGTTCTTTATAACACCTCTAGTAAGGGTAAAGAATGTTATTACTCCTATTTGGCACAACACAATTTGCATACTTCCACAACATAATTCCTATACTTATTATTGATTCATGATAAGAAGAAAAATATTTTCATATTAAGTACTTGTCTTCTACAAAAACTTTAGTTATCTTTTTACTATTTCGTTAAAATATCAAAAATGCCAAAAATATTTAAATTTAAATTCCTAAAAAAATGATTTTTAGTTTTTTAAAAATAGAAAAACTTTCTAAAAAGTGCATATTGCATAATCTTCCCTGTGGATTCAATATTCAGGTCTCAATAAAAAAGTCCTATATTACTTGATAACGATACATATACTTGCGTAGTATCCCAATATAAATATATATAAATTAAAATTTAATATATTATTTATTTTCAAAATCAAGTTTTTGGTTTTGTTGCAAAATAAGGAAATAAAAGTGAAAAATAGTATCATAACTATTGCTATGTTGTGCATAAGCATTAAGTATTCAGGGATCAGATACCGGCTGCCACTCCATAGCTCCCANTTTAATATATTATTTATTTTCAGAATCAAGTTTTTGGTTTTGTTGCAAAATAAGGAAATAAAAGTGAAAATACTATCAGAACTATTGCTATGTTGTGCATAAGCATTAAGTATTCAGGGATCAGATACCGGCTGCCACTCCATAGCTCCCACTACTCCCTCACCAGAGGGCTAACAATCTTGCACCAGTTTCCAATCAACTAGACCAAATTAAGGATTTTAATGTCACCTTCAAATCTCCAATTCAGCATCTAACAAAGTATATTTTCCTATTTATTTGCACCCAACTCCATGGATGAAATACTCTCCCATGAAATCAAATGTGATTCTCCTCATGTTTTAGAATTCATAGCCCTTTTGGAACATATGTTTCTCAACATATTTTAACATTTCAATTAGCCAAGTCAAAAATTAAATGAAGATCAAGGTTTAAATCAACACAAATTATTGACATTTAAAATCGTATAAAACAAAATCAATTCTTCACAAAACCATATTTCAAANTAAGGTTTAAATCAACACAAATTATTGACATTTAAAATCATATAAAACAAAATCAATTCTTCACAAAACCATATTTCAAAGTAGGGAGAAGGATAAAGAAGACTACTCGGAATTCATGAGAAGGATACAACTAAAGACAAATTTCATTAATAAAAACAAGTTTACAAAACAAAGAAATAAAGGAAAATAACTTATCTCACAATACTTCCTAAGCAAATCCCTAGAAGTTCTCATCACACACTTCTCTCCTTACAAGCACTCTCAATTCTCTCCTAGAAATGTAATGAAGAAGAAATTTGTCACCTCCCCTCTCNGGTTCTCATCACACCTTTCTCTCCTTACAAGCACTCTCAATTCTCTCCTAGAAATGAAATTAAGAAGAAATTTGTCACCTCCCCTCTCCTCTTACACTACTTGAAGAAAATCTTCAAGCCCTAGAATTTCTCCCTCTCTCCCCACCTTTCCTTCTTCTCACTCTCTTGCCACTCACAAACACACACACACACACACACACACACACACACAAAACTCAACATCTTCAAGCCCTAGACTTCCCTCTCTTTTATAAACGACTGATTTCCTCCAAAAAGAATTCAAAATTCTCTCCAAAATTCTATCTAAAATTCAACTCTTCTGAATTTGAAAGACATGTTCATTGATCTAAGAGACATATTCCTTCATAAAAGAACCTTCCAAAGTGTCTAGATGTAATGAATCACTCCAATGGGAGTTTAGAACAAGTGTCCCTATAAAAATTCACCCAAAATTTGTCCCAAACCGCCTTAATCCGCCAAAAGATTTCTCTGGCACATAATGTGCTAGTTCTCTGGACTTTGGCGCATCATGCGCCACTCTGCAGCAGCTCCACCATTTTGCTTCGTTTGGCTCTGTTTCGCCCGTTTTAATTGTGTCTCCCTCTTAACAGATTTTTCTACAAAATAAGCATGAAAACAACCTTTCTTTAAAGNTTAAAAATTCACCCAAAATTTGTCCCAAACCGCCTTAATCCGTCAAAAGATTTCTCTGGCACATAATGTGCTAGTTCTTTGGACTTTGGCGCATCATGCGCCACTCTGCAACAGCTCCACCATTTTGCTTCGTTTGGCTCTATTTCGCCCCGTTTTAATTGTGTCTCCCTCTTAACAGATTTTTCTACAAAATAAGCATGAAAACAACCTTTCTTTAAAGTGTAATTTTATTCAAAAACATGTGAGAAATGTAAAGTAGATTAAGCAGACATCGAAATGTGACAAGTCTGAATTTTCTTCATTTTCTCCAAAAGTTCATTTCTTGTACCTGAAACCAAAAATATGCAAAACAACTTCCTTTAAAGTGTAATATCATTAAAAATCATTAAAATTGAGCATAATATATATATATATATATATATATAGTAGGTAATTCTTAGGCGTGTCAGTCATTGATGAAGTCAAAAAATTAACCGAGGCAAATTTTGTTCGAGAAGAAAAATACCCGACATGTCTGGCTAACATAGTGCCAATAAAGAAGAAAAGTGGTCAAATTTGGGTCTGTGTAAACGTCAGAGACCTAAACAGGTATTGACCTCACTTTTTGTTGAGGTCTAGTCTCCCTTCCTTAGGAGCCTAGGATCTAGCCATAGGACTTTCCTGTTGGTTATCCTATAAAACTAGTGATGGAGCTCCCACCACTAGAAAATTCAAATTCTTCTTTGTTCTTGAAGTTCTACATGTTGGTTCTAACATCTAGCATTTATTAGGTGGACCCAATATGTGGGAGCTCAAAAGAGGTTCCCCATAGAACTATTTGACNGGAGACCTAAACAGGTATTGACCTCCCTTTTTGATGAGGTCGAGTCTCCCTTCCTTAGGAGCCTAGGATCTAGCCATAGGACTTTCCTGTTGGTTATCCTATAAAACTAGTGATGGAGCTCCCACCACTAGAAAATTCAAATTCTTCTTTGTTCTTCTTGAAGTTCTACATGTTGGTTTTAACATCTAGCATTTATTAGGTGGACCCAATATGTGGGAGCTCAAAAGAGGTTCCCCATAGAACTATTTGACCTTAGGGTTAACCCTGGGTGATGTGGGTTGTTCTAGTACACACATACTTGCACTTCACACTTCTGCTTGCAACCTCGAACCATAACCTACACATGTCTAGTTTGGTTTCCTTGCCTCATTTGAGACCCATGTGGGTGGTCCCCCAAACCCTTAGNGTCTAGTACACACATACTTGCACTTCACACTTCCGCTTGCAACCTTGAACCCTAACCTACACATGTCTAGTTTGGTTTCCTTGCCTCATTTGAGACCCATGTGGGTGGTCCCCCAAACCCTTAGTCTTTGGCTAAGGTGGATACGACTAGCACATGGAGACTCCAAAGTGTGGTTTCTCTGGTCTCATGGCACCATGAGGATAATTCTATGATCAGCATTTGGGTCAAACCTCAACCTCACTCAATTACCTCATTTTAGCCTTTTAGCCCTAAACTTTCTCAAAATTACCAAATTGCCCATAGTACCCTAAAATTTCAAAATATACCCAAATCCATAAATTTAATTCAAAAATAATTTAAAACCATTACATACCATCCAAATTACTCAAAACACGCCAAAATTTTCATATTTACCAAAATACCCCCAAATTGTCAAAATTACTAAATTGCCCCTAGTGGCCCAAAAATTCTCAAATCTCCCAAAATCATTTCAAACACCCCTAAAACAAATTATTGACCATCTATTAGGTCTGATTTGACCAAATTAACCACTTTGACAAAAATCCCCAAATTGCCCCTAAGTGCCTAAAGTCTCCAAATCAGCCCCATCTTCCACCAAATTGACCTCAAATTTCCCCGATTTCAATTGTAAACTTAAATTCATCATAAATTTACCCAATTGAAACCAAATTCAAGCCCAATTGAACCCAATTCTAAACTCCAAATCCAAATTCAAGTAAATTGCCTCAAATTAATCCAAAATACAAAATCCCGAAAATTGAACTTTATGACCAATTCAATTCTCTAATTTCAAATTCGCAAAAAATTCTAACATGTCTAAATCGAATCTCAATCAAATCCAATTCAATTTGACTATCCCATGATCAATTTAAAAATTGAAGTCCATCATGAATTTTAAAAGCCCATCTTCATATGCATATTAAAAGCCCACTTCATTAATTTGAAAAGGCCCAACTTGAGCCCACATGAAAAAAATTCCATCTTCACCATCCCATGGTATCTAAATCATTTCACCATAGCATCATGCCAAATTTCCCCAAACATACATGTCTCTTTATCTAAATTAAGCATCATGGCATGATTTTTTCCATAGTCATAAAAATTAAAATTTCCATTTGCAAGAACTTTTCCAAGTCCTTATACACATCATGACATGACTCATAAAGCCTTCCATAGCCATCCCAAAGTTAATTTTGCCAAATTTGGCAAGTGGAGGTGACCACTNAACATACATGCCTCTTTATCTAAATTAAGCATCATGGCATGATTTTTTCCAAAGTCATAAAAATTAAAATTTCCATTTGCAAGAACTTTTCCAAGGCCTTATACACATCATGGCATGACTCATAAAGCCTTCCATAGCCATCCCAAAGTTAATTTTGCCAAATTTGGCAAGTGGAGGTGACCACTTCCTCTTCCTCCTTCATTTGGATTTTATCTCTTCATGAATCATTAATTTCTTACCCCATGCCCATGTCAGCCTATTGACCTCTTCCAAACCTTCCTTGAGGTCATTCCAAGCACCATAGACACCAGGGAACCAATCCCAACCCTTGGAGCTCACCTTAAATCAAATTGAATTGACTCCATAGTGCCCCTGACTTCACCGAACTTGGAAGTGACCCGACCCTANACTCTTACCCCATGCCCATGTCAGCCTATTGACCTCTTCCAAACCTTCCTTGGGGTCATTCCAAGCACCATAGACACCAGGGAACCAATCCCAACCCTTGGAGATCACCTTAAATCAAATTGAATTGACTCCATAGTGCCCCTGACTTCACCGAACTTGGAAGTGACCCGACCCTAGCCGGCCACCACCTCAGCCGCCGGAAAAAACCTTGGTCGAGAAACCCCAAATGATCAAAACCCAAAATTAAACTCACTTGAGCTCGCTAAGCCCAATTGGCCATTGAAGCTCTTCTTCTCTCCACCTAAGCGGTTTCATGGCCACCATGACATGCCCTGTTGGCCATCAGAGCCACCTTCATAAATGAGACCATTCCCCATGGCCAAAGAAAAAGCATGCTCAAATCTTAAAAAAAAACTCTGCCAAATTTTCACCAGACCTTCTAGNATCACCACCTCAGCCGCCGGAAAAAACCTTGGTCGAGAAACTCCAAATGATCAAAACCCAAAATTAAACTCACTTGAGCTCGCTAAGCCCAATTGGCCATTGAAGTTCTTCTTCTCTCCACCTAAGCGGTTGCATGGCCACCATGACATGCCCTGTAGGCCATCAGAGCCACCTTCATAAATGAGACCATCCCCCATGGCCAAAGAAAAAGCATGCTCAAATCTTAAAAAAAAACTCTGCCAAATTTTCACCAGACCTTCTAGCAACCCAGAGAAGCTCAACCCAACCATTTTTAGTCGCTCATTCCTACTGTAAAACCCTAACTTTATCACTAAAATTCATGGGTTTTCACGGCCATACCACCAAGTGCCTCACAACTTTAAATTGAATCTCAAAAAAGCTTCACCAGAGGCAAATAAGACTTCCCCAACCAAAGCCTCATCATTTTGAGCACTCTAACCTAGCCCGAATCACCCTCTGATCAAATTCATACTTGGACTCATCCCCAAAGCAAGGTGACACTTGGAAAGGCTTTGTGAGGTCACAACAAAAAAGNTTCAAAAAAGCTTCACCAGAGGCAAATAAGACTTTCCCAACCAAAGCCTCATCATTTTGAGCACTCTAACCTAGCCCGAATCACCCTCTGATAAAATTCATACTTGGACTCATCCCCAAAGCAAGGTGACACTTGGAAAGGCTTTGTGAGGTCACAACAAAAAAGAATAACCATTCCAATCAAGGTGACACCTCTTGGACCAAGGTATGCACCATTTTCCCCTAAATCAAGCTTGGTTTGGTCTTTTATGAAGAAAAGTTTATCCCCATACTTGATTAACGTTATATATGTGTTCTTCTTGAGTAGATGAAGGCGTAGGAACAAACCCGAGTGATTTAGTTGAGTCTAGGCAGAGATCTTAGGGTTTGAAGTTAAACTGTACATGTGTTCTAGCCATTGGGGACGATGAACCACAACTGTTGGATCGCGTGTGTATCCACAGAGGAATAAATCATAAGGCACGGCTTGCATGGCAGCTAATGCGGATGGCAGCTGCAAATCAAATGGTGTCGTGTGGTCTTTCAGAACTATCGTAGGATGAGTTGGCACTGACTCGAATAAGTAGAAAATTAATGGATTTTGATTTATTTAATTTATATAACATATAAAATCCATACTTTGTGCAGAAAATTCATAAAAATAAAAGAAAAATACCATGTTGCTCAGTGAATNATAGGATGAGTTGGCACTGACTCGGATAAGTAGAAAATTAATGGATTTTAATTTATTTAATTCATACAACATATAAAATCCATACTTTGTGCAGAAAATTCATAAAAATAAAAGAAAAATACCATGTTGCTCAGTGAATATGGGAGAACAATGTGGAATAAAAATTAAAATCATTTGACTTAAATTTTAAAATTAATTAATTAATTACTCAAAATTTTTTTAAATCATATGTCATTAAATATTAATTAGCATAACTTGAGATTTTGAGGATTTAAACTTCATGTCCTTAGGTGTGTTCTTTGATTTTTCCAAGGNTATTTTATAATTAATTAATTAATTACTCAAAATTTTTTTAAATCATATGTCATTAAATAATAATTAGCATAACTTGAGATTTTGAGGATTTAAACTTCATGTCCTTAGGTGTGTTCTTTGATTTTTCCAAGGTACAAAATTCCTCTAAGTGTGGAAGCCCTAATTTTCAAAATAAATCACCTCTGCTTAATAAAAAGTTATAAAAATTATAATATAAATTAGAAAAATATAAAATTTGTTTTGCAAGGTTCAATGTCACCAGAGGACCCTAGGAAAAATATAAATTAGATTTAAACATTCAAACATATTATTTTATGTAATTAAATTCTAATAATGATAGAAAAATATAAAAATTAAAAAAAATTATAAAAATCACAAAAATCATCCTACACTGTAAAAAAAATCATTTTAACTCTCTGTAAAAATTTGAAATCATTTTGAAGTAATTTACCCACTAAACTTGATTTTCTAAGCTAAACTCGATCTTTGCATTAAAATAATTATATAAATTAAGTTAAAGGATAAAAAATTATAAAAAAGTAGTTTTCTAAATTCCTTGTGATCAGAGGCATCTATGAAAAATAAAATTAAAGCTAAAATAAATATTTAATTTTTAAGGTATATTTTACATTTTAAATAATTAAAAATAATTAAAAAATGATAAAAATCACTAAAATTGAAAAATGCCCCAAAATATCACAAATCGTTCCCTCATCACTTGGGAGCAATTAAAATATTTTTCCTAATTTCCATACAAATATAGAATTTATTTCTTTGGGTTCCTTAAACTCAGAGAGATTTAAGAAAAATACAAAAATTAATTTTCAACTTAAATAATATTTTATATTTAATTAATACTCAAAATCATTAAATAATTATAATAGTTAAANTATTTTTCCTAATTTCCATACAAATATAGAATTTATTTCTTTGGGTTCCCTAGACTCAGAGAGATTTAAGAAAAATACAAAAGTTAATTTTCAACTTAAATAATATTTTATATTTAATTAATACTCAAAATCATTAAATAATTATAATAATTAAAATATGACTTGAAAAATCAAGAAAATTAGTCCTAGTGGTCCTCTGACCTAGGTGAACCTCCAATATTTTTCCTAAGGGCAGATAGTTTGTTTCTATTGATTAAATGAATTAACTTCAAAAATCCCTATTTTTGAATAAAATTATTATTAAAAATTTAATAAAAATCAGAAAATCGCATTTTTTCCTTTGAATTTTTATTTGACCCATAAGTGGGGTACTATAAAAATTTCGAAGTCATTTGAGTTCTATTTAATAAGTTATGGAGTGGAGAGCCTTAGGGGTAAAACGATAATTTTGAATTTTTATGCCTTAACTAAATTTTAGAATTGATTAAAGGGTAAATTGGAAATTTTGATCAAAATGGACTCTTTTGAATGATTGGAACACAAAGGATTAAATGGTAGAAACCAATGACTCACTTTTTTACAATAAGGGTATAATTGTAATTTCCCTCAATTATTATAATTTGAAGGTTAATTAAATTAAAAGATCCTTAGGCGAGGGGTTTGATTTTGAAAAATGATAATTCACTATCTAAAACCCCCTAATTAATATTTGAGTGACATTATAATAATTGAGACGGATTAAAAACACCCTATAATTTAACATCCCTAGATGTCTTGAACTCATCCACACATAAGTCTTAAGGGCTTAATATGAACTAAACTTAATCTGGATTTGCTTAATCCAGTTTAGGAAACATAAATAATTATGAGCACTTTGCAAACACTATGAGCNAATCCTTAGGTGAGGGGTTTGATTTTGAAAAATGATAATTCACTAATTAAAACCCCCTAATTAATATTTGAGTGACATTATAATAATTGAGATGGATTAAAAACACCCTATAATTTAACATCCCTAAATGTCATGAACTCATCCACACATAGGTCGTAAGGGCTTAATAGTGAACTAGACTTAATCTGGATTTGCTTAATCCAGTTTAGGAAACATAAATAATTATGAGCACTTTGCAAACACTATGAGCNCCATTTTAGCCTTTTAGCCCTAAACTTTCTCAAAATTATCAAATTGCCCCTAGTACCCTAAAATTTCAAAATATACCAAAATCCATAAATTTAATTCAAAAATAATTTCTAACCATTGCATACCATCCAAATTACTCAAAACACGCCAAAATTTTCATATTTACCAAAATACCCCCAAATTGTCAAAATTACCAAATTGCCCCTAGTGGCCCAAAAATTCTCAAATCCTCCAAAATCATTTCAAACACCCCTAAAATCAATTCTTGACCATCCATTAGGTCTGATTTGACCAAATTAACCACTTTGACAAAAATCCCCAAATTGCACCTAAGTGCCTAAAGTCTCCAAATCAGTCCCATCTTCCACCAAATTGACCTCAAATTTCCCTGATTTCAATTGTAAACTTAAATTCATCATAAATTTACCCAATTGAAACCAAATTCAAGCCCAATTAAACCCAATTCTAAACTCCAAATCCAAATTCAAGTAAATTGCCTCAAATTAATCCAAAATCCAAAATCCCGAAAATTGAAACTTTATGACCAATTCAATTCTCCAATTTCAAATTTGCATAAAATTCTTACATGTCTAAATCGAATCTCAATCAAATCCAATTCAATTTGACTATCCCATGATCAATTTAAAAATTGAAGTCCATCATGAATTTTAAAAGCCCATCTTCATATGCATATTAAAAGCCCACTTCATTAATTTGAAAAGGCCCAACTTGAGCCCACATGAAAAAAATTCCATCTTCACCATCCCATGGTATCTAAATCATTTCACCATAACATCATGCCAAATTTCCCCAAACATACATGCCTCTTTATCTAAATTAAGCATCATGGCATGATTTTTTCCAAAGTCATAAAAATTAAAATTTCCATTTGCAAGAACTTTTCCAAGGCCTTATACACA
>JXCR01141229.1:108134-121989 GCA_002079205.1 Phalaenopsis hybrid cultivar
TATATATATATATATATATATATATACCCTGCATGGCTAATCTTTCAGTGGGAGAGCAAGAAGAGGACAGGTATGCATTTATGTTCTTGTACTACAATTTTTGTTACCTTACAACATACTCTCCTACTTGCACTTGTTTACTTTACTCTTCAATACTTGAAGTAAATCTGCATGTGACCTCAAAACAAAAACAATCCTTCCAAAATTGATCAAAATTTTCAAAATTAAACAAAATTTTCAAAACCAAACAAAAAACAACAATTTGATAACACGTCCTTTTGAATTTACGGGAGTCCCTCAGACGAGATAGCCCACGGTTGCTAATGAGATCTTCATAGTTTAAATGAGCTTAACAACTCATTTTAAGCTAAGTAAATTAAAAAAAAAATAGTGGTATTGGAATGAGGGAACCATGAGATCCTAACTGGTGTCGCTCTAATCAACTTTAACCCCCCATGATTGAACTGAAACTTGTCATTTAAACCTTTAAACCTTAGACTTTAGGATTGCTACATCGATGAGGAACTTGGAGCTAATGTCGTGGGCAACACGACAAGGGTGTGTATAAGAACAACTTTAAGAGAGCAAACAAATTGAAAGCAGCAAGTGGATCTACAACAGTAAATTTTCATAGAATTAAACAACAAGTCATAGGACTTCAAGGTTATCAGCCTAGTGCGACATAAATCCTCAAGTCATCTTTAGGCCTTTGCACTACCTTATTGTGCAATATAAGCTCTAACTCACTTTAGGTTTCAAGGTTGTCAATTATTGTGACATAAATCCTTCTATCTTCCAGTTTATTTGTATGATTGTGTCATCAAATTTAGGCTCTAAATAATAACAATTGGTAGGATTAAACAGTAAAAAATATCACCTCACAAAAATTGAAGCCAAACTACAAGATAGCTTGGGAGGTCACCGAGGTTCTCCTTAGAATCCGCAACATCCCCTAGGCTTTCTTTCTTTGGATTCCAAAATAAAATGTTCTAAATTTGATCTTCTCCCATTTGACACTCCTTTGTCCGACCTTGAGAATCCTAACCTTTTGAATTTCTTGAAGGCATGATTTTATAATCTAAATCGAGAGCTTTCTTAAGTGACTTTGGTCGTTTAAGATATAATTAACCATAAGAGTTTTCCCTTATAGGAAACTTTAAAAACTCAACTTATTATAAAACCTACTTAATCTTCCATATTGAATAGGGAAACATGTCGGCTTGTATAAAAAATGATTCACAGACTAAATGGATATCATATATTTTTAATTTAATGTAATCAAGCCTCACTAGTAAGTGATATGTCTATTCCTCGGGGTAGGTATGTCGCTTGTAGTGTTTTGCTCATTTATTTAAACTATTGTCTATATGGGATCAACTTGATCTAGTATTTTCAAAAATTAAAATATTAATATTCAAAATAAAAACACTATTTTTTAAAAAATCAATTTTATACACATATTAAATTAAATTTAAATTACTTCTAAGACGCAAATGACACATTTCCTCGTCGACAACAAGGCTTGTCCAAAGGATGAATTTCTTTTACCAATTCCAGAGTTAATGGTTGATATTGCATCAACACATGAAATATTCTCTTTTATGAATGAGTCATCAGGATAAAATCAGATCAAGATGTCTATAGAAGATGAACAAAATACAGCTTTCAGAACACCCATTGGAATATACTGCTACAAAGTAATGTCGCTCAGATTGAAGAATGTTGGTGCTACCTATCAAAGGGTCACGACACGAATCTTTGATGAACTTATCCAGAACCAAGTTAAATGTTATGTGGATGACTTGGTTTTCAATAGTAAAAGAAAAGATGATCATGTGTACAATTTGAGATTCATCTTCGAACGATTACGACAATTTAATCTTAAAATGAATTCTTTAAAGTGCGCCTTTGGTGTCACCTCAGATAATTTTTTATGATTTTTTATTCGACATTGTGGGATCAAAATTGATCCCGTCAAAATTGAAGCCATTTTGAACATGCGTCCTCCTAAAATTTTGATCCAACTATGACCTTTCCAAGGAAAACTAACATACATTTGACATTTCATTTCCAATCTTTCAGGTAGGTGTCAACCTCTCACCGCCTTAACTAAGAAAGATACTAAATTTGTGTGGGATGAAAATGCTAACACATCTTTGATAACAACAAGCAATACTTGATAACACCTCCTGTTCTAGCAGCCCCTATATTAGAGAGACCTCTAATTCTCTATACTTGATCAACTCGCTCAAGTTAACATTGAGGGTAAAGAAAATGCATTATACTACTTAAGTCGTAGTTTAGTCATGGTTAAAATAAAAAATCCTGCAATTGAGAAGTGTTGTTTAGCTTTGATTCAAAAGTTAAGACATTATATGTTATCTCATAAAGTAACTCTTATCACAAGAGTTAACCCTTTGCAATATCTGAAGACACAACAAACACTTTTTTGAAGATTAGCAAGATGGACAATGATATTGCTTCAGTTCGACATAACATTTGTACTGCTACAAGTTGTCAAAAGACAAAGTTTTGCTGAATTCTTAGCAGCACACCCAATACTAGCTGAATCTTCTCTTAATGATGATTTGCCTGATGAGCAAGTATTGGAAACAAAAAATTATGATAGACAAAAATGAGAATTATATTTGGACAGAGCTTCATCTGCTCGAAAAGATAAAGACAGAGAAACAATTATACCTGGCAAAGCGGGAATAGGATTATTCTTCATCAATCCATATAAAGCGATAATGTCATTTTCCTATCATCTGACTAAACCATGCTAAAATAATGAAGCTGAGTATGAAGCGCTCATAACCAATTAAGAATTGACAATACAAATGAAAATAAAAGATATCGACATCTATGGATATTCTCAATTGATCATCAATCAAATCGGGGGAAAATACAAAACTTTAAAACTGCGACTTGAACAATATTTTTGTTACACTCTAAAATTACTTCAACAAATTTCAAATGTAATGTTCTTCCTAATTTTGAGACGAGACAACTCTCTAGCCATTGCTTTAGCTAAACTAGCAAAAAAGTTTGCTTATCTAGAAGAAAACGACTTTCCAATTTCCATAATAGGACGACGATTTCTCTCCAAGTTGACATTAACAATTTCAAAAAAATCATCGAGGAGAAAATAGCGGCATCAATCAACAGAGAAGAGGATGATTGACGACAACCAGTTATTCAATATCTACAAACCAAACAATTACCCAAAAGTAGTTCCACTGCATCCCAAATTAAACAAAGAGCATTATCTTAAGCTCTAGTAAACAATGTTCTTTACCGATGATCCTTCGATCAGAAGGGCTTAAGATGTCTAAGAGAATTTGAGGCTCAAGAAATCATTAAAGAAGTTCATTCAGGTTTATGTGGGGTACACCAACTGGACCAAAAATGAAGATGAAAATAAAAAGAAAGGGATATTATTGGCCAACAATGATGAATGATTGTCTCAAAACTGCAAAAAAATGTCATCAATATCAAGTACATGGAGTGGTCTTACATCAACCACCAAATGTATTACACCCGACAATTGCATCTTGGCTGTTTGAATGTTGGGGCACGAACATAGTGGGCCCTATAGACCCTCCATCGTTTAAAGGACATCAATTCATCTTGTCTGCTACAGATTACTTCTCTAAATGGTTGAGGCAGTACCAGTCAGAGAATTCAAAGAAAAACAAGTTCTTCACTTTTTCAAAACATGCATTCTCTACAGATTCAAAATTCCTCGAAGGTTCTTATCAAACAACAGACTAGCCTTCGAAAATACAAAGATAAACAACTTCTTCCAAGGACATGGAATAGACGGGAGATATTCAACAATTTACTACCATATAGCCAATGGATTGATTAAAGCTTTTAACAAACTGCTAGTCCAAATTTTGAAAAAGACATTGACTAACAGGTCCAAGACAAAGTCATGAACGATTGATTGAGGTTTTATGGGCCTATCGTACTACATACCTAACACCAACACGGAATACATTGTTTGCTTTGGTATATGGTTTTGAGGCCGTACTTCCACTTAAAATGAAAATTTCTTCTCTCAGGATTGCAACTGCAAATAAAATCACTGAAGAAGAAAATGCAAAATTACAACTTGAAGAACTTGAGATTTTGGAAGGCAAACATTAGCAAGCTCAATAGAATCTTGAACTATATCAAGCGAAAATGGTACAGGCCCACGACAAATTTGTCTGCCCTAGGACATTTCAAATCAGGGATTTGGTCTTAGTACTCTGAAGACCTATCCTCACTCATTGAAATATAGGTGAAAAATTCAAACAAATATGGGAGGGTCGTATGTAGTTGAAAAGACATTCGGGAGGATCCTATCAGTTAGTCGATTGTTAAGGAGAAAGAATTTTACCCCCAATCAACGGGCGGTATTTAAAAAAATATTATGCAACATAAAAATAATGACTCGTTTGTAATCTGGGAAAATAATAATTAAATGAATTTGAACTCATTGCAATGGTGTCTCTTTGAGATTTCCTTCTTACTTATCAAACAAGTGTTTGTAAGCACAACTTCTTAAAACAAATTGAATGAATCCTCAAAAAAAAATTTCTCGACATTCACATTAAATGACCTAAAACCAGATCTGACATGTTTACATTAACCTGTCACTTACAGGGAAAATGTCAAACAACAGACTTTTGTTCACTTTCCGAGGTGGTGTATGTTTGGCACTGGACCACCAATGCATCGACAAAGGATCAAGAATTCATTTTGATTTTGATCTGAACAAGTTGATATATTATACAATAGAATGTTGTTATCAATTGTCAATTAAGAAGAAGCAGAGGGGAAATCACCTGTGCTGGAATTTAGAACCTGACAATGACATTTCACTAAGGAAAAATTGAAACTGACATAACAGAAATAAAATCTTGACACTGGAAAACTGAAAATGGTAGTAGTCACCACGACACAAGGGATTGTGGACACATCCATTGCTGGAGTTAATAAGATTACATCCTGATTGACTTGGAATCAAAGATGAAGCTGAAACAAATGACTTAAAAGACTTGAAGAAAATGAACGACAAGACATAGATCCCATGGATGAAGATGGGGAGAAATTTCAGTTTCTGATTCCTGAGTACACACTTGGTCAGATATATGTTGTTCTAGGAGTTGAAAATTTGGACCTTGAAGAAGAAGAAGCAATAGAAAGTGTTGTCTTCACTTAGAGTTTGTATGTATTGAATCTCGACCTCATAATGTCAGATGAACCAATCGCGGGACAAATTATTTCTAAAGAAGAGTTGAGGTGCATTCAGACTATCAAACGACATTATTTTTAAATATAGACATGTTGTTGGGCATACAATAAACATAATTGAAGGTATCCATTTGTTCATTAAAGTCTTTGATGAAGATGAACAAGCAGCTATCATCGAGCATGTGATGGAAGCACGTGATCACGGACGAGCTGGACGTCTGAAAGGAGAACATACTCTAAACCAAACAAATGGATATCTAGTAAAGGACGAATAACTATTCAATATGGATGTTGCTATAATTATGCTAAAGACAAGGGTGGAAATGCTCTAGGGATCTTACAGCATGAATAAGTAGAACCAATGCCTACGGTGATTATTTGGATCATCAAACGATTGGTGGTTTGGGACATAATGCCATCCAGTTGTATTCCAGACAACTGCATCATCAATATCTATGAAGATGGAGACTGTATCCCACCTCATATTAACAGTCAAGATTTTGAGAGACCCTTCTGTATATTATCCTTACTGAACAGGTGTTCAATTATGTTCAGACAAGAAATATAGATAGTGCGCCCAAGAGAATTTCGTGGTTCTTATCAGATTCCCCTCCCACGAGGATCAATGTTAGTCCTATAAGGAAATGGAGTTGACGTAGTCAAGCACTGCATACCAAGTGTGAGCAGACAACAGATCTCAATAACATTACAAAGGATGTGCCCTGACATGCATCCAGTTGGATATCAATCTCTGCCTTAACTCAAAGGATTGTAACCTTTGAAACTACCACGACCCTATGAATTTTTGAGCACCTGACGTATATTTAACGAAATTTATTCCAAATATCTCGGAGCGCAAGATATCCATGGTTGGTCAAGTAGTATCTGAGATTACCAATATGACAAAAGATGAATATGACAACTTGATATGATTTTTTATGTGTAATATACTATAGACATCTTATGTATCACTATATGTTATCTTTTGTCATGAAATAAAACTCTAGTTTTGCTGTAAAAAGTGAAATTCTCAGCAGTTGCCAATGATTGTGCAAATCCAGAAAAGCCAAAATGAATACCGACATAATTTTAAAATTACAATTTCAACTCATAAAATCAAAATCCCTAAGGGAAACCTTGAAACAAAACATTTCTCTTTATATGTCTTTTATAGACATATTGACATTTGACATCTCTGAGTAGTAGTATAAGACCTCCTTAGATGGAATATGACATCTACTCTCTCTTTTTTTATCGGATCTAAGACCATCCTGACACGGGAGTATGGCCTTCTCTTGGTCTCTTCCTTTGGGATAAGATATAAGTGTCCTAGCATTCCTTCCCAAGACAGACATATCGACATTTGATAACTCTGAGTAGTATAAGACCTCCTTTTATGGAATATGACATCTACTCTCTCTCTCTTACTATTGGATGTAAGACCTTTCTGACACGAAATTATGACATTCCTTTAGTCTTTTCCTTGGAATGGGATGTAAGTCACATAACATTCCTCTTCCAATACCGACATTTGATATCTTTGAGAAGTAGTATAAGACCTCACTAGATGGGATATGGCATCTACTCTCTCTCTTACTATTGGATGTAATACCTTCCTAACACGAAATTATGGCATTCCTTTAGTTTTTTCCTTGGAATAAAATGTAAGTCGCATAACATTCCTCTTCCAATACCGACATTTGACATCTTTGAGAAGTAATATAAGACCTCTTTAAATGGGATATGGAATTTACTCTCTCTTTTACTATTGAATGTAAGAACTTCCTGACATGGGATTTTGGCATTCCTTTAATCTTTTCCTATGGGATAGGATATAAGTCTCCTAGCATTCCCTTCCCAAGACACACCGATAATCGACATCTTTGAAAAATAGTATAAGACATCCTTAGATGGAATATGGCATCTACTCTCTCTCTCTCTCTTACTGTCGGATGTAAGGCCTTCTTGATAAGGGATTATGGCTTTCTTATAATTTACCATTATTTATGATTTCTTCATAAATCATAACACTCTTCACCCCACATACTTCACAAATTGAATGAAAAACTACCTGACATAGTATAATCATATTCTTCTTACAAAACTATCGACAAACTGACAATTTCATTGGGTAATAAAGACTGTTTCGGTCAACTCCAATATGGGTGACATACTTGTTCAGTATTCCGCACATATTGGGGGCCCATTTGTTGACCTCACTTTTGGGAGGACCCTGACATGATACCTATAGACATGATATATCTTGAATCACTCATACTGATTCATGATCTTCATAAAGACTTGAGAATGATCATCATGATCACTAAGTTCACTCTTAGGAGAAGGTCTACCAACAAAAACCCTAAAAAATAAATTGACTCCCAATATATCCTTTTTGGGTGCAAACCAGAATGATGCCCCAAAATGATCAGATCAGCTATGACAAACTCCAATAATTACCACATTGACCATTTGGTTAGTACATGCATCCAATTGATCCAATTGGTCAAATTTGGTCAAATTGGTCAACTCTGGTCAAATAGGTCAAAGTTGGTCGAAATTGGTCAAACTAAACCATTTGGTCAACCTAGAGACCAAACTGGTCAAAATGGATCATTTGGTCAACCTAAACACCAAATTGGTCAAATTAAACCATTTGATCAACCATGGACCCCATTGACCAAATTTTGGTCAAAATGGTCAATTTTGAACCCATATGGTCAATTTGACCATCCTGGTCAGTCTTGGTCAACCTTGGTCAAAACCAAGTAATACCACTAAATCTAATGACCCTATGACTAAACTAACCATGATATGGTCAATTAAGTCACCTGTGGTCAACGCTGAACCTAAGTTGCTCAACCATGTTCAACTCTGGTCAACCATGGTAAACTTGGTCAAACCTAGTCAACCTTACCATTTTGGTCAAAAGTTGGTATTGTCATCAAATTATTTTATTCTCTTAATTAATTAATCATTTATTTAATTAAAGAGAATGGAATTAAAGATTATTAGACCTAGGATTTAAGTATAAATCATGGTTTAAACCCTTAGAAAGACACAAACCCACGGCCACCCTAAACTCATGTTTTATACTCAAACACTGAATTCACTACATGACCCATGACACCTACCTGATAAGATAAACTCTCATAAAGGACCCATGAGACACCATTTTGACTCAAGTCAAAAAATTATCATGAGGTCATTATGAGGGAAAGGTATGAGGTGTCATTCCTTCATGAACCATGGAAGGAAGACATGGTGAGATCATCACTCACCTCCCTCTCCATCCAATAGGAGAAAGCTTAGTTAAGTCATTATCTTAAACATGATTAAGCTCATCATGATGTAGCCATGGGAGTGAGGGAAGAGGAAGCTTATGTGTCACTTTATTTCAAGCCTATTGAATAACTAATAAGCTCATGTGGGGAAGGTTAATCTAGCTCATTTTAAGAGCCTTACCCACCTCTCCATTCACCCAATGAAAGCGAAACAAAACCATGGCTAAATTTTCACATTTATGGAGGCTCATCATAAATATCACTTGGGAAAATATGTCCAAGGTTATCCTTAGCCAGCGAACTTATCCCTTTGTCATCATGAGCCACTACCAGCCTTCTCCAAATGATCCCAAGCTCTATAGCCACCTTTAATGGCTATAAAAAGGGTTAACCCGTGAGCTTCCAAAAAGAGGAGGCCAACCTACAGTCCTCAATCCCTGAGAGACTTAAGACAAAAAGTGTTCTCCACAACCTAAGCAATAGATCCCCTATAATTTGGAGTCCTATAATTCACTACAGAAGTCCAATTTCCCTTTCGAAAATCAGGTCATATTTTTAAGTTGACACAAAACTCCTCAAAAATTCAAATTCACCATCCCAAAACCATCAATGAGTTACAAGAGGAAGTTTCTAATCGAAATGAAGCTTTCCAATGAGCTCTAACCCCTCCAAAGTCTAACCCGTGGAGCCTTTTCAGCTTGGATTTAGCTCGGCCCAATTTCAATTGAAATTGGACTTAGAGGAAGCTTTGTGAGGACATAACAATTGTTCCTATCAAATTTGATTGAGGCCTCATCTCATCAAAGCCAGGTATGTCCTGAAACCCTAAATTTTGCTCGAATTTCACACATTATACAGAGAATGATCAGTTTATGAGGATTTAACCGTATGGATTGATTCTCCTTGTTGATATGATGTTGTAGGAAGAAATTTCATCCAAATCGATGGAAAAATGAGCGAGAGCTTAGCTTTTGAAATCAAATGGTTTTCAATTAATAGCCCACAGGGACGATGAACCGATGCCGTTCATTTCCGTGTATCAAAAATGAACTGCCAGGATTTGATCGGACCACCAATCTGTTCATATGAAACATATTAAACCACGGGCCACGTGGATATCCACGTGTAAAGCGCATTCAACCGAACCACGCCGCGTGGAAATTCGATGAATCAAAGGTTCGAGCTAGCGCCACATCGGATAAGTGGATAAATATGTTTTTTTGAACTAACTAATTCCAAAAAAATATCTAAAATCTTCAAAAATTCATATCATGACACAGAAAATTTACAAAAATATGAAAAAAATACCCTTGAATTCAGGAAAATGAGGAGAAGATTTTGAAAGTGAAATCAAAATTTAATTAATTATATTTTTACTCTCTGGATTAATTTAATTATTAAATTTTATTTATAATTCCAAAAAATCTAAAAATTTTAGGGATTAACCTTAAAGTCTTTAGGAACATCCTCTGATTTAAGGTTAGGAAAATACCCTTAGATCCAATTTTCTCATTTCTATCAAATTTTGTAATTATTTCCAAAATAAATATAAAAATTTAAGAAATTGGAAATTAAATTTGAAANTTTAGGAACATCCTCTGATTTAAGGTTAGGAAAATACCCTTAGATCCAATTTTCTAATTTCTATCAAATTTTGTAATTATTTCCAAAATAAATATAAAAATTTAAGAAATTGGAAATTAAATTTGAAATTTGTTAGAGAATTTAAAGTGACACTTTTAAACTCTAAAATGACATTTTTTTAGCCTTTTGAAAATTTAAAATGACATCTTCATCACTTAGGGTCAAAATTATAAATTTTAAATTTACATTTTAAACCCTAGAATTTCTTAGGCATGAACCTTAGCCTTGAATGACATATAAGATTGACCATATCCTAACCCTTAGATTTACCCAAATCTAGATTTAAGGTGAGCCCAAACCCTAACCAACATGGGGTTTAGTCATCTCCTCAAAACTATTGNGAGTGACACTTTTAAACTCTAAAATGACATTTTTTTAGCCTTTTGAAAATTTAAAAAGACATCTTCATCACTTAGGGTCAAAATTGTAAATTTTAAATTTACATTTTAAACCCTAGAAATTCTTAGGCATGAACCTTAGCCTTGAATGACATATTAGATTGACCATATCCTAACCCTTAGATTTAACCCAAATCTAGATTTAAGGTGAGCCCAAACCCTAACCAACATGGGGTTTAGTCATCTCCTCAAAACTATTGGATCCAACCTTTGAAGACCCAAAGTCAAAATCCTTAGGTCTAACCAACATGGACTTAAGATTTGAATTGAATCCAATCCCTTAGGGGATCCAAACCAAATATAAACATTTAAGTCTAATCCAGATGAATCCATACATTACCAAAACCCTAATTAGGTCTAAACCTCAACTAGCCTGATTAAACTCTGTTAGACCTTAATCACATTTGGTTTAGCATCACAAATTCTAATTAGGTCTAAACCACAATTAGTCCTAACTAAACCACCCTATTAAACATTAACAACAATTGGTTTAACACAATAAACCATAATTAGGTCTAAACAAAAAATATACCTAATTAAACTATGTTAAACCATAACTACATGAAGCTTAACACAATAAACTCTAATTAGGTTTAAACCACAATTAAACCTAATTAAACCTATTAAATCTTAACTAAATTAGGTTTAACACAATAAATCATAATTAAGTTTGAACCACAATTAGACATAATTAAACCATTAAGTTTAACACAATAAACTATAATTCGGTCTAAACCACAATTAGACCTAATTAAACCTTGTTAAGCCTTAATTACTTTAAGTTTAACATCAAAAACCCTAATTGGGTCTAAATCACAATTAGACCTAATTAAACCCGTATAAACCTTAACTACATTAGGTTTAGCACAATAAACCATAAGTAAACACACACACACACACACACACACACACACACACACACACACACACACACACACACACACACACACACANAAAAGAGCAACTCGTGGCTCCCAACGCATTAAAACTCAAAAAGATTACAAAATAAGGGAGGGATAGTGGATCCCCAGCTAAAAATCAAAAATACAGTATTGTCTTGGGGGTTCCAAAATCCACAGTACAACGCAACACAAAAAAGTAAGTAAAAACGAAAAGGTACATCAAAACTAAAAAACAAGTAACCCAAAATATATAAGCTTCAAGCAGCTCCAGCCAATCCTTTCCTACGCAAAAGAAAAAAAAAACACTGTCTGGAAGTCGTTGCAATAAACGCCTTAGAAATGACGAGCTGTAGCCAGAACATATAAATATTATTCATAAGTGTTAAAATAACTTCAAAACATATACACTTATGTAAATAACACNACTTACATAGATACATAATATACATATATATATATATATACACACACACACACACACACACATAAATATTAATAAAAGAGCAACTCGTGGCTCCCTACGCATTAAAACTCAAAAAGATTACAAAATAGGGAGGGATAGTGGATCCCCAGCTAAAAAGCAAAAACACAGTATTGTCCTAGGGGTTCCAAAATCCACAGTACAACGCAACACAAAAATAAGTAAAAACGAAAAGATACATCAAAACTAAAAAACAAGTAACCCAAAATATATAGGCTGCAACCAGCTCCAGCCAATCCTCTCCTACGTAAAAGAAAAAAAAAAACACTGTTTGGAAGTCGTTGCAATAAACGCCTTAGAAATGACGAGCTGCAGCCAGAACATATAAATATTATTCATAAGTGTTAAAATAACTTCAAAACATATACACTTATGTAAATAACACATTTTTTTCCTTTTAAAATTTTAAATAGGTTTGTTGTAAGATAATAAATTAATTAAAGGTTATTTAGTGTTTAATTAAAATGATTTAATTATATGATTAAAATTCATTTAAATTATTTTAATTAACTATTTGATTAATTTATTAATTAACTAAGTTAAATTAATATTTAGTTCTTTAATTAGTTCATTAAAATGATTAAAGGTTATAAATATTTTGATTAAATTATTTTTGTTAAAAGGTCCAATTAAAATGTTAATTAGATAAACTATTACTTAATTATTTAGTCAGTTAGGATATTAANCTAGTTCATTAAAATGATTAAAGGTTATAAATATTTTGATTAAATTATTATTGTTAAAAGGTCCAATTAAAATGTTAATTAGATAAACTATTACTTAATTATTTAGTCAGTTAGGATATTAATTACTTGATTACTATAGCAATTACTTAATTACTTAAATTTATTAATTGGTTAATTTTAAATAATTAAATGAAATATTAATTAAATTATTTAAATATTTAACTTAATTATAAATATTTTAATTAATTAATTTAAAGACTTAAAAGGATGTTTAATTTGAAGAATGATTAAGCATTTTAGGTTTTGGCAAAGGGGATTTAGAAAATAATTAATGAGATTTGAGTTAAATAAAATGTANAACTTAATTATAAATATTTTAATTAATTAATTTAAAGACTTAAATGGCTCAGTTAGGATGTTTAATTGGAAGAATGATTAAGCATTTTAGGTTTTGGCAAAGGGGATTTAGAAAATAATTAATAAGATTTGAGTTAAATAAAATGTAATTAGCATATGATTACAACATGGAGACTTTTTCCAAGCTAATTATGAGGTAATTAATGTGACGTAAGTGGAATTAAATATTTAGTTTAAGTAATTAGAAGGTAATTAACCTATAGAAGTTTTGGCCAAGTGGATTGAACCCCTATAGGCTCTCGATTTTGATGCTTTACCAAGTTTAACATGTTTTGATTAATTAGAGAGGATAGGTTTGTTAACCATTCAATACAAGCACTAAACTATGAAAACTTATGAACAATTCACCTAATTATGTAACATTTAATATAACACAGTCAAACATAAAGAGAATTGAAATTTACACCATGAACCATGCACATAGTTCTCAGTTTTGGCTAACTAAATGTGTACATTGAATAATTTTGCAAAGTAAAGTAATATAAGCACTGAAGGAAAAGAATAGAACCAAAGTTCTAAACAAATTTTGTGAAACATGCATGGATTTTTTTTTTCTTTTAAACAAGCGAACATGATAATATCATGGCAAAATATCACATAAAGATAGAATTATGCAATAGATGGGAAAGGCCTATGGAATATGCATGGAACATGGGAAACTATATAAATTAACATAAAAAATCACATAATGAGAACAAATTAGATGAAATGCCCTATGGAATATGTAGGGAGCTTGATGAATTTAAGCCAAGGTCTAAAAAAAAATTATGATTGCATTATGTAACTTTAATGAAAATAT
>JXCR01141229.1:122281-177079 GCA_002079205.1 Phalaenopsis hybrid cultivar
TGTATTTATAATTTTAAAACAACTTTTGTTGAAGATTGGAGTTGATTTGAAGCTATGTTTAAAAAATTATGGTTAAATTATTGTTTTAACTCTCTTAATTATTATTTTCTCTCTCCAAATTATCTTTTGCT
This sequence comes from Phalaenopsis hybrid cultivar, assembly GCA_002079205.1. Lineage (NCBI taxonomy): Eukaryota > Viridiplantae > Streptophyta > Magnoliopsida > Asparagales > Orchidaceae > Phalaenopsis > Phalaenopsis hybrid cultivar. The sequence continues at coordinate 122,413 of JXCR01141229.1, forward strand.
CAAATGGTGCCTAAATGGGGTAGGAGTTGAGCAGATAAGGTTTCATTTGAAAGATTTTGATGACACAAACACAATGATTATTTTCATTTTAAAAATTAATGACTCGTTAAAAGCTTTTAACGTATAACCATCTTCAAGCATAAGGGAACTAAGTGCACTGCTTTATGTAAAAAATATCAAAAATGATCATCAAATTTGTTTGCAAAGTTATTATTAGTGATATTACAACTTCATGCAATTTTCAAAATTAGGTTTGGAGCCTCACAAGAATCTTGGGAGAGAAAATAATAAGATCGAGGTTTGAATGAAAGTCAAGCTCAAGCGAAGTTTTATTAAGCTTAAGTCAAGGAAAATAGAGTTAACCAAAAAAGAGGTTGACATCTACTGTACATGCAAGCCATTGCACTAGCCTCGATTTGCTGTTATGTTCTCTGTAGTTCCACCATACAACTCGCTCAACACTATCCATTTCAAATAGAACAGATCACACGACGCTCTGTTATCGTTCTTAATGCGTCATAGCCCGTTCACCATTCACCTTGAAGACCTAAATCTCATGTTATGATATGAAATCTCTATGTAACTGATCCTAAATCTATATATGAGCCTAAAGGTTTTATCTATATGGCTAACTGATGTGACCTTGGTGTATGCTATTATTCTATGTGTTTTATGTCAATTTAATTCCTTTACAACTGTGCCAAAAACTTGACCCGACTTGTAATTACGAAATAATTTAGCTTTCAAAATATGACCAAAAACTTGATTCAATTTATATTTTAAGGATTAGTGTGCAAAAATCAAAATATTGTAAAATATAAAAAAAATAGTTCACATACTAGGGGTTTTACGCAAGTGCACGTATCACTTCAAGTAATATAGGACTTTCTTTAAAAATCCCAATATCAATCCCGTAGAGAAGTAAGGTAAGAAATCCTTTAGGCTAATTTTCATCTACTACTATCAACCCTTAGTTTGGAAGACCGATTTAAGTGGTTTTTCTAATAGGTGCTCCTAAATGTAAATTTTATGTTTAAAACAACCAGCAACTACTCATAAATGAAAATATTAATTTAAAAGATAACACTTTCTAGATGAATTGGTTTGGAAAATTTTGAGATGTTAAAAACAGCTATTCTTATGTAGTGAATTGAATAACGTATAAGAATGAGATACATTAAATCTTGTATGTGCCAAATATGACCAATATTATTCTTTATCCTTACTGGAGATGCTATAAGGAACATTGGCTAATCTAAAGTTTGAATAGTCCTAAAGACAAGCTAGGTAGGGACGATACTAGCTCTCACTCTAGAGTTCCCTCTTCTCCCTCCACCTGTGGGCTAACATATCCTATCAAAACCTAAAACAATAGACCAAATTGGGGGATTTAGTCTGTCACTTTAAAGTCCTTTAACTCTACACCCTTCAAAGTTTATTTTCTTATTTATTCGCACTCAACCCCATTGACTACATTCTCATCTATGAAATCAAATGTGATTCTTATATAGTTGACTGAGACAATAACATCACGGATATTACATATTCTCACAACAAATTTTAACATTACAATAGACCTAAATTGCAATGTAAATGAAGTTCAAGTAAAAACCATCACATTTATGATTAAAACCAAGGCATCCCAAAAATCCTACACATGAATTCCTTTAGCACTTTCATTTTAGTGACTTTAAGAAATTTTATTAAGTTTAAATTTTGAATTGTGATGCTTGACTTTTCTTTTGTATCAATGTTTATGATTTCTAATTTCTTTGGTTCAATTCTGATAATTTTTAGGGTTTCCATCAGGAGGTAAACCTTACCTTAATCTAAAGCTAAACTTATACACAATTGGCTTCTTTGAAACCAAAGGAAGGACACCAAACCTTAGGGGTAAAAAGTGGTCCATAAAAGAGAGAAACCTAAATCTTTTCGGGTCAAAGGATCCCTTAGGGCATTTTCCATCATATAGAAACTCAACTAGGGCTTTAATGACTAAACCTAAAGTTTAGGATTTGGGTTATAGAATATGAAACCCTAAGGAGTGAAGATTTGTTTAAAATCCTATAATGGTGTTGGTTCCTCACTAGTCTTCTAAGTCACTAGAAAAATAAAAAGGTTGAATCCCAGGGATCTAGAAAGAGATAAACCTCAATAAAAAATGGGTAAACCTCATCAAGACTCCAACATAATATTTTTTTTATCGAACTACATTAACCTTTGGGTCTGAGGTACCATAAGGTATTCACCTATAGACAAAATAACATGATAAAATTTTAGCATAGCTATTGTTTTTCAAAAATATAATACTTTACATTCATAAGAAAAAAGAAAGAAAAAAAAAAAGATCTTACATGCATACCAAACAATTCTTTTGCATGCACATTTCTGACACCCAAAGTTTGATATTTATTACACATATAACACTCAATGTGATGTTTTTAATTTGTTGTTAAAAATTTGAATGATATATATTTTAATAAGAATGTATATATGTTTGTTATTTAAATACATAAGAATTGTATGGTATGTATGTAAAAGCAACCCGCCAACAAATTTAAAAACAAAAAATAAGAAACAAATAGCTCTATATATATTTAACCCAACCTTATTCTTTTCTAGAGATAAATCTCAAACATCTAACAAGGCAACCATTTCTCCAATCCCCACCCCCAACTATCTGAGAAGCTACTAATTTATTTCGAGGGACTCGAACTCATTCTCAAATTGAGTTCAAGCTCCGTGGTTCGTTAAATTAAATTAGTGAAAGCTTACTGCTGTATCTTATCCTGCATAAAATAGCAATTTAAAGGGTATACAACTTAATTTCAGTTTGGTATTTTTCACATTCAAATTAGAAGGGAAATTGGCATCCACACCATACAATTCTTACATATTTACATTTAATATTTAAATTTATATCATGTGTTATAAACTGATGAATGAAAATGTCCTGCTCTAAAATGTTAATAATAGTACTATTTTTAATATATAATAGACTTTTATATTTATAATAGATTTNTAGAATAATAGAACGCAATGTGAATGACCCTGCTAAAAAAAGGCCGAAAGGAGTATCTACAACGAGCCTGAAAGGACATTGGGAGAGAAATAAGAAAGCCAAAAGTATAAATTTTTTATTTTACTATTTCCTCATTCCATTCCATGTATAATGCGTATTTCTAATTTGACCCATTGCATCCAGGAATGGAACAAGAAGCAGCAAGTAGCCGTCGAGCCGTGGACGCATTCNGTGGTTCCCTACACGTTAAAACTAAAAAAAGATTACAAAATAAGGGAGGGATAGTGAATCCCCACCTAAAAAGCAAAAATACATTATAATCATAGGGGTTACAAAATCCACAGTACAACACAAGACAAAAAAGTAAGGAAAAACGAAAAGGTACATCAAAACTAAAAAACAAGTGACCCAAAATAGATAAGCTTCAAGCAGCTCCAGCCAATCCTTTCCTACGCAAAAAAAAAAAATTTACACCGTCTGGAAGTCGTTGTAATAAACGCCTTAGAAATGACGTCCTGCAACAAGAACATATACATATTATTCATAAGTGTTAAAATAACTTTAAAACATATACACATATGCAAATAACACATCTTTTTTCCTTTTAAAATTTTAATTAGGTTTGATGTAAGATAATAAATTAATTAAAGGCTATTTAGTGTTAATTAAAATGATTTAATTATATGATTAAAATTCATTTAAATTATTTTAATTAACTATATGATTAATTTATTAATTAACTAAGTTAAATTAATATTTAGTTCTTTAATTAGTTCATTAAATTGATTAAAGGTTATAAATATTTTGATTAAATTATTATTGTTAAAAGGTTCAATTAAAATGTTAATTAGATAAACTTTTACTTAATTAATTAGTCAGTTAGGATATTCATTACTTGATTAGTATAACAATTACTTAATTAATTAAATTTATTAATTGGTTAAATGAAATTTTAAGTAATTAAATGAAATATTAATTAAATTATTTAAATATTTAACTTATTTATAAATATTTTAATTAATTAATTTAAAGAGTTAAAGGGCTCAGTTAGGATGTTTAATAAGAAGAGCGATTAAGCATTTTAGGTTTTGGCAAAGGGGATTTAGAAAATAATTAATGAGATTTGAGTTAAATAAAATGTAATTAGCACGTGATTACAACATGGAGATTTTTGTATGTGTCAAATAGGACCAATATTATTCTTTACCCTTACTGGAAATGTTATAAAAAACATTGGCTAATCTAAATTTTGAATAGTCCTAAAAACAGGCTAGGTAGGGACGATACTAGCTCTCACTCTAGAGTTCCCTCTTCTCTCTCCACCTGTGGGCTAATATATCGTATCAAGACCTAAAACAATAGACCAAATTGGGGGATTTAATCTGTCACTCTAAAGTCTTCTAAATCTACACCCTTTAAAGTTTATTTCTTTATTTATTTGCACTCAACCCCATGAACTATATTCTCATCCATGAAATCAAATGTGATTCTTATATAGTTGATGGAGACAATATCATCACGGATCTTACATATTCTCACAACAAATTTTAACATTACAATAGACCTAAATTGCAATGTAAATGAAGTTCAAGTAAAAACAATCACATTTATAATTAAAACCAAGGCATCCCAAAAATCGTACACATGAATTCTCTTAGCACTTTCATTTTAGTGACTTTAAGAAATTTTATTAAGTTTAAATTTTGAATTGTGATGCTTGACTTTTCTTTTGTATCAATGTTTATGATTTTTTATTTCTTTGGTTCAATTGTGATAATTTTTAAGGTTTCAAAATTTGTTAGGGTTTCCATCAGAAGGTAAACCTTACCTTAATCTAAAGCTAAACTTATACTCAATTGGCTTCTTTGAAACCAAAGGAAGGCCACCAGACCTTAAGGGTAGAAAGTGGTCCACAAAAGAGAGAAACCTAAATCTTTTCGGGTCAAAGGATCTCTTTGGGCATTTTCCATCATATAGAAACTCAACTAGGCTTTAATGACTAAACCTTAATCATCTCAACCAAAAGTTTAGGATTTGGGTTATATAATATGAAAACCCTAAGGAGTGAAGATCTGTTTGAAATCCTATAATGGTGTTGATTCCTCACCAGTCTTCTAAGTTACTAGAAAAATCATAAGGTTGAATCCCAGGGATCTAGAAAAAGGTAAACCTCAGTCAAAATGGGTGAACCTCATCAAGACTCCAGACATAATATATTTTCTATCGAACTACATTAACCTTTGGGCTGAGGTACCATAAGGGATTCACATATAGACAAAATAATATGATAAAATTTTAGCATACCTATTGTTTTTCAAAAATCTAATACTTTACATTCATAAGAAAAAAGGAAAAAAAAAAAAAAGAAAGAACCTACATGCATACCAAACAATTCTCTTATGCATGCACATTTATAACACCCAAAGTTCGATATTTATTACACTTATAACACTCAATGTGATGTTTTTAATTTGTTGTTAAAAATTTGAACGATATATATTTTAATATGAATGTATATGTGTTTGTTATTTAAATACATAAGAATTGTATGGTATGTATGTAAAAGCAACCCGCCAACAAATTTAAAAACAAAAAATAAGAAACAAATAGCTCTATTTATATTTAACCCAACCTTATTCTTTTCTAGAGATAAATCTCAAACATCTAACAAAGCAACCATTTCTCCAATCCCCACCCCCAACGATCTTAGAAGCTACTAATTTATTTCGAGGGACTCAAACTCATTCTCAAATTGAGTTCAAGCTCCGTGGTTTGTTAAATTAAATTAGTGAAAGGTTACTGCTGTATCTTATCCTGCATAAAATAGCAATTTAAAGGGTATACAACTTAATTTCAGTTTGGTATTTTTCAAATTCAAATTAGAAGGGAAATTGGCATCCACACCAATCACCATACAATTTTTACATATTTACATTTAATATTTAAATTTATAACATGTGTTATAAACTGATGAATGAAAATGTCCCGCTCTANCAGCCCGTTCACCATTCACCTTGAAGACCTAAATCTCATGCTATGATGCATGAAATCTCTATGTAACTGATCCTAAATCTATATATGAGCCTAAAGGTTTTATATGGCTAACTGATGTGACCCTGGTGTGTGCTATTATTCTATGTGTTTTATGTCAATTTAATTCCCTTACAACTGTGCCAAAAACTTGACCCGACTTGTAATTACGCAATAATTTAGCTTTCAAAATATGACCAAAAACTTGATTCAATTTATATTTTAAGGATTAGTGTGCAAAAATCAAAATATTGTAAAATATAAAAAAAATAGTTCACATACTAGGGGTTTTACCCAAGTGCACGTATCACTTCAAGTAATATAGGACTTTCTTTAAAAATCCCAATATCGATCTCGCAGAGAAGTAAGGTAAGAAATCCTTTAGGCTAATTTTCATCTACTACTATCAACCCTTAGTTTGGAAGACCGATTTAAGTGGTTTTTCTAATAGGTGCTCCTAAATGTAAATTTTATGTTTAAAACAACCAGCAACTACTCATAAATGAAAATATTAATTTAAAAGATAACACTTTCTAGATGAATTGGTTTGGAAAATTTTGAGATGTTAAAAACAACTATTCTTATGTAGTGAATTGAATAATGTATAAGAATGAGATACATTAAATCTTGTATGTGCCAAATAGGACCGATATTATTCTTTACCCTTACTAGAGATGCTATAAGGAACATTGGCTAATCTAAAGTTTGAATAGTCTTAAAGACAAATTAGGTAGGGACGATACTAGCTCTCACTCTAGAGTTCCCTCTTCTCCCTCCACCTGTGGGCTAACATATCCTATCAAAACCTAAAACAATAGACCAAATTGGGGGATTTAGTCTGTCACTTTAAAGTCCTTTAACTCTACACCCTTCAAAGTTTATTTTCTTATTTATTCGCACTCAACCCCATTGACTACATTCTCATCTATGAAATCAAATGTGAGTCCTATATAGTTGACTGAGACAATAACATCACGGATACTACATATTCTCACAACAAATTTTAACATTACAATAGACCTAAATTGCAATGTAAATGAAGTTCAAGTAAAAACCATCACATTTATAATTAAAACCAAGACATCCCAAAAATCCTACACATGAATTCCTTTAGCACTTTCATTTTAGTGACTTTAAGAAATTTTATTAAGTTTAAATTTTGAATTGTGATGCTTGACTTTTCTTTTGTATCAATGTTTATGATTTCTAATTTCTTTGGTTCAATTCTGATAATTTTTAGGGTTTCCATCAGGAGGTAAACCTTACCTTAATCTAAAGCTAAACTTATACTCAATTGGCTTCTTTGAAACCAAAGGAAGGCCACCAAACCTTAGGGGTAGAAAGTGGTCCATAAAAGAGAGAAACCTAAATCTTTTCGGGTCAAAGGATCCCTTAGGGCATTTTCCATCATATAGAAACTCAACTAGGGCTTTAATGACTAAACCTTAATCGTCTCAACCAAAAGCTTAGGAGTTGGGTTATAGAATATGAAACCCTAAGGAGTGAAGATTTGTTTAAAATCCTATAATGGTGTTGGTTCCTCACTAGTCTTCTAAGTCACTAGAAAAATAAAAAGGTTGAATCCCAGGGATCTAGAAAGAGATAAACCTCAATAAAAAATGGGAAAACCTCATCAAAACTCCAACATAATATTTTTTTTTATCAAACTACATTAACCTTTAGGTCTGAGGTACCATAAGGTATTCACCTATAGACAAAATAACATGACAAAATTTTAGCATAGCTATTGTTTTTCAAAAATATAATACTTTACATTCATAAGAAAAAAGAAAGAAAAAAAAAAAGATCTTACATGCATACCAAACAATTCTTTTGCATGCACATTTCTAACACCCAAAGTTTGATATTTATTACACATATAACACTCAATGTGATGTTTTTAATTTGTTGTTAAAAATTTGAATGATATATATTTTAATAAGAATGTATATATGTTTGTTATTTAAATACATAAGAATTGTATGGTATGTATGTAAAAGCAACCCGCCAACAAATTTAAAAACAAAAAATAAGAAACAAATAGCTCTATTTATATTTAACCCAACCTTATTCTTTTCTACAGATAAATCTCAAACATCTAACAAAGCAACCATTTCTCCAATCCCCACCCCCAACCATCTGAGAAGCTACTAATTTATTTCGAGCGACTCAAACTCATTCTCAAATTGAGTTCAAGCTCCGTGGTTCGTTAAATTAAATTAGTGAAAGCTTACTGCTGTATCTTATCCTGCATAAAATAGCAATTTAAAGGGTATACAACTTAATTTCAGAATTAGAAGGGAAATTGGCATCCACACCATACAATTCTTACATATTTACATTTAATATTTAAATTTATAACATGTGTTATAAACTGATGAATGAAAATGTCCCGCTCTAAAATGTTAATAATAGTACTATTTTCAATATATAATAGACTTTTATAATTATAATAGATTTGATTGTAATACATGAAATATGAAAGTTCAGCTGCTATGCGTAAATAGATAAGAATGGCANTTGATATATAATAGACTTTTATATTTATAATAGATTTGATTGTAATACATGAAATATGAAAGTTCAGCTGCTATGCGTAAATAGATAAGAATGGCATCATATGTATATAAACGTCCCAAATAATAAAGATCAAGCAACCATGTCCACAAGAAAAATTAAAACGATACCAAAGGTCCACAACGGGCACTTACCACATAATTTGAAATTCCAGTAGGCTCAAACACACTTCGCTCCTGAAATACATGATAAATGACTACCACTCACACTTCACTCCTAGGAATTATAAAAGATTTTTTGAACAGTATCTCTATGCTACAAAAATATGGAAAAAAATTGAAAAAACCATAAGATCAATCGCATCTTAAAAAAAAAAAAAGAAAAAAAAAAAAGAAACAAAAATACACAATGACGACCTAATAACAAAAATACAAGCAAAGCTAACCTCTGGAGTCAGCTACCACTAACATTCACCGCACTGATGTTCTCCGGTGGTGGCTTTATATACTTCCCAATAGACTTTTGGCGCACACGACTTCTCATTCTACGGAGTTTATCTCTGCTTTGTTGCCGCCGTGTTTCCCTCAGTTGGTGCTGGATGTTACGCTCCCTCTCATAGATTCCACGCCAGAAAACCTCTCCGGTTGACGGCCACAGCCACCGACGGCCGGGATGATCGGAATCAAACTCTTCAGCCATATCCTCATCCATGCTCTTCAGGGTGGCGAATGAGAACCATTTCATCAACATTTTACCTCGTCTGTTCTTCATGTGGTGTTGTTCCTGCATTGCACCGGTTTCTGGATTGACATACACGATCCGCCGCGCGCTGTGGTATGCCCACAAGTTAACGAGTAGCTCAAGAACTCGGGAGTAGCAGTGCCTATCCTGTATAGAACATGCTCCAGTCAGTCAAAATTCCACTTTATATCTTACTTGCAATATTTTATTCGAGACAATGTTAGAAGTCTAATTTCAAAAAGACGAAAACGAGATTAGGATGAGGCGAGCAGCAAATCTAGCGTAAGCCTAAAAAAGGGTGTAAGAAAAGAACTGAAAATTTAAATTGATTTATATAAATGATATAGTTGATATGTTAAATTAGTTTATTATCATTGTAAACAAGAAAATGTCAGTAAGAATCTCGAAGAGACTAAAGGGTCTTAGAACAGAACTAAAAATGTGAAATCAACAATCTAACGAGAAGCTAAAGAAATACATAAAGACGACTGGCGGAAGATCACCAACCTACAAAAGAATGACCTATTGACCATAAGCCTGTCCTACTACCAAAGAGCCACTAGGCCAACAAGTTATACCTACACCAATCACCACAAGGCCAACTGATTGTCACTCTCAAAGCCGCCCAATTTTTACCAAAACAAAAGTTGATCGGCATGCAGACAAAATAGCCAACCAGAACTAATTAAATCAACCGATCCAAAAAGCATGTCGGTCAGGAAACTTATACTTATGAAAGGGTGTCAATATCAGTTATTGATACAAAAAAGTGTTAATATTTATCGGTGTGGAAAAGTATCAATATCAGTTATAGATACGAGAAAGACATTAGTGCAATTATTATTATGAAAACGTGCCAAATGGGGCAATATTGACATGTAATGCTCCTAATCATGTAAAAGAAAACTTAAGAATAATAACATACAATGCACCCATGGAAGTGGGGGTAAGTATGTAATTTTAGAAATGATCTTTTATGATTATAAATAGAGATCATTTTATGAAATACAAGGGGCAGACTATCCCCTCTTCTCTCTTCTCTCTTCAATGTTCTTCACTGTGCTCTATCCCTGGAGACGAGCTCCAAAAAAATAAATCAAGATTCAACATCCTAAAATGTGGTGCGGTAAGCGTGTGCATGCCCCAGATGAGAAGTAGAGCACACAATTAAGAAAAAGAAACTCAACTTAGAGATACGACAACCATTACGTGCACCAAAAAATTTATGCAATAGCAAATTCATAAGCTAAGAGTTCAGATGATGATCGTCATTCGAGATTCTATAACTAGAAGGGAGGAGCAAAAACCTTCATCAGAGGAAACTCACAAGAAACCACATCTCCTGGAGGAGCATCTTCGGGGGGAACCACAAGCGCCTAGCCGCCGAAGAGCCGCCCAGGCACCCGAAAGACACAAAGACCCCAGTCCTTTGATAGTGATGGGTCCACACAAATGGAAGGACATCGGCGTGTGCGTGATGAAGCACCCTGCCGGAGAATGCTTTCTCTCAACAAATCTAGAGGTCGAACTATCAGAGAAGTTTAAAACCCCCCTCTTAATTCTTATAGGGGCTAGACTGACGCGGTAGACCACTTTGCTGCCTTTGAGTCGGCAGTATGTATGTTGAGAATCATTAATGCTTTAAATTGTCAGTTGTTTCTTGCCACACTAAGGGAGTTTGCCCTTAGGTGGTCCAGTGACTTGCCAGTAAGAGTGATTCACCCTGGTGCACTTCTCCAACACCCAAAAACCTCTGAGGAACCCACAAGCCCTGTTCCAAATCAAACAAATAGAGAACGACAGCCTCTGTTCTTATATCACTCATTTCCAGAAGGAGATGCTGGAAATACAGAACCTACAACTACTTATCGAGCAAACCGCTTTGACATAAAGGTCAGAATGGAGTTGTTCAAATATGACTTGGGCTTGTGCGAGCCCAAGTCTTTGGCAGAGTAATTGTAGATGACCAACATCCATATTATCGTCGAGGCAGGAGCTATCAATTCTTCCCATCACCGAAAAAAGTCTTCCAACCATCGTTTGAAAAAGAGGGCCTCACAAGATGGTAGATGAAAATCGACAGATAGACAACATCCTTCAGGTTGCTCTCGTTATGAGAACAATCAACATGCTCAAGACAACATCAAAGGCAAGAATAACCAAGGTTAGACATGATATTTTGACCAACCACTGTCTCACTACGACGAGAGGTCGTTCTATGAAGCACAAAAGATGACTCCTCTTCAGGTCTCAATAGCCAAGCTAGTGGAGGCCAACAAGAAAAAGTAGTACTTTAAGATGCACCACCAATGAGAACCGAGGCTTCTCTCTGGAACCTCAACAGTACTGTGATTACTATCGAGTCCACAACCATGACATGGAGGAATGTCGTTGCCTCCAGAGCCTGGTTGAAAACCTGATCAGGGCGGGACAATTCAAAGAGTTCATAACTGTCATAGCAACAATGAGACGCAATTTGCCGACCAGAGCATAAGTGATTTATGTGTTAGTCAATGGACAAATCTAAATTTCTCCTCAATACATCACCCTTAAATAATTGTTCATATTTTGAGCCATTCCCATTTGATTTTCCCATGTCCAACTGTGAAAACCTAAACTTTGAAATCTTGAAAGCAAAACCACCCGATCTTAATCGAGAGTTTTCTTAAATGACTCCCGGTCATTTAAGATATAATTAACTATAGAGGTTCGCCTCTATAGGGAACCAGGAACCCAGATAAAATAAACCTTATCAAATCCTCGTATTAGGTAGGGAAACTTGTCGGCAAATAAGACAATTTCGCAGACCAAACGGATGTCACAAATTGTTTAGTCTAGGTGATTGAATCTCTATTACAAATGATATATTTATTCTTCGGGATAAGTGTATTACTTATAGTATTGTATTAAATCATCTAAACTATTTAAAATATGAGACTCGTTTGGTCTCACTTATTTTAAAAATTAAAATGTTACTTTAAAAATAAAAAAGAGTTATATTCATATTTAAATTATTTTTAAAATCACAAAATCATCATTTTTTTAAATCACAAGGTTAAAAAATCGGCCGACACTCTATAGCAATTGAACATGACCCAAAACTCAATGCAAAGTGGTAACCACAGTCCACAACGAAACTGATCTCGGCAAAACACTAGATCCATTCTAAAGCGATCAATTGCTCGATCCTAGTTCCTCATCAAATGAAGTTTCACTGTTGAATTAATAACATAATCGGCCTCCAGTTTGACGACGTCCTCTACGCTCAATGTCAACACCCCACACGCATGGATCATGCTAAAGAGCTTAAGGGAGAATTTGGGAGCCATTGCACGGGAAGAAAAGGAAACGATTGAAGGAGACCAAGGGGAACGAAAAGTTCAGCGTAGCACGACTTCCATGCCTAAACCTATTTATAGAGATGGAAGTGCAAATCGAAGCACTGCAACACCTTGGTATCTCAAGAAGCACGCCGATAAGGGTCACACTAAACATCTAAAATCAAAATTTTGATTTCCAAAAATATAAATAATTACAATGAGCCAATCAAAAGCAAAATATTTTATAAAGGAGTATTTTGTCACTTCAGCCGAGACATATCCTTGTTTAAGGGGCTCCTGAATACAAGATCTCCCCTATAACCGAAATCGGTCCACCCGATCAATCTCGTTTTGGATCCGGCTCATGGCGGTCATCTCTAGAGTGGCCATCGGCTCGGCGCAAAGTAAGACCATCTTACCATTTAGCTGAGCAATATCCCTTTTCATCCACTCAAGATGGGCCAACGACTCCCGCATGACATCACTGTTAGAATCGTCGGTTGTGCGGACGGACTAAGGGGCCACTTCATCCATTTGACGTCCAAGAGACCTCGATGACACCAGACGTTTCCCATTACATCTCGTAAAGAGCCTAAAGACCTACATCAAAAGGCAAACCTACAGTCTGCCATAATCAATGATCGGTTGTTGAATGTCACTGGTAGGCTCATGGATTTCCGTCGCAGAGTCCACAACCGGAGCAACTTCGATAGCTGATGGAGGCAAACCTTCGCCAGACTTCGTCGAAGCCTAAAGACCTACATCAAAAGGAAAATATGAAAAAGATTTGAAGATTGAAAGGCAAAACTCAACACTCCGTACCGAGCAACAAGGAGTCCAATCCATTGCACCAAAGTCAATTATCTAAGAATTAGAAAAAATTAAGATTAACACCTAACAATGTAGTAGCTAGAGAGTTAAACTTTTGTACTAAAAAGCAACATGGAGTCCGGGATAGTTTTGGAGATTGACATAATCTTTACAAGTGCTGTAGTTGCCCCTTGGTAAAAGGAATTTCACTAGAGTTAATAGCCGGCTGTTGAGTTTCTTGAAATGGATTGATAAGCTCAACCTTCAGGCTTGAATTTTGATTTTCAATTTATAGGTTTTCAATAAGGCTTTCCACATGTCTTCTTTTTGTTTCATTGTTTTTTGCAATGCTTGCACCATGATTTTTTCTAACTTTTGTGTCAGTATCAAGCCCTTCTGATGTAAGAGCCGAGTTCTCCTTATCAATGTTACTAGATGATTGGATGCTTTATAAAATAATTTTCCTTCTGGATTCTTCACATCTAACTTCAAAAAAGACTTCTTGAATTGAGGGTAGAAGTTTTATAGAAAGGATTCAATCTCAAACTATATCTAAATTCCGATTAAGGGTAACTAGGAACATGTAGACCCGGTCTTTTTCCTCTCATTACTTGTGGCTAGCACAGTCATTTACATTCTCCTAAATGTCTTCACAACATTGATCAAACCCCTATCATAGTGTTACTAACTCTTTGTAATACATAGTAGCATCACAATCATTTTGTTTGGATTTCTAAAGTAGAGTTTTCAACTAAAAATTTACGAATAATCCTCCATGTTTGAATATAGATCTCGAACAAACTTCCAACTATCTCGAGCAATGGGAAGGAATAGATGTGGCTTTCCTATAGTAGGTTCCATGGAGTTGACGAGTCAAGCCATAACCAGAGAATTTTCAGATTGTCATTTTTTATAATTTGGATCACTAGCAGCACGAATTGAAATTTCTTCTGTTAAATATCTAATTTTTCTTTCCAGTCAATTGTTAATTTTATGGACTGAATCCACTCTAGATAATCTAGAGATTTATCCTAATGAGATACACTGGTATGTTTTGGGGATAATACTAAGCCGATACGAATGTATGACTGGAATCGTTTGATGTGGTAGAATTTTCTAGAACTCCTGCCATCATTGTCTATTTATAAGACATCAAATTATGAAAAACACCACAATCCATGTCGCACAAGCTGGGCAGAACTCCTTTACGTTGTAATATTGATCTCTAATCCTGATGAAGAAGGGAACGAAACTCATGTACTAGGCAATCTGTTCACTTTCTAGTGTAACCAACACAAAACTCCTTTATGTCGTGATCCCGATCATTGTTTTTTATCATGAATGACACGAAGTTCTAGTATGTCGGGATTCATTTCATTCCCTGCACATTTTCAACCCAATTGTCGAGATGGAAAAACACTGGTAGTGGCAGTTGGAAGCTTTGTGAAGGGTTGAAGCAGTGTCTTCAAAGGAGACGCAAGAAGGCCGTGGAAGAAGATGAAACAAAGGTCTAGGGCACTCAAAGAAGCTTCACGCACACGGATCGTTGTGTTCTTACTGGTATCATGTCATTTGTAGTGTTCTTAATCTGAGCGAGGCAAACTGCTCGACATCGAGAAGACCTAGAAAATGATGCAAGAATGCTTGGCTTCAAACAAACGGTGGAACCGACTTCGATCTCGACACAGGTTAGGGTAATTTCTTTCTCTTATATCATGTGATTTTTTGGAGAAAGAAAAAGTATTATTCCTCTTTAATTTTTTATGAAATGATTATAAGATAAATAAAGAGGGATGAGTTATATATCAGAAGATACTAAATATAGAAAATACCAATAATTCTATATTCTAATAATGGAAAACACTAAAGTAGAAAATACTAAAGAATATTCTTAAAAATTCCAACAATAACAATAACCAGCTGAACTTTATTTATATTGCGTCTTTCTTGTTTTATTAGTTGAAAGTCTTTTTGCAGTATTTCTAATTGTCATAATTATATATCCATAAGCTCTGATATCAATTTAATATACGATGCTTATTAAAGCCATCAAAAGATGAAAAGCTCATAAGAAAAACACTAAAAGTTCAAAATTCAATGTCTATCACTATCAGTTAGGTAAAACGTCAACACTTTAGGTAAAATCAGAAAATATGCAGAACTTCCAAATGGTAATTTAGATATAGTAAAAAACTAAATTTTACAAGCAAATAAATTGGAAAGCAAATAAAACACATCGATTTAAGATTCACATCAAAAGAAAAAGCATGCAAGAAACTTTCCCCACAATTATTCACACAACATTTTCGTGAAAAGAATAAAACTAAAAGTTACCAATTTGAAAATCGAGATCTTAAGTTTGTACAAGGAGAAGAATCCCATAAAATTTTTGTCATAAGACTGCAAAATACTTGAATAATTTGCGTCCAACCAGCACACACAAATTTAAGAGAAAAAATAAGTAATTCAACTAAAAAGACATACCACAGGCATTCTTTTTTTAACCTAAAAAACTCAAGAAAAAAAATTAATCGTTTCTTAAAAATCATCTGTATAGCTCAAATTATTAATTTAAAAATTCAGCTCATAACTTACGAATCCCTACAACAACAAATATCAATTCAATATCTAACAAATATAGAAGATCAGAATCTGCTATAATAGGAAGTCAGCATACACGAAACTGGCATAGCACGAGTAAGCAGCAAAATAACTTAGAAGACACATGAGAACCACAAGGCTCGTAACAATCAACTACCTCAAAAGAAATGTCGGAGAACACAGGAACAGACGACATTAACAGTAAATAATTTAATGATTAGTACACAACCACAATCAGTGCCTGAATAAAAAATTTCATGTCCAATGCAAAAGTACAACAATGATCTAGCCAAGAAGGTAACAACAACAACACGTGCTACAAAGCAAATAGGGGCAACTTCACCACAGCACCAACCCATCTACAATCTTAAGAGCAGGAATTGCAAAGGGATTCTATGTAAACCATTTAACTTATTTTACGCTGGGAAAAGTAATGCTAACCAACCAACAAATCAAAAGAAGAAAATCATGCTGTTAAATAATGTATCAATTGCAAAATAATAATTTTCTTTCTAATTATTTTTTTAGTAGAAAATCAACTAGCAAAAAAAAAACATAAAAAAAATTGCGAGTGTTGAGATGTAGGGAACGGAATCAAGCAAAGAAAAACTGAATTAAATAATAAAAGAGTACCTTAGCTAAGCTCAAGTGACAATAACCACTTCGATGGTGCTCATCAAAAATCAATGCATCCAGGACATCTACAAAAATTCTGCAATGCAGACATTCAAAGTTAAAGAAATAAGACTGTCAATACACCATTTACATTTATATTTTTCATAACGTAGTATGAAAAAAAAAAGTCCACTATTAACAAAAGATCCTGACTGTTTAAACACACTGAGTGTAAGTGAAAAAAGATAGACCATAGCACCATTCCATATTAAGATAAAGAAATATAACTAAATGTGTCTGCCAGTCTGCCACTTTTTTTATCCAGTATCAGTTTTGGTAAACAACCTAGTTTATTCACTTCAGTCAAAATCTAAGGAAAATTGATTATCAACCAAAACTCCTGCACTTCAAATTTTATTGCAAAATATAATTTACTGAAAGAGGAATGAAGTGATAATTATATTCGTCAGCCTACACCCCAACATAATGACATTGAAGCAGCAAAACGCCAAGTTGCCTAAATATTTATTAAGATGCATGCGTAGTTTCGACTGAGAGCATTAGTTATTGGGCATAAAAAAGCAGCATCCATTTGACGCTATCCAAATATTGCGAGCGATTATGAAATCAAAATTATCTTCTAAGAAAAGAAATTGAAATTATCTCAGATAGGTCCTTCTACACCATTATATGAATATACAAAAAATGACAACAAATCTATGGGGTAAAGATAGTTAACATGTTAACTCCGTATTAACACCTGAATGAGTTACAGAAACTTTGACAATGAGTTTACTTCAGAAGCCCGAAATCAGCGAGAAGATGAAGTGTAGAGATAAAACAGAGAGAATGAAAAAGAAGCAATGGAGAAACGCAACATCATGGAAGAAGAATCTCCTTTGTATTCTTCAGTGTTACACTTGGAGCTGATGCAGTCTCCGAAGTTCCCGTCTTCATTTATTCTATGAAAAGTAATAAATAAATAATTATTATACTCCAAAAGGTTGAATGGTTCTAAGCTCTTATTTGCCACAATTATATTTTCAATCTGACAGGCACCTTGAAAAGTGGAAATCAGAAGCAGGTGGTTATTATACAACTATTTTTTTCTACAAACAGTAGTTGAGACCACTAAATTGGTCTTTCTTGGTTGCCATTTTTTATACAACACTTCTTCCTTCAAAAAAGCTCACTTCAAACGAATTGAGTCATTGGTCTTGCTTGGTTGCCTATTTTATATATCTCTTCTTCCTTTCATAAAACAGGTGTCTTCAAATTTAGGTTCGCAGTTTACGACGCTTCTATTGGACCATGCTGCGTGCAACGGTGTATCTATCATGGAGTGGATACTCTAAATTCCATGGGCAAACGTTGCACTCTATGCTTCTCAAGCTTGCATTTCTCACCTCATTTAATTTTGCATAAACAAAACTATTTTAAAACATTTTTAATAATTTTAGGGCAGACTATTGATTCAATCTTTGAACGAAGGAATTTATAGTAAATTCCATATTCTGTTAAGTTTTTGCGGATATTAATCTATGAAATCGCTTGGACAACATTATTGAATAATTCTTTTCATTTGGAAATAATTTTAACAAAGAATAGAAAACACTACGGAGGGCCCTTAATTTATCTGTCCACAATGTACCCTAAACTGGAGAAATTTAATTTTTAAAATATCTTTTCATGCACAAAATGAAATTGAAGTTTACCAATCTCATTGGAATCTTTACTAAATAAAGTTTATCATGTCAATAAACAAGCACTACAGATTATTTTCATTTATGATTTATTTTGCCACAAAAACTCTTTCCGGGCACAGAGTTGACCAGATGCTTCTCCCTAGAGGCTATTGCTGAGGAAAGGTTCTTTGCTTTGACATGGAGAGCAAGAATATAAGTGCCTCCCATTGCCAGTTGAAGTGGAGCCCTCTAACAACCCAATGGACTGCTTTTCTTTAGAGAACGTAGCTTTGGAAGAAAGGCACCGAGGCAGTGTTAGCAGTAGTTTCCTGGGGTCCTTTAAGAGTGGTCGCTCCCATTAAACTACTNTAAGTGCCTCCCATTGCCAGTTGAAGTGGAGCCCTTTAGATACCCAATGGACTGCTTTGCTTTAGAGAACGTAGCTTTGGAGGAAAGGCACCGAGGCAGTGTTAGCAGTAGTTTCCTGGGGTCCTTTAAGAGTGGTCGCTCCCATTAAACTACTTCAGCAAAAGGAGAAGAGCCAAGGAGCAAGTTTGAAGAAGTCAGGTCTGCCATCAACCACTCCATAGAGGAAATGCTCCGAGTGGATATTTGTGGCAGGGTAAAGTCAAGTGTTGTTGTCATCAAACAACAACACAATAACAACAACAAAACCATTATCCCACTAAGTGGGGTCGGCTACACGAATCCTTTTTCTCCATTGCATCTTATTTAGTGTCATATTTTCATTTAATTCTAATAAATTAAGATCATTTTTTACACAATATACCCATGTCTTCCTAGATCTACCTCTGCATTTCTTAACATAAGTCAAGTCTAAAACATCTACTCTTCTAATCAGATCATCAAATGGTCGACATTTAATGTGACAAATGCATCTAAGAGGACTCTCAAATTTTGTCCGTTACTGGAGCTACACCAACCAAATAATGGATATATTCATTTCGCATTTTGTCTCTAAGTGTAAATCCACTCATCCACCTAATCGTTCTCATCTCGGCAGCACTTAATTTAGTTTTATGCTTCTCTTTTAAAGACCAATATTCAGAGCAATAGAGCATTGCAGGTCTCACCACCATCATATAAAATTTTCCTTTCAGTCTTTGTGGTACTTTTCTATCACAAAATAGGCTCAAAGCATTCCTCCACTTCAACCAACCAACTTGAATTATACTAATACATCCCCATCAATATCAACATCACTTTGAACAATCGACCCGAGATATCTAAAGTGTTCACACCTTTTAATAATTTCATCACTCATAGTTACATTTCTGTCACTAGAGCTACTAATACTAAAATTATATTCCATGTATTCAGTTGTAGTTCTACACAAACGAAGACTTTTAGACTCCAAGGTAGACCTCCATAATTCAAGTTTTTCCTGAGCTTTTTCTCTCGTCTTATTGAGAAGAATATCATCACCAAAAAGCATACACCAAGGTACATCCTCCTGTAGATGTCCAGTAAGACCATCTCCAATGTAGACCTCATAATTCAAGTTTTTCCTGGGCTTTTTCTCTCGTTTTATCCACGAGAAGATATCATCAGCAAAAAGCATACACCAAGATACATCCTCCTGTAGATGTCCAGTAAGACCATATGTAGACCTCCATAATTCATGTTTTTCCTGGGCTTTTTCTCTCGTTTTATCCACGAGAAGAATTGCAGACCTCCATAATTCAAGTTTTTCCTGAGCTTTTTCTCTCGTTTTATCCACGAGAAGAATATAAATACACCAAGGTACATCCTCCTGTAGATGTTCAGTAAGACCATCCATAACTAAAGCAAAAACTACACCAAGGTACATCCTCCTGTAGATGTCCAGTAAGACCATCCATAACTAAAGCAAAAAGAGAAACAACAAGTTACATCCTCCTGTAATCGTCCAGTATCCATAACTAAAGAAAAAAGATATGGGCATAAAGCCGATTCCTGGTATAAACCAACAGAAATAAGAAAATATTTGGTCAATCCTCCTTCTGTTCTAACACAAGTAACAACTCTTGTATACATATCTTTAATGACTTGAATGCAAGTCATATCTACACCTTTCATCTCAAAAACTCTCCAAAGAATATCTCCTGGAATCCTATCGTAAGGTTTTTCTAAATCAATAAAAATCATATGTAGATCATCCTTATTATCTCTGAACTTCTCCATCAAACCTTTCTATAAAATAATAGCTTCCATAGTAGACCTACTTGACATAAATACAAAATGATTATGAGAAATCTTTGTAACATGTCTTAGCCTACGTTAATTATCCTCTCCCAATAATTTTAAAGCATGACACATCAACTTAATTCGTCTGTGCATCCCTTTTATTCTTAAAAATGGGGACTAAAATACTCTTCCTCCACTCCTCAGACATTTTTTAGTCTTTAAAATAAAATTAAAGAGTTTAGTAAGCCAAGAAACCCTCAAATCTCCTAAAAATTTCCGCACTTTAATTGGGATATCATCTTGTCCTATAGACCTTCCACCCTTGGTTTTCTTTAAGCCTCCTCAACTTCTTTTTTACAAATGAGAAGAAAAA
This sequence comes from Phalaenopsis hybrid cultivar, assembly GCA_002079205.1. Lineage (NCBI taxonomy): Eukaryota > Viridiplantae > Streptophyta > Magnoliopsida > Asparagales > Orchidaceae > Phalaenopsis > Phalaenopsis hybrid cultivar. Next base: position 143,314 of record JXCR01141229.1, read on the forward strand.
ATGAAACATTTTATTGTTATTAAGATATTAAGACCACTAAGGTCGGCCGTATCTTCGAAACTTCATTAAAAAGTTTATCAAAATAACTCACCTACCTATTTTGAATATTTTTTTCAAAAAAAAAGTTTTTTTTGATTTTTATCTTTAATACACATTACTTGAGTTAAATCCTAATTTTTCTTCTCTCTTTATTTGGCTAGTTTATGTGTAATTTTGTTTTACCCTTATTAGTATCTAATATATTATAAAGATCACTAAAAACAAAATTTTTAGCGTCACAGATTGTTATCTTAGATTCCCTCCAAGCCATTTGATATTTTTCCCAGTTCTCTAAGATTTTATATTTAAACCAATTTTTATAACATAACTTCTTATATTTTATCTTTTATTGCACATTATTATCCCACCACCACATATTTTATTTATAGAAACTTTTTCTTTTGATTCTTCAAGTACTACTTTTATCACTTGCTTAATAGTGCTTGTTACTTTATCTAGAATTTGCTTCTTCAAGAATATCCCAAATTTTAAAATCTTGAATTTTACTCATATAAATAATTTTATGTGTCTTTTAGGTAGCCCATGATGATTCCTATTATTCTATATTTTACAACTCTTCATCTTAAAATCTAGAACTAATAATCGATGTTGAGAACTTAAATCCTTATTTGGAATGACCTTACAATCTTTACATTCTTAATGATTTCTTCTTCTCATAAGAAAATAATCAATTTGTGTTTTATTAGATCCACTCTTATAAGTACTAATGTGCTCATCTATTTTCTTGAATAAAGTATTAACAATAATAAAATCATATGCTAAAGAAAAATCTAATATAGCTCAACCTTCTTCATTAATCACTCTATAACAATAGCTATCATGAATATTTCTAAAATCTTCTACCACTCTACTGACATGTCCATTTAAATCTCCTCCAATAAAAATTCTTTCTTTAAGAGACATCATTTGTACTAAGTCTTCTAAGTTATTTTAGAATTTATCTTTAGAACCTATATCTAAACCTGCTTGAGGAGGATAAACACTTATAATATTAAAGATCTTATAATTCTATCTCCGACTCCATTAATTTTTACAACATTATCTTTCAAACTCTTATCTATAATTACACCACCTAAACCATATCTAGTGAGACTCTTGCCTGAATACAAAAGTTTAAAAGCTAAGTTATCAATCTCCTTAGTTTTTCTCTAACCCATTTAGTTTTTTGGACACATAAGATATTTATCTTTCTATGAATCATAATACCAACTAATTTCATTAATTTATTAATGAGAGCACCTATATTCTAAGAACTTATGCTAATATCAGTTTCATCAAGAAGTTGAGCAAAATTAAAGATCATTATCCAAACTCACGAGCTGGACAATGAGCCTCATAAAAGACTCTTTGATGAGATTGTGGCTGGTATTTTAAAGATCACAAGGTGATCACTAGTGCTCTCTGCAAGCCAACTGCACCGCGTCAATCTAAAGTGGTTATGTCGACGAATGGAGTGCCCCTATTCCCAAACACAATGAGAGTACTGACGAAGGAGTGCCCTGTACTCCCGACATGGGATTCCTACGAACAAATCAACTCGGCTACTGTACTGAGACTAAATCGATCTAAATTTTATAACTGTTGAGGAGTCGGTCGGTCCTCTTGGGCCACTCTTAAGGGGACTTTGGTAGCAGGTAGGGTTTAAGTTAAATCAAATTTAGTAAGTCCGAACTTAGCAAATCAAGATATTACTAAATCCAAAATAATGTTTGGTTCAATTAAGGTTAAATCCAGTTAAATCCATTTAATGTGTTTGACAAAAGTCTATCTGAAATATTTTTTTCTTGTGTTAAATATATTTGGTAATCGAGCCCCAGATTGAAAAGCGGAGGGTTGCGTTAGATAATCGACAACCGACGTAAGATTTGCTGAAAAATCATAGCATGAATCCTTTTGATCAATGAGTAGATGTTGGGCTTCTCCTGGAAGCAACGCATTGTATAGTCTAAATACAGTGAAAAGTGTGCAAGAGCCCCTACACCGACGCCCAACTATAGTGTCAAATAAATAACAATTCCCATATTACGGATGGATGCAGATTAAAATGTTAGTCCATCAAACTAATATTAGGATAAAATCTTAGAATATAGATACTCTCACAGGTAAATTAATGGAATTAGTTGATAATATGATTCAAAAAAAAATAAATATCTTATGTATTCAAGAAACCAAAAGGGATGGAAAAAAGACTAAGGAGATTAATAACTTAAGTTTTAAACTTCAGTATTCAGGTAAGAGTCACACTAAAAATGGTGGTGTAATTATATATAAGAGTTTGAAAGATAAAGTTGTAAAAATTAATAGAATTAGAGATTGAATTACAACCCTTAGGATGATTATTGATACTAAAATTGTTAATATTGTAAGTGTTTATGCTCCTCAAGTAGTCTTAAATATAGTATCTAAAGATAAATTGTGGAATGACCTAGAAGACTTAATACAAATAATACCTCCTGAAGAAAGAATTTTTATTGAACGAGATTTAAATGAATATGTCAGTAGAGTGGCAGAAGATTTTAAAATTATTCATGGTAGCTATGGTTTTAAAATGATTAATAAAAAATGTAAAGTCATAATAGATTTTGCTTTAGCGTATGATTTTATTATTTTTAATACTTTATTCAAGAAAAAAATTTACATATTAATATTTATAAGAATGAATCAAATAAAACCCAAATTGATTATTTTCTTATGAGAAAAAGAGATCGTCGAGAATGTAAGCATTGTAATATCATTCCAAGTGAGGATTTAAGTACTCAACATCAATTATTAGTTCTAGACTTTAAGATGAAGACTTGTAAAATAAAAAATACTAGGACCAAAAAGACAAACAAAATTATTTATATGAGTAAAATTCAAGATTTTAAAATTTGGGATGTTCATGAAGAAACAAATTCTAATTGAAATAAAGTAATAAACACCATTAAATAAGTGACAAAAGTTGTACTTGGAGAGTCAAAATAAAAAGTTTCTATAAATAAAAATATTTGGTGGTGGAATAATAATGTGCATGGAAAGATAAAATATAAGATGTTATGAAATCTTAGAGAACTAGAAAATATAAAATGACTTGTAAAGAGTCGAAGAGAATAATATGTGATGCTAAAATATATACTTTTAGTAACTTTTATAATATATTAGATATTAAAGACGGTGAAAAATACATATATAAACTAGCCAAATAAAGGGAAAAGAAAACTAAATATTTAACTCAAGTAAATTGTGTTAATGATGAAAATTATGTGTTTAGTTATGGATGCTCTTACTAGACATTTATAGAAAAATGTACCTTGATTTATGCTTTTCACTGACAATATCCTTCTCGTGGATAAAACTAGAGAGAAAGCTCAAGAAAACTTGAATTATGGAGGTCTAGATTGGAGCCTAAAGACCTTCATTTGAGAAATTAAACTGAATACATGGAATGTAATCTTAATAGTAGTAGTAGATCTAATGACAAAGTTGTAACTATGGGTGATCAAATTATTAAAAGGTGTGAACGCTTTTGATATCTTAGGTATATTGTTCAAAATTATGGTGATATATATAGGGATGTTATTAGTAGAATTCAAGTTTGTTGGTTGAAGTTGAGGAATGTTTTGGGCCTATTGTGTGATAGAAAAGTACTACTTAGACTGGAAGGAAAATTTTATAAGATGGTAGTGGGACCTGCAAAGCTCTATGACATTGAATGTTGGCCTTTAAAAGAGAAGCATAAAACTCAGTTAAATGTTGCCAAGATGAAAATGCTTAGGTTGATGAGTGACTTTACTCATAGAGACAAAATGTGAAATGAACATATCTGTGATAAGGTTGGTGTAGCTCTAGTGGTGGACAAAAATAGAGAGAGCTGTCTTAGATGATTTGGTCACATTAAACATCCGACATTCAACGACCGGATTAGGAGAGATGTTTTAGATTCGACTAATGTTAAGAAAGACAGAGGTAGACCTAAAAAGACTTGAGCATATTGTATAAAATGATCTTACTTTATTAAAATTAAATGAAAATATGACACCCAATGGGGCGCAATGGAGAAAAATGATTCATGTAGCCAACCCCACTTAGTGGGATAAATGTTTGCTGTTGTTGTTGTTAAATCCGTTAAATCTAACTAAAAAGTGGATTTAATAAAATCGGATTTAATAAACATAACAAGAAAAAATTAGATTTAACTTAACAGGTTTATCTAACTATTTCTAATGTTTGGTTGGATTTATATTAAATCTAACTTAAATTCTGTTAAGAGAATCGTATCAAACACTAGTTATTCTATTATTATATGTTTGCTTTTGTAGAAGTCTAGGGTTAATTTTGTATTGGGATGGCGTCGGTATCTTTTTTTTTCCTTCAATGGTCATATTCAAGTGTTCAAGTGGTGCTCCTGCTGAATATCGCTCCCCAGATGGTGATTATCTTCCATCTTTCATTTTGGATTTTCCACACATCACTTCCAACCACCCCTACCCACATCCCCATATCGCATCTTACAGGTAGAGTTCACCCCATGATCAAGCGGCAAGAGTACACCCAGCGGAATATTCAAGCTGATCCCATTTTGTGAAGACACTAGTAAAGAGTGGAGAATAAGTGAAACCAATCAGCAATCCCAATTTTATCCCAACCACAAGTGTTTCAATTGTCACTAGTTTGGGCATATTGAATCAGATTGCACAACTAAAAAATGATTTCTTTCACTAATCAGAGAATAGTTAAAAAAATAAACAATGATCTGAGAGAAAATGAAAATTTCAGAAAGGAATCTCAACTTCCAACCGACGACGAAGAGACAACAATGATTTTAGCTGACACCATGAAAGCAACTCCAGTTGAATTAACAGTAATAATTCTAGAAGGGAGTGAGACTAACGTAATGGGCATTCATGCAGAGTATGAGATCATTGGGACTTGAACTACCTTCTTTGAGACTTTGAGAGAAGCATCAGTATAACTGACATTGCATGTCTAAAAGGGTCATCAGTTTTAGGAGTTAATATTAGACACAGGACAACTGAAATAAGAAAATTATAGCATTCTCAGATATATAACAAAAGTCCTGAGTTGATTATATTGAGGGAGGTCTAACATATCAAAGATTATGAGCTTTTGAGCTACTTCTGAAAGACTTTGTGGAGTCGTTTAAGTATTAAATTCAATTCAGCAGAGTACTGACTGACAGATGGTCAGACATATGGGATGACCCACAGTGCCGGAAAGTGCTTTAAGAGCTTTGCGAAAAACAACATCCTACAATGGGATTAGGGTCTTTTCAAAGATGAAGAATAGATATCTCCCAAATGGATACACTTCATTGTGGTTTAAGATGCAATAAATTTCATCCCAAGTTTGATTATTATCCAAATATTTGTTTACCATATCCATTCACACGATGACGAGAAGTGAAAGAAACATATTATAGATTTAATTGCTTGAGATTTATCTTGTGGGAATCTATGCCAATATGCAGCTCCAACTAAAGTTGTCAAAAATAGATGGATACCTATTCTTTCAGTATGTGTTTTGAAATAATAATGTCTACAAGTGCAATGTAATGGGAGCTCACAACATTTCCACTATTTTCAATAGGGTCGACCTGACTACTGAGAGGAGATAAAAGCTTTAACGGATGAGATCGAAGCTTTCTCAACCTCAAGGGTCTGGGTATCGCCTCCTGCTCCCGACACGGGAACCCCACAAACAAAGTAGTGTCTCGGTTGTTATACCTAGACAAAACCAATCAAAGTTTTACTCTTGTTGAGAATTCAAATGATGCTCTTGGGCCACTCCTACTTATCTCATTATTATATATTTGCTTTCATAGGAGTCTAGGGTTAGTTTTTTTTTTATCGGGACAGTAGTTGGCGTCCCTTTCTCCATTTGAGGGCTATATTCAAAGGTTCTGGTGATACTCTGGTTGTATCTCACTGCCAAAACGGTATTATCTTCCCTATTTCCCTCTGCATCCTCCCAACATCGATCACCACCGCTTCATCCCTATTGCAGATACCTAAAACAACCCTTGTTTGTTGTTTTCCTAATCGTTGCCGCAAAAGGTGGCCATCCTTTTGCTATCCAACTGTCCATTACATCCCACATCGCCGTTCTAGCAATCCATCCTCGCTACTATCGCCGTTCCAACCCTCCTGTTTTGTTACTGTTGTTGTGTCAGCCCTCCATACCAGCTACCATCACTATTCCAGACCTCCGATCTAATGCCCGTTACTGCAATCTCCTTTCCCTTAAGCCCCCACTTGCTGCAACAACCACCCTCCAACTATGCCCACCACCCACCACCTTCCGCAATCCATCTAGCCGACCACCAATATCCTAAGAACGGACCTCAACTTGAGTTTATGTGTTGTGTTTACTGTTATTTCTATTTTCGTTAGTGAGATTGTATTTCCATTTTTTGAATTTAACAATAATATATTAATTTTTTATTATTGTTTAGGTTAATTCCGGTATCACCTACTCGATGCAGTAGGCATTTGAGTAAACATCTAAGAGTTGACCACTCGGCCACAATAATTGGATGTTATAGACCATAAATTCAACACCAAGTACTATAGCCTATGGTGGAGTTCCAATTGAGGATTTAGTATTTTGAGTTCAGTCTATGGCAAAAAAGAACTGAGCAACCGAATGGCTCTCCCGTGTTATTAATAACTGCGAGAAACTTGAACTATTGGTAGAGGCGCTTAGGGGCCACCTATAATCCTAAGTGTTGTATAGAGGCAATATGTTGTCAATTTTTACGATGATTATTACCGAGCCAAACACATTGAGACACTAGACACCTATTTGGGACAAAGCATGGCGACTAAAATGATGCTCATGACGGTTATTTGCATCCCAAGCCTCTCAGGTCAAGGTGACCATTTAGTATAACTTACGAACAAGTTGGAAAACCCTCTATTTTCCTTTTAATTCACATAGGGGTTGTTTGGTTTGATGAATTATTGGTTTAAGTAAACAAAAGCATAGTTTATAAAATTTGGGCATTTGGTTGGATGAAGACCTAATGCAATTAAAAATTGTGCTGAATTTGACATTCCCCATGCAGTTCAAAATTGGTGTATGCAGAATTCTTTAGATGTGGACAATTTTCGAATACTCTATAAACTGTAGCTCACCGCAGCCATGATTTGATGGAAAATGCTGCTCGTTGAGGCCGCCTGCAATTATTGCCTGCCGCCACGGCCAATTATTGCCCACTGCCTATATCTACCAGGCAGACAGTCGTCTACCATAGTCACCGTTCTCCGCCAATGCCCTCTGCCAAGCACCTACTGCGGCCTGCTACATACTACCTGCTGCCAACAACCATCGCAACCACCGAATGCATTTTACATTGATTCTAAGCTACCCAATCTTTGTTTGTTTGGGTAGTTACTACTTTAGATGGATCTGACAGAAGTTTTAAGATGTAGAATTGAACAGAGTTAAGTTCATTGACTGGGCTAAAAAGAAGAGCCACAACCTGACCCCTTATAATCCCATCAGTAGAAATTAAAGAACAACAGAAAGCCACCTTGAAAACATAACGAACTCTAGAAAAGATCTTGTAGGCAACGCCCAGCTATGCATAACAGACCATGTTCCCCCATCTTGAGGCATTTGAGGCAATGACTCCCAGCCTTGTGGTGTATCATACATCCGTCGCAGCACCTCAGAAAAAGTAAACCTTCAGAAAAGTATAGGTGTTAGTGAAGTTTGTTCATTACAACCTTGAGTCAAGTATAGGAAGTTAAAAATAAATAAATAAATAAAATAAGACTATTTGAATTAAGTAGTGATAGAAGTTGTAAGGAGGAAAACATTGAAAAGTTTACTTCCAACTTCAGGCAAACATGGATTGAAGGTACCCCAATCAGCATCAGTATGTAACAAGAAATTTTGGTTGCATGGCACCGGTACTGTTTTAATCAAGCACCCAGAGCTTGAGGTGTCAAGAATAACTTGGGGCAAGATAGCTTAGAAACAATCAATGAAGGGCTACAAAATATCAACAAAGAAAAAAAAAAAACCTGTGTACAAGCTTCTCTCCAAGTTTTTTCAAGTAAATATTTATTATCATTACAATTGTCAAGGATCATTAAATAACAAAGCACAAAATCAAAAGAATCACTTCGACAGCAGTCAAGAATCGATCACTTTCTTGTGTGTCAAATAGCACCAAGGCATCTAGCATTTTAAAAATTAAATTTTTTATTCATTTCTTATGTCATTATATGCAATAACAAATAACAAAAATTTCATGCTAATTAATACATTATTAAAAACGTATTGCAATACGTTAAGTTTAATGTCTATTTAATATTGATGCTATTTCAGCTCAAAAAAGTACGAATTATGGCATATACCACAGCAAAATAAGGAAGGGGCATTAAGAAACAGAAAGGGAGGGAGAACATCAAGAAAGATATCAATAAAGATCATGCATATTAAAAAAACAATAGTGTCGTATCATCAACTATATTTGACAGCCATTTATGTTTAACGGGAAAGCACAGGAGAAAGAAAGGATCTAACAAAGGTGGTGTTCATCAATGAAACAAATAGAATCGACAGATTTCCACATAGAAATTAGGGCGACAAATTTCTGCATAGAAAGTAGGGAGACAAATAATTTTATTTCACAAACACCAAACAACATAATACAAATACACAAAGATAAGCACCCACAATTCGAGAGGTATGCGCTCTCCCAAATCCTACAATTCAAGAAGTAAGGAATCTCTCCCAAACCTTGACCTGAAGACTCAAGACCCAATCTCATGCATAACCCTAACCTTAAACTTTTAAGCCTTATTTATACAACAACAACAAAAACAACAACAAAGCCTTAATCCCACTAAGTGGGGTTAGCAACAACAAAGCCTTAAGCCTTATTTATATCAAACAATAATAAAAAATAAAATACTAAATTGCACTTAAGCTAAAAAAAGATAAACTTGCCCTTAGGCTAGGCACCAACGTAACAATAATCCCCTCCCAAAAAGACGTCCTCAAGGTAGGAAAAATTGCGATTGATAAAGTTTTGCGGCTCCCGCAAATAAACTGGCTTGAGTCTGGTTCTCACCGTCAGCACTGGCATACTCATCATAGCTTTCTTCAACTTATCAAATGTCTAGGTTGTTACATTCTCCCACTGAAAGTTATCCTTCTTCAATTTCTTTGTTCATGGCCACAATCGAATTATAACCATTCATGAACTTCTAGTAGTCTCCTATAAGTCCCATAAACCTTCTCACCATCTTCAGTTTTAACTAGTGGCCCCACCAACCTATCCATCACCTTTGATGAATCTGCTGACACCAAGGTCTAGCATAAACTAGGGTTACCACGAAACACTGACGTCGTATCTCCTTCCTAAAACTCCATGGTGAAGATTTTTCAACTTACCTTAGTATCCCCTACGGATTGCAACTATTTCATACCCAATATCACGTCAATGCTCTAAATATCCAAGGGAAGAAAATCTTCAATGACCTGAATGTCTGGCAGTGTTAAAATCACTCATTTACAAACTCCACTGCCCTTCTTCACGTATTATGTTCTCATCATGACTCAAAACTTCATGTGTCCACCATCTCAAGCCCCATTTGCTCCACTATTTGAGTAGAGATGAAGTTGTGGGTAGCCTCACCAGATCAACAAACAATGTCATGCTCTTCGATTTGCTCTTAAAGTTTCAATAAGATTTATGCAACATCGACAGCCTTCTCTGTTTCTGCATCCCCCGCCTCCTTGTCACACACACTGAAAATCTATATTTTTCGATCCTTGCAATGATGTCTTGAGAAAAATTCTCATAACACAGAAAATATAACCGCTTTACCCACTTCTGAACATGTCTCTGTCAGACATATTAGTGTTGGCCCTGATCGTGGCCCTATTCTTGTACTGTAGAGCCTCACAATTAAGCTTTTGGTATCGTTGTCGTTGTAGTAGTGCGGTATGGTGCTCCGTGTGTATTGTTTCTAATACTCTGTTTCATTGTATTTTTATCTTCAACTAACTATGCTAATTCCATAGTTTGCCCCAATCCTCGTAATCACAGAAGGCAAAATGATGCTCGAATCTCTGGCTTCAACCCTTTCATGAATTTTCCTTCCAACATTTTTTTACCATCCAACTGAAATGATTAAATAACATCTCAAATTTCTACCTACATGACGAATGCTTTCTGGAATAATGAAAAATTACTGCTCGTGTAAATCCCCTTCCCGCATGGTTCTGAAGTGCTCCAACAATCGAACCTTAAATTATTCCCATGTCCAAATTGACTGACATTGTTTTCTCTATTGATACTATGCTAGAGCCTTTCCTTCCATAAACAGAGCCACCACCATAAATTTTTCTTCCTCCGACACCCTATTAACAACAAAGTATTCTTCCATCCAATAAAGTCAACCATAAGCACCCTCCCCTTAAAACATTGAGACCTTCAACTTCCTCCTAACTGGGTCTCCTCCCCAATGTTCTTGACCTAAGTTTATTCTACACATAAAGCAGGGTTGGGTTCCTTTCCTCAACATATTAATTTCTCTTCTTCCATAAGTCTAGTGTGCCTCATTACTCGTCTCCATAAGCTCCAAAATTGCTTTCTGCCATAATGATTGCTACAACAAAAGGCACTAGTGCGGTTGGAAGCAGCCCTCTGTCAGGTCCAAACCACCATGGTTCCCTGTTCAATGTTGAAATCCTTCAAATCGATCTTCTACTACCATTAATCATCCTTCGTATGATTTTGCCCGTTGCCCCTCATTTCAATTGTCTCGATATCATGTTATTCCTTTCATGAGTCGTCGCTCGAGTTGGCTTCACATTTCTTCGCCCCATCTGCAAGCTCCAAATCCACCTGAGACAATGATGGTGTCGTAATGTCGCACGAATTCATATGATTGTTGCTGCTCACGTTTGTTCCATACATCGTAGCTCGATTCTGCTATAGCCAGCAAAGGGTCTGTGCGACTCCACAATCATTTTTATCATTTGTACTAAGGTTGTGTAGCTCCCCTCTATAACTGAGAAACGCTCCTCTATTTCAGATCTAATTTCACTGATATTTTACACTAATTTTCGTCCAAAGCATCCACCTTTTTGGTTTCCATTACTCCCAGAAAGTTTTAAAACTCCATTATGCTGAAGGCACAAGATTCAGAATTTCTAAATGCAGGTTGGTATGCGCGGAACTCTGGATGTCGTGATCTTGAAATTCGCATAGACAGTTCGATGGAACTATTTGGTGTCACGCAAAAATCTAAAACTCGTAGTAAGAATCCCAGTACTTCGCAGATCCCAATCACAAGTTTCCATCTCAAGCAAAGCAGAGCTCCACAATCTGTCATTGATTGATCCTGCGATTTCCTTCTCCGCAAGTTTCGAGTCTTTGCAATCCGCAATCCCATTGTGGCCTTCTTTGTAAAATCAATAATTGTGATCCCGTCGTTGCCTTCTCCATGAAAAAAGAAGTTTTGGAACTTTGTAATTCGCGATCCCTCATAGCAATCTTCTCGAAGAAAGTTCTTCAGCTTTGGGTCTCTATAAGCCCCAATAACGTTGTTACCTTCTTCGCGGGCTCTTACCACAACTATATTGCACGGATTCCTCACTCTTTATTATACAACCGTTGGATTAGATCACGAAGGCGGCTCTTATGTGTCGTGATCCCGCCAACCTTCCAAGTACCCTTGATCTTACACTACTTCCTGGTTGTTGCTTCCCTTAGGTCACGAGTCGAATAGCTACTTTCTACGGCTTTCCCACTATGTTGAAGACCCAATCCATCTGATTCTCAGGTCAACGCTCTCATACCCGTTTGATAGTGCTCGACATAGATTTCCACACAGAAATCAGAGCAACATATAATTTTATTTCATGAATACAAAACAACATAATATGAATACCTTAAGATAAGGACCAATAATTTGAGAGGTAGACAATTTTTCCCAAATTTTATAATTTGAGAGGTAAGAAATCTCTCTCAAAACCTAATCCTAAGACTCAAAACTCAATCTCATGCATAACCCTAACCCTAAACTAGTAAGCCCAATTGATATCAAACAGTAATAAAAAACTACATTGCCCTTAGACTAATAAAAGATAAAATTGTCCTTAGTCTATGCACTGATATAATAGAAACATCTCAGTCTGACCCATCAGTTGTCTGCTATATAAAATGTAAATTTGGTCCCCTATAGCACCAAAAATTTCAAAAATAATCATGAATTCACCTAAATCATGATAGATCCATCATATATAATTGAAACCGAACTTAACAAAAAACGATGGGAAAAGTAAATATTATTACTAAAATCCAATAGAACATTACAATCGAATAAAACAAAAATCTAAAGAAAACGTGGGGTGGTGGAGATTGGCGAGGGTTTGAACCTTCCGAGAGGTAATAAGGGGCGGTTAATGGGTTGGAAGGTGTGGCGGTAAAAAAGTTCGCAGCAATGAAGGGGAAGTGCAGAGCAATAGGAACAATGAGTGTGGTTGTTGTCCTGGGAGGGGAAATGAAGGTCGAATGACGGGGGATGTGGTGGTATGCAAGACAGCAAAAAAATGGCTATTCGGGGCAGCAGTAGCGAGGACAGACGGCTAAAAGGTGAAAAACTACAAGAAAATAGCCAAGGGCTGCTGCAGCAAGAGTAGGGGATGGAGAGCAATATGGAAAAGTTGTTGTTTGAGGCGGTTGCAGCAAGGGCAGGGGATGGAGAGCGATATGGAAGGGCATGGAGAAGCGTAATCACTAACTCAAGAGATAGACACAGCTAGAGCAACACTCGACCCTTGGGTACATCTTAGACGGGAAAATAGAGATACCAAAGGTAGTCCCAAACAAACAAAAAAAAAACTGTCAATTCAAACCCCAATGCAATACATATATAACAAAAGACTAGAAAGGAAGTACAGATAGTAGGAAATGTGCTAAAAAATAGAAAGAAAATAAAAGCAAAAGTGTTTGGTTTGATTTAGCTCCAATCACAGAGATCGGCTGCTCGATCAACGAAGAAATAGGATTGCGCGATCCCTCCCGCGCCAATCTCCCGGGTTGGAACCTCGACCTCATATGTTAAAATTTTTATTTACTAATAGTATGGCATCAAGCCAGTCATGTTAAAGAAGGTGGAGGTACTGTAACTTCCTAGTAAGTCAATCTTGCACGCGATGTCATCCCAAAGCACTGCATATTGATTTAAATTTCCACAAACTAACTCTCAAGCTATTAAAATTATGATTTATTTCTCCCACTCATACTTGACTAAGTGCATCTCATAAACAAATTTGTCTGGAGGAACTATGACTCTGGAATGAAATCATTGACATGCTAGACCACTTTTAGTGGCAACCATCTAATAGGTAGACTATTGGTCATGATTCTGGAAATCCCTTCAACAAGGGTTGTTCCTTTTCAGGTATGAGCCCATCGGATTCACTATCTTCAAGAACAACCAATGCTAAAGCAACAAGAGTCTCTCTAATGGCCTCAGCATGAATCTACGACATCTCTTCCTCGTTAGCTGGAAGTTGAGACTCCTCTCTGAAGACTTCCTCCTCTCTTATATCACTGTTCATTTCTTCAATTATTCCTTGCTCAACGAAAAAGATCATCCTCCTGCTTGGGCAATCTGATTCAATGTGCCCAAATTCATGACACTTGAAACACTACTTTGCTAGGAAGGTTTTGGAAATGTTGGTTGTCTCTACCTATTCTCCATGCTGAACTAGTTTCTCTCACGCAAGGTTGGCTTGGATGCTTTGCTGGAAGTATTCTTGTCGCTTGATCCTGGGGATGAACTCTGCCTGTAAGATGCAGTTACCTGTGAAGTTTATCTCTCCACATTTGAAAGTAGTGCCTGAGCATCATGTAATGTCTAATAGAGCTGTAACGAGACCACATTGTCAACGGACGATCTCAATCCCGTGAGATGTCAAGCTGTCTTCTCCTTGGGCTCCACTAGTCCAAACTTTAACATAAGTTGTTTAAACTCTACTATGTACTAATCTACTAAAATATCTTGTTGATGCAAGTCATGAAGTCTCAATAACATATCATATCTATAATAAACTAATAGATATTGGCGCAACATCTCTCATTTATCTTAGACTGAATAGTGATTTCGTCTTTTCCTTCACGCTTACGTATGTGCTTCAAAATTTTCCACCACATCAAGTACTCTTCTTTAAGTTTATAGCGACTAGTTATACCATTTTGTCTAGTGGGGACGTCTTGATACTTAGAGATATGTTTCGCTGCCTGGAGTCACTCTCGATGAATTATTTCAGATCACTACGACTGTCAAAATCTTATAAATCCACCTTTATTCCAAGATACTAGTTTCTTTGATATTCCACGCCAAATCTTCAAGATAGTGGTACTTGATCCTTTTGATTTAACGAATCACAGTAGTGGTTACAGGCAACCCTTTTGAATTGTCTCTTTTCGACGGGGGCAAGAATGTTGAATTTGGAGGATTTTCATAAAAAGTTCTTAATATCTCTTTCGGATTTCTCATAAGCGATATTGTGTCATTTTCTACCGATCAGGGTTACGGCAATTGTCTCCTTGGGGGTATAGTTAGGACTTAGATCTGGGATGTTAAAGAGGGAAGGGAGTACAAGGTTAATTTAGGGTAGGGAAGGAAAATTTTGGGTGATTGATTTGAATGAATATTTAGCAGATGAGGGATAGTTTTGGAAACCCAGGCTTATGACTAGGAATAGGCTACCTCTGATACTAAATGATACAGGATTTAATCAACAATAATGAGAAAAGCGAATACTATTATTGAAATCCAATTAGAAATTACCATCCAACAATATAGTGAATCTAAAATTGCAACAAATGACAACACAAACTAAAGCTAGGATGGATCTTGGGATGGTGGTCATCGGCGAGATTTTGGACCTCTCAAGAGGTAGCAAAGGATAATTAATGGACAAGAAGGAGTGGGAGCAGCAGAGGAGAAGTCTGAAGCTGTAAGAACAACAAGTGTGATTGTTTTCAGTTGAAGGAAGAAAATAGCATATAACGACATTTTATGGGCGGCGACAGTCGTGATGGAGGATGAGGCGGACTGCATGACAGTAAAAGGATGGTTGTCCAGGGCAGCGGTAACAAAGGACAATCAGCTTGAAGGTGGGAAACTGGAGGAAAAAAGCCAAAGGCTGTTGTTCCTCCCGAATAAGTTTCTGATAATTGTCTCTTCGGTGGTGTGGCTAGGGTTTAGGATTAGAAGATGAAAGAGGATATATGATGTTGAATTAGGGTGGGGAAAGAAAATTTTAGGTGGTTTATTTGATTGAGTATTCGACAAGGGAGGGATGGTTTTTATAACCTTATTATTTAACAGGGGTTAGACTAGTTCTGATACCAAATGATACCAAGTTAACCAATAACGATGAAAAATCGAATATTATTACTAAAATCTAATAAGAAATTACAATCCAATAAAACAAAAATCTGAAACTGCAACGAATGAAAACACAAACTCAAACTATGGTGGATCATGTGATGATGGTGGTGATCGACAAGATTTTGGACCTCCCAAGCAGTAGCAAAGAACAATTAATGGACTGAAAGTTGTGACGGCAACAAAAGGGTGTTGGTAGCAGTGAGGGTGAGTCTGAAGCTACAATAGCAACAAGTGTGATTGTTGTCCTAGGCGGTGGCAGCAAGAAAGATAGCTAGACAAAGAGAAAGTAGAAGATAACAGTTTTTCTGGGCAGCGACGGCAAGGGGGAATGACAATTGCAGTGATGGGGGATGCGGTGGACTACATGATAGCAAAGGATGGTTATTTAAGGTGGCGATACCAAGGACTGGCGGCTGAAAGGTGGGAAACTACAGGAAAATATTCAAGGGTTGTTGTTTGAAGTGGCTGTAGCAAGGGCGAGCGATGGCAAAAGGTAGGGAAGGATAGAGAAAGGATAGTAACCAACTTGAAGAAAATAGCCAGAGAACCATTGGACCCTTAGATACATCTCTAGATAAAAATACAGAGATGCTGACGGCTGTCCCGAAAAATCACATGAAAAAAAAACATCCAATCCAAACCCTAATACACCACATATAGGGAAGGACTAGAAAGAAAGGAAGGATAAGAGGAAATGTGTTGAAAATTAGAAAAAAAATAAAAGCTAAATTGTTCGATTCGATCTTATTCCTATCACAGAGTTTGGCAGCCCAATCAGCGTGACACAGACATGCACGATCCGTTATCCTCCCGCATTAGTCTATCAGGACCTTCGACCTCATTTGTCAAATCTTTTGTCTCCTCATGGTATGATATCATGTCGAACATGTTGAAAGTGGCGAAGCGATTATAACTTCCTGGTAATTCAATCCTGCAGATGTTATCATTCCAAAGCACATCCTGATAAAAAAAGTATTAATTTCATTTTGGCATGACTTAAGCTGGAACTACATCTAGATATAGATTTTCACTGACTCTCGAGCAATTAAATTTGTAATTTGTTTCTCACACTCCTCGTTTCGACTAAGTTATCTGATAAACGAATTCTTTTGGAGAAACTAACTCTTAAATAAAATAAATGGCTTGTTGGACCACTTTCAGTGGAAACTATCCCATAAGTAAACTGTTGGTCATGATGTGTGGCAGTCCCTTCAATAGAGGTTGTCCCTTTTGAGGTATCAACCTATCAGACTCGCTATCTTCTAGAACAATGCTAATCCATCAGAAGTCTCTCTCACGGGCTAAGCTTCAATCAATAGCGTCTCTTCCTCTCAGCTGGAAGTTGAAACTTCTCTCTAAAGTCTTCATCCTCTCCTATATCACCGTTTATTATTTAAATTGCTCCCTGCTCAATGAAAGAGATAATTTTCCTGTGTTCAATCTGAATATGCCAAAATTCGTCGTATTTGAAACATTTCCTACCTGAGACGGGTTTAAAAATGTTGGTTGGCTCCACCTGTTCTCCACGCTGAATTAGTTTCTCCTCAGGTAGAGTCGGCTTGAAAGTTTCGTTAATTGTACTTTTGTTGCTTTATCATGAGGTTAAACTCTGCCAGTAAGATGTGGCAATCACACGGTAATATTGTCTCTCCACCTTTCAAAGTAGGGTCTGAACATTGTGGAGTGTCCAATATATATTTAATTGAGTCACATTATCAATGTATGATCTCAATCCTCTTAGATATTGAGCTATGATTTTCTTCTAGGGCTCTACAAGCCCAAACCTCAACATAAGCTTCTCAAACTCTATTTTGTACTCATCTACTGAGAGAACTTATTGCCGCACTTGATGAAGTCTCAAGAACATGTCTTGTGATCCTGTCTATAATGAGCTGATAGGTATTGGCGTTGCATCTCTCATTTCATCTAGTGATTTTGTCTTTTCTTTCATGTTGGCATATGTGTTTCAAATTTTCAAATCAAACAATGTACTTTTTTTTACTTATAGCAGGTAGCTTTACCATTTTGTCTAGATGTACATGCTATTACTCACGTTCCACTGCCTGGAACCACTCAATAAAGTCATTCAGATCCTTGCGACTATCAAAATCTTGTAAATCCATCCACCTTTACTCAGATATATTGGCTTCTCCTTTGATATTCCATGCAAAATCTTAAGGTCAGCGGTGTTTCACCCTTTCGATCTAATGAATCACAATTGTGGCTGCAGTTGACACTTCCATATTGCCTCTTCTAGAAGAATGTAAGCCTCGGTTGCAGTCAGAGGATTTTCATGGAAAGTTCTTGAACAATATTTGTAAATTTCTCGTAAGAGGCATTGTGCAATTTTCCTTCAAACCAGGTTTTTGACAATAGTCCCCTTGGTGGCATGGCCAGGGTTTACGTTTGGGAGATGTAAAAAGGGTGTACGGGGTTGATTGAGGGTGGGGAAAAAAATTTCGGCAGCTAAATTGAATATTAAACAATTGAGGGATGATTTTGGAAACGTTAGGGTAGGATTAGGACTAGGATGGCTTTGATAGCAAAAGATACTATAATTAACTAACAACGATGGAAAAAAAAACATATATTATTTACTGAAATCAAATAAGAAATTACAATCAAACAAAACAAAAATTGAAAATTACAACAAATAATAACACAAACTCAAACTAGGGCAGATCATTGGGTGGTGGTGGTGATCAACAAGTTTGGATCTCCCGAGAGGTAGCAAAGGGAGATTAATGGACTAGAAAGTTTGGTGGCAACAAATAGGCATTGGTACCAACGAGGAAAAACTGCGAAGCTGCAACAACAAGCATGGTAGTTGTCCTGGGTAGTGGCAATAAGAAAGATGGATGGACAATAAAGATATTAGAAGATAACGAGTGTTTTGGGCATTGTTGTGAATGTAAATGACAGCAGAAGCAATAGAGGATGCAGCGCAATGCAGGCAACAAAAGGATGGTTGTCTGACACAACAATAGTGAGGACTGGTGACTGAAAGGAAAGAAACTATTGGAAAACAACCAACGGATAATCGGCTGCAGCAAGGGTGAGCAATGGGGAAGAATATGAGAAAAATGGGGAAGGGTATGGGAAAGATAATAACCATCTCATGAGCAGGATGCAGCTGGAGCACCACTCGACCATTGGATACAACTTCAGATGAAAAAATAAAAATGTCGGCAACTGTCTCGAATAAACATGAAAAAAATCGGTAAGGTGGTTGATGGAAGGAAAAATAATGTGTGGGTCAAAGATTGTCTGAGTGCTTAAGATTTTGGTAGTAGGTATAGAAGTGATTTTTTTAATAAAGAATGTTGCATTTTAAAAATTTAGGTAGGAATGACTTGGGTATTAAGTTGGTCAAAGATTTAGGTTATCTAAATTTTGGGTGGGCGTAGAATTGACAAATTCTTAAATAATTAGCGTTTATAGGGCTATGATACCAGATGACACCATTCAAAGACTCCTAGTACGTGTTTAAGAGATGGTTTTACTGAGAAGGGTGGTTGTGGAATAGCAAAGGAACAATAGTTTGCAAGGTCGACAATGTTTGAAAAGGATAGACGTCTTTCGGTGACTGTGCTGACTAAAAAACAATAGATGACAATGAAAAGGCAAGGAGGTTCACCATCTGTTCTTGAATAAGCTACAAACACAACACTTGCAAAAGAAAAATGATATAACACGCCTTAGGGAAAAAATCCAAGAACACAATCTCCAAAATACAGAAAACAACACAGTACCCAAAATAGAAAAAAAAAACATATAAATGGTATTCTACTATAAAGAAATAGGAATAAAGCTATAAAAGCCAAAATATATTTTTAAATTTGAGAGCAAAATGGAATTAATTGTTTGTACCCTCCCGCAATCGCGATGCGCCTTGATTTTGCGAGATAGTGGAGTCGGATCGCGGGATTCTGAGATCCCATATCAGGAGCTCCAACGTCAATTATACCATATATGATGCATTCATCTACAAAAAAATTTCATACTTTATTATTTTCATTTTGTTTCATTCAAATCATGTCAGTTCCAACATTATTGATCCACCAAACCAAATAATTCATTAGGAATATCTTCCCTAATTGATTATTAGACACATTTTCAGTTCAATCCATAAACCAACACCCATTCTCTCCCCCTTATTATGAACTCATTTAAGAACAATGCCGTGCCAACTAGTTCGTCATAGGGATCTAGATAGTGAGTCCAGCACTTTTCCACTTTTACATAAAACGTGAAGCATCAAAACATAGTTCCACAAGTTATAGTGACTACCCACCCCATTCCCAATATATTCCTGTTTCTTTAGTCCCAACTCTTCAAGAAAAGCTATTTTAAACTCTTTTTTATATACGTAAATTTGAGCACTTCTATCAGATCCATTATTATTGGACCAACAAACCAAATAATTCATTAAGAATATCTCCGGTAATTGATTATATGACACATCTTTCAGTTCAAACTAAAAAACAACACCCATTCTCTCACTCTCATTATAAACTCGTTGAAGAGCAATGCCATGCAGAGTGGGTCCAGCACTTTCCACTTTCCCATAGAACGCGAAGCATCAAAACATAGTTACACATGTTATAGTAACTACCCACCCCAATTCCCAATATTCCAATTTCAATTGTCTCAACTCTTCAAAAAAAAAAGCAATTTTAAACCCTTTTTTATGTACATAAATTCGAGCAGTTCTATCTAAAAAATAAGCCTTCTCAAACAATTCTTCCTTTCAAAATAGATTTCATTGTTTTAAAATCTTACAAACTCATGTAATTGCTCAGTACGATCAACTATTGAAAGCATCTAATATTCGACAAGTCAATGAAAGAAATATAATAGATAGATTTCTCATCAACTATTGAAAGCATCTAATATTCGACAAGTCAATGAAAGAAATATAATAGATAGATTTGAGAAATCTGGAAATTAAGATCCTTCTGTTGAGGAAGTATCCAACCTGCAGTTTCCCGAGTTAATTGCATCACAAAATGACCAAAAATCTTGTTTTAGTGGGTTCCTCGGATCCTCATCCATGCTAACCCAAAAGTATAATGAATCTCCATGTTTTCGTGCCGCAATGGATTCTAGGAGTGAAGTCTCAGCTTTCTCACTTAAGCATGCCTGTAAATTCAAAAAAATTATCGTCATTAATTGCCGCAGTTGATATATAAATAAATTAATTGAACTTTAAGAATGTTGACCCATTAACGAATGCACTTGCATAAGTGAAATATAGATTGTTCAAATTACTGGAACGAAAGGAACACTAGTAATAAAAAATACTTGCAGAACAGAATTATTAAAAAATAAAACTAAATAGAAGAGATAAAAAAGCAAGCCAAAGAAGTGATACAAGAGTTAACCAAGCAACAATAGGAGAACAAATATTATTACTGAAGCCAATAGACGGTTAAAAAGAACACAGTGAAATCGAAATAAAATAACAGACAGACAAATACAGGTAAAATATATCCCAAGAGTGATGAAGGTCAGCTAGGTGAGCTGAAATGGGATGGTTGGGGTGTTAGAGGGTGGCAGATTCAACAGGTATGATTTCCGTAAAATGGATGAGGTGCGGTAAGGCTTGTGAGTGGCTGGAACAACAACAAAACAGCAAATTGAAGGCATTGCGGGCTGCGGCAATGAAGGTGGAAGACTGGGACAGTGAAGGCAGTGAAGCACGAGGCTGGGACAGTGGTTGGGAAAGAGAAAACTGCAGTAAAACAGCAGGACAGCTGGTCTGGGGTGGCTGAAAGGTTGTAGGCTGCTCGAAACATGAAGAGGAAGAGCTGGTGACAAAATCAGAAAGAGGACAGCAGGGATTGCGGAAAGGAGTTGGCTAGAAAGAAGGTAACTGCAGAAAAGAACAGCAATGGTGGTTATCCATGGTAGTTGCAGCAAGGAAAGAGGTGTGATAGCGAAGCTAGGTCGAGGATATATACTTCCTCTGGAACGAACTACAATCGGAGTACCAATCGACCCTTGCAAGAAGGTTTCCCGGATGTGAAGCGAAGATAATCTCAAAAAACTTTTTTCTTAGATCAAAAACATAGTACTGACACAAGAAATTAATAGCTTTCCGTTTCCAACACATGAATTTTTATTTTAATAAGATGTTAATAGAAATATTGGTACTATGTGTTTATGACCATAGGTTCGAACAACACTTGGAAATTCGAGAGGTTAAAGAACTTTGGCATTGAAACGATACTCAGCTAAAAAGACGATCAACATCGCCGTTAAGGTGCCTGAATGGCCTGAAATGTAGTGGTTCTTCTTGCAAAACTCGCCTCATAAACTTGAGTCTATGTTTTGAGCAGAAGAAATTCCACAGGTGGACCCTGCTCGATAGAGACAAAGGTACGCGGGGGGCACTAATAAACCGATCGTGGAAAAGAATATAGGCAACTACCCTCCTATGTGGGGTGTGCGACCGAAAGAAAACATGGGCCTGATCGCACAACGAAGACGAAGGTTAAAGTCTGAGTCAAGCGTTGACACTCTAAAATAACTGAGATAGAAGCATGTCATCCGAGTGGTTCTAAGAAATATAAAACGACTGCTATGATATCAGATCGACATACACTGAGAAAAATATAAAACAACCAGCAATGATTCCTCGGCGTCTGATCGGCATACATGCATTAAAGTCAACCCACAATACTCATGCAACAAAAAGCTATCCCTAAAACACGAGTCGAACAAAGAGCTGGAAATTTTTCCTTGCCAACAACTACAAGCTCCACGAAAGGTGCACCTCAAATCATCTCAGTAGCTAAGTCTTGACGACCGTCATCATTTGAGGCAATGAAACGACCAAGCGACTGGGATAGGTATATTATAAGACTTGAACAGGGTAAATAACATATCAAAATCGACCAAAGAGACTAAATAATGCTACATATCATGATCGAACAATTTAGATAAAGAAACAAAAAGAAATAACACAGATAAAAATCAATCGAAGGTCATATTTCGTTTATATAATTGTTTGGTTACATGGCTTTTGAACAAAAACTTCTACTTTATAATGGTTCAGTTACATATAAAAAAAAAGTCTAACTTTAAGAGTCCTCGGGTCGAGTGTTAGGCGATCGACAATCCGCCGCATTATCGCCTTCATACTCATCTATGTGTGTCAATGTTGAAGGAGTGGCAAAATATATTTTAAACTCATCGAGATCATTACTTAGGATCAACCATCCCAACTCTGACAAATTGGTCGATGGTCAGATTAGTACTTGTCTCTGTATGTGCAAATTGAGTGTTAACAAAACTCTTCAGGCGTCTTCATTGGGGTCATCTGCTCTGTCAATTCTGCATTCTCCTCCTAAACGGCAGATACCAACTCGAACGCGATCTCTAGCATCATCTCAGCCTCCTCCAGGTGGGCCTTTGCAAGGTCGCCCGATTCTCAGCTGCACTAGCTCGTGCCTTGAAGTCTTTAGCCTTCATCTGAGCTTTTAACGTCCTATCTCTCACTTTGAGGTAGAGAGAAGACGTGATGTGTGGCTGTGAGTTTAAGAAGTTGGTGTTGATCGACCATGTGCCATAGGTCTCTGGGCCGAAGGTTATTCAGGAAATTTTGTAATCCCTCTGACCAAAGCACATCAGCGATAGTCGAGGCGTACTCATCCATCCTCGGAGCTTGCAGGGACTAGTCCCTCTACAAGTTTAGTTGGACAAAGCTGGAATCTGCACTGAGGAAGACCTTTGGCCGCTCCTCCTACAGCAAACTCTAGTAGCCCTTACCCCCCTTCTATTTCTTCTTGTGATGTAAAGGAAGAGAGGAGTTAGAATCTTCGACAGAGCCTTAGTATTCCTCCGATGTTGTTAATTATAAATGGTCAGCCAACACTCTGGAGCAGACTCTGTCTCAAATTCCTCTTCTACGGTCTAACTTTCCTCCAAGCTTTCCACTCTTTCCTGTTCTGTCGATGAAACTGACAGCCAAGGAGAATTTTGGTTGGCCTCACTTCTTCAAAGGAGAGGAACAAAGCCAGAGAAAAACTATTGAGGAGCTCCCTAGGCCGACGGTCGCTCTGATGACCCCTCAACATCCGATCCATTACACTGGGAGTCTACTCCTTTTAACTGTATTCTCTATAAGTCCCTAAGTTCATTAAAGAAGGTTTCATTCGATCAGAATTAATTATACACTGGGAGTCTACTCCTCTTAACCGTATTCTCTATAAGTCCCTAAGTTCATTAAAGAAGGTTTTCGCTCGATCAGAATTAATTATCAGGTTATAGTATTTTGAATGATAACCGTTGTTTCAGAAACAAACTGGATTAAAGTCAAACCTGGGTAATCTTAACGATCTGCTCCTTTTCCTTAACTCTTTCCGAGAAAGCTGAGTAATCTTCTCGATCTGCTCCTTCTCTGCCCCATCTGAGGTGGTCCACAACTCAGTGTTCAGGGCATTGAGCTGCGCGAGGTTCAACACATAGTTCACTGTTATGGGGTCAATGTACTGATGCGCGGTTTTTGTGTGTTGTTTTTGTCCACGACAGTGCTAATAATAAATATTCAATTCAAATTCAAATAACAATAACTTAGTAAAAATAATTTTATCTTTTGAAATCTTTAAGCTGTCAAGCTCGTAATAATACGCAAGTATACGTAGCGCTCAAGTAATAAGGGGCTCTAATGGAGTCCCAAATATCAATCCCACAGAGAAGTTGGAAATATTTATGAATAATTTCTGATAATTAAAATGTAAAACACAATTCAAACTACAAAACTGAAGTACGAAATTCAAATCTAAAGTCACTGAGTGTATGCTAAACTTCAAAAATAAATTTATGAAAAATAAATAAAGTTTTTGAGACGAAGAGTTCAAATTTAAGAAAACATTCTTCCCCTTTACAATGAGTATATGGATTGTAAAGAAATGAAAATAATTTATATATATATATATATATATATATATATATATATATATATATATATATATATATATATATATATATATATATNTATGTAATTGTATTGTGTGAAATAGAAGTAATCTTATTCTTTACCCTCTTTCAAATGCATAAAGAACATTGACTAATCTAGAGATTGGTGCCTAGTTCCGTGGTTAGGTTGAGAGGTTACTAGCTGCCACTCCAGAGCTCTCGCTACTCACTCGTCTGAGGGCTAACAATCTCGCATTAGTTTTCAATCAACTGGACTAAATTAAGAATTTTAATCTGTCACCTTAAAATCTCCAATTCTACATCCAACAAAGTACATTTTTCTATTTATTTGCACTCAACTCCATGGATAACAACCTCACCCATTGAATCGAATGTGATTCTCACAATGTTGTAAAAATCATAGTCCTTTCGAAACATAGGTTTCTCAACAAATTTTAACATTTCAATTGATCAGATTGAAAAGTAAATATAGATCGGAGTTCGAATAATCACAAATTATTTACATTTAAAATTATATAAAATAAAATCACTTCTTCACAAAATCATATCTCAAACTAAGGAGAATGATAAAGGAGACTACTCATAATTAATAAGAAGTATACGACAAAACACGGATTTCATAAATAAAAATAAGTTTACAAAATAAAAAAATAAAAGACACAACTTATCTAAAAATCCTTTCCAAAGAAGTCCCTAGTTCTCTTCAAGCACGTTCCCTCCTTACAAGCACTCTCAATTCTCTTTTGGAAATGTAATGAAGAAGAAATCTCTCACTTTCCCTCTCCTCTTACAATCCTTGAAGAAAATCTCCAAGCCCTTGACTTTCTCTCACTAACTCTCTCTCTCTCTCTCACCGAACCTTGCACGCCTCCACCTTTCAAACCCCCTTTAGCCCTAGACTTTCCTCTCTTTTATTAGAGGCTACCCCCTAAAAAGAGAATTTAAAATTCCCTCCAAATTCTATCCAAAATTCAAACATTTTGAATTCTAAAAGACACATCTATTGATCTAATAGACATATCCCTTCATCAAAGAGCCTTTCAAAGTGTCTAGATGCATTAAATCACTCCATGGGGCGTTTAAAACATGTGGACCTTTCAAAATTCACTACTTCCACTCGTGATTTCAGCAAATGATTTAATTCTTTGGACTGTCTCTCCCTATTGGTTTCTGGCACTGCAGCTTGTCTTTATTTTTATAAAATTATACTTCTCATTGTTCGCATAAAGTGAAAATCAAAGCAGGGTATCCCAAACCACTACCTGTTGCACTCTTGGCTATACATCAAACATTATGTACTTCATCAACTACCTTCATTTTCTGAATGCAAAAGTGTAGCATAGTTCTTTCCATTTTTACTTGGTTCAGATGATTTGTTGGAAGCAACTTTGCAGAGATGAAGCAATGTCATACATTTGATTGAAAAGTCATCGTGGAAGTAGAGAAATTAACTTTGTTATTGTTCTTAATTTTTCATTCTCCCCTTCCATCAGTCAAAAAGACAATTACTTCATCCAGTGATAAGTCAGTCATGACGAATGTAGCATATTCGCAATGGAATACATTACTCAGTCAATAAAATGCATTGATCTTTTCTCTAGAAAACTCAACTTGCTTACCTCTTACAAACATGTGATCCTCTGAAGTAAATCGCAAGTTGGCATAGAACTCACGGATCATTGGGACTATTGCTACTGCAGTGAAGTAGCAGAATCTCTCCCAATTTCTAGCGACTATCAATCTCTCTATCTCGCCTCCCGGGTTAGCATGTTTGTTCCTGGATCAATTTTCTCGAGCTCAATTGAGTATTGTAACTATGTTAGGCCTTATAGTTGACGAATTCTCATACGTCAAAATTTCCCGTAGGCTTTCCTCACTTTACTCGTGGAGCAATTTGAATTTCTATGAAAATTCAAATAAAATTTACATAAATTATAAAATCACAAATCTAACTTCACAAGTAAGATTATTTGGTAAGAAACTTTTCACCATGAATTTTCCTCAAACTTTTTCAACAGATCCCCAAATTCTGGATTTTCCATAACATAGGATAAATCCATGGTGCAAATTAGAATTTTCTAAGTCAAAGTAAAGCTCATACAAAGAAATGATGAAATTTAAGATCTTTAGCCCCTCAAATCTTCTCAAATCCGCACAATGCTAAGCCCTAAGTCACGGTTTAGAGGTAAGAGACGATCCAAAAAGTAAAAATAGAGTTTTACTGAGCAATTTCTTAGTTTTTAACCTATTTGGGCGTTTTCGGGAATTTGGCGCCTCAGACGCCAACGCCAAAATTTTTCATATTTCGTTTTCTGTGGAGATCTGCTGCATACCGCTTTACGTCAACATCTAAATAACTCAAATAAACACTTATATTCATAATTAAACAAATTTCTAAGACAATTTTTTTACAAAAAACACAAAACTCACTTTTATATATAAAATCCGCACTATTACAAACAAACAATTTTCAAGCCAACAAAATCTAATTCAATGTCTTAAGCAAACCAAATATCCTAACACTGAAATCTAAGTATCAAAAAACTCAACAACAAACAAAAATAATGTCCAACACTGAAAATAAATGCAATCCAACATAACACCAAAACATAATTAAGCAACACTAAATACGCATTCCGTGCATAAATTTTAAACATCTTCTTCACTCTCTTCCTCGTGAATGTTTCTCATAGATTGGTAGTGCACGTATAAGTTGTAGAAAGATTGATAAGAAAATTCATCCATCGAATCTTTCTAAATCCAAGCATGTTTCTTGAACATATGCACCAAACTATCTTCGATACGTTCAGTATGTTCAAAATGTTCCTTCAGCCTCCAATCCAGATGATCCAGTATTTCAGAAATATTTTCTATCGCATGGATAAGATTTTGTACTTCTTTCTCTATCTTGTCCTCTTCAGAAGTGTATTCAAACTGAAGTAAGACTGAATAAATGATGAATTATGAGATGATTGATCCATCAATATATTCATATCATTCTCATCCTCCATTCCTATGCAGTTGCAATAAACTTCTGGGTCCATAGGCTTCTAAGGAAGAAACACTTTTTCCCAACTTTCATAAGGCACTTACGATTGACTGCACAATAGAAAAATAGTAAATGAATTTCCTAGTCCAGTAGTAGATCCATTGACAATCTAACCTAAAACCGATTTTACAATTATTGCACCAATATCAATAGGTTTCCCAGCTTGAATACAATAATTCAAAATAACACTCTCCTTAGCCACTTTACTGATTTTCATAGTAGGGAGTAATTTCGATGCAATAAAGAAATGTCATGCCTTAGATGCAAAATTCAACAATGATGAAAAATAACTTATATTTTCATCATCTCTGACCTCCCAGTTTGCATCTTCATCAATAAGAAATCGTAGAGTTCGTTCATATTTTCTCTTGAAAGGGTAAAATTTGCATAATGGCAAATAAGGACACTTTCAATCATAAAAATATCATTTATATTTGAAGGAGTGAATTGTACACACCTGTCTCACACGTAGAAAATTCCTTGGTTGATTCCATGAAGCTTTGTATAAAATTATTTCCCCACAGGGACAACTACAACGATAGTGGTATAGCAAAACACTTTCAAACATCTCTACGCAATAATCTCTTTCACTCGAGTATTCGGTGTATTGAATCCTCGATTCACAAATCTCATTTTCTTTGATTAGTCTCTTCTTCACAAGAACTCGATCATATAACTTCTACGCATCGAAACCGACAAACTTCCTCCGGTTGAAAATTTCATATCTCGTGGTATTTTTAGAGTGGGAAGCCATTGGATTTGAAAAATAGTGACTCTTCCATCATCTCCCCTATAAAATATGTTAAGGAATCAGTTTTTGGGAGTTATAAGGAAGAGAACCCGCCAAAAACCGCCAAATAATGTCTTTTGAAACATTTTAAGTCACTTTCATCATCGCGATGCCTCAGGTGCCGATTCTGGCGCTTCACAAGCCAGCACTCTGGAAAGTGGCGCCTCAGGTGCCAGATCTAAAATTTTCACCATTTCGTTTTCAAATAAATAAATTCTCAAATTTTCCATGAAATTGGGTAAATAGAGATATTTTTAAATATTTTCTTAATTTTAATTTTCTAAAAATAAATAGAGCCATAAAAATACGAATATATATATATATATATATATTAATTTTAATTATATATATATATATATATATATATATATAACACTGTAATAATCCCGTCAAACTCTCCTATGCTACAATGGTTCATAAATGCAGCTCTCATTTCCACCCCGCAAATAGTCTGATATTCCGCAAATATACCATGATTCTTTTGCAGAACATGAAGATTGCAATCTCATCAAGAAAACAGAGAAAAATACGGTCAAACCAACAATATTCTTCTCTGATACTGAAATTTCAACTCGTGCGAGAAAATTAAAATTTTCACTAGTTGGAAAGTTTCAATTAAGTTGCCCAAAGATGAAAATTATCAGAAAGGTTTTCGAAAAGTTCAAATTAGTTGGGGCCTGACAGGTGGGTCATTTCGACGGAAGACATGTTATGATACAGCTGAGTACCGAAGAAGATTACACAAAGAGTTTTTCAAAGAAATTCATCACAATAGAGGGCAAACATATGAAATTGCTCAAATTGACCCGTAATTTTGATCCCAGTAAAGAACCCCCAATTGCGTCTATTTGGTTCTCATTACCTGAACTCAAGCTTCATTTCTTTGACCTACCTATCTTATATTCAATTGGGACTATACTTGGGAAACATTTACAGGTAGGCTTTTCCACAATTCATTTCTTAAGGCCCTTTATTGCAAGGATTTTGATTGAAAGAGATATTATACTACCAAATGTAGAAGCGGTCTGACTTGGCTCTGCTCACAATGGTTATTGACAAAAAATCATAATGGAACAAAAACCTTACTACTACAAGCACTGCAAGATGTTTGGACATCCGTAAGAGATGTTTCAGATTGCACCCACAGTTGAGAACCAATAGTCAAAAGCAAGAACATGTTGTTAGTGCACCCGTCTTTGAATGCACTCCCAACAAACCTAATGACAGCTAACCTAAAGAGGAAATCAGCACAAAACAAGAGTTGGTGTCTGCCCCTGGGAACCCTTCTCCTAACCATACTACAACAGATAATGTTCAGATCGAAAATCAGGATAACCGCACAGCTCCGATTCAGGAAGCATCAGGTGCAGAGGTGACAATTCACACTTAACATATACTGGAACCTATCGTTGTAGCAACGACTGTCTTTCCTTCACTGCGGTTCTAATATCTAATCAGACCGAGGATAACATTAGCCAGTCTTCTGATGAAGAATGGCAGGTTTACACTTCTCGACGGAAAGATAAAGCTGGTGGCACTCCAACTTTGAAACTTAATGGATAGTTTGGTTACTTCGGGCAATCGCACGACACTTTAAAGTTTATTATCTGACACACTCCAACTTTGGGTAAATAAAGATATTTTTAAATATTTTCTTAATTTCAATTTTCTAAAAATAAACGGAGCCATAAAAATATGAATATATATATATATATAACACTGTGATAACCCCGCCAAACTCTCCTATACTACAGTGGTTCACAAATGCAGCTCTCATTTCCACCTCGCAGATAGTCTGATATTCCCGCAGATCCATGATTCTGTTGCAGAACATGAATATTACAATCTCATCAAGAAAGTAGAGAAAAATGCGGGCAAACCAACAATATTCTTCTCTGATACTAAAATTTCAACCCGTGCGGGAAAATACAAATTTTCACTAGTTGGAAAGTTTCAATTATGTTGTCCAAAGATGGAAATTATCTGGAAGGTTTTTGAAAACTTCAAACTAGTTGGGGCCTGACAGGTGGGTCATTTCGACGGAAGTCATGTTATGATACAGCTGAGTATAGAAGAATATTACACAAAGATTTTCTCAAAGAAATTCATCAGAATAAAGGGCAAATATATGAAATTGCTCAAATTGACCCCTAATTTTGATTCCAATCAAGAACCCCCAATTACGCCTATCTGGTTCTCATTACCTGAACTCGAGCTTCATTTCTTTGACCTACCTATCTTATATGCAATTGGGACTATCCGTGGGAAACATTTACAGGTAGACTTTTCCACAGTTCATTACTTAAGGCCCTCTGTTCAAGGATTTTGATTGAAAGAGATATTACACTACTAGATGTAGAAAAAGTTTGGTTTGACTTTGCTCACAATGGTTATTGACAAAAAATCATTATAGAACAAAAACCTTACTACTACCAGCACTGCAAGATGTTTGGACACCCGTAAGAGATGTTTCAGATTGAACCCACAGTTGAGAACCAATAGTCAAAAGCAATAACATGTTGTTAGTGCACCCGTCTTTGAATGCACTCCCAACAAACCTAATGACAGCCAACCTAAAGAGGAAATCAGCATAAGACAGGAGTTGGTGTCTGCCCCTGGGAACCCTTGTCCTGACCATACTACAACATATAATGTTCAGACCGAAAATCAAGATAGCCTCGCAGCTCCGATTAAGGAAGAGTCAGGTGCAGAGGTGACAATTCACACTTCACATATACTGGAACCTATTGTTGTAGCAACGATTGTCTTTCCTTCTACTGCAGTTCTAATATCTAATTAGACTGAGAACCACATGAGCCAGTCTTCTGATGAAGAATGACAGGTTTACATTTCTCGATGAAAGAATAAGGCTGGTGGCACACTCCAACTTTGAAACTTAATGGATGATACTTTGGTTACTTCGGACAATGACACAACACTTCAAAGTTTATTATCTGGCACACTCCAACTTTGGGTAAATAAAGACATTTTTAAATATTTTCTTAATTTCAATTTTCTAAAAATAAACGGAGCCATAAAAATACAAATATATATATATATATATATATATANTCTCATTTCCATCTCGCAGATAGTCTGATATTCCCGCAAATATACCATGATTCTGTTACAGAAATGAAGATTGCAATCTCATCAAGAAAGTAGAGAAAAATGCGGGCAAACCAGCAATATTCTTCTCTGATACTGAAATTTCAACTCGTGCGGGAAAATACAAATTTTCACTAGTTGGAAAGTTTCAATTAGGTTGCCCAAAGTTGGAAATTATCAACGTTTTTGAAAACTTCAAACTAGTTGAGGCCTGACAGGTGAGAAATTTCAACGGAAGACATGATATGATACAGCTGAGTACAGAAGAAGATTACACAAGGATTTTCTCAAAGAAATTCATCACAGTAGAGGGCAAACATATGAAATTGCTCAAATTGACATATAATTTTGATCCCAGTCAAGAACCCCCAATTGCACCTATCTGGTTCTCATTACTTGAACTCAAACTTCATTTATTTGACCTACCTATCTTATATGCAATTGGGACTATCCTTGGGAAACATTTACAGGTAGACTTTTCCACAATTCATTTCTTAAGACCCTCTATTACAAGGATTTTGATTGAAAGAGATATTACACTACCAGATGTAAAAGAAGTCTGGTTTGGCTCTGCTCACAATGGTTATTGACAAAAAATCATTATGGAACAAAAACCTTACTACTACAAGCACTGCAAGATGTTTAGACACCAGTAAGAGATGTTTCAAATTGCACCCACAATTGATAACGAATAGTCAAAAGCAAAAACATGTTGTTAGTGCACCCGTCTTTAAATGCGCTCCCCACAAACCTAATGACAGCCAACCTAAAGAGGAAATCAACATAAGACAGGAGTTGGTGTCTGCCCCTGAGAACCATTCTCC
This sequence comes from Phalaenopsis hybrid cultivar, assembly GCA_002079205.1. Taxonomy (NCBI): domain Eukaryota; kingdom Viridiplantae; phylum Streptophyta; class Magnoliopsida; order Asparagales; family Orchidaceae; genus Phalaenopsis; species Phalaenopsis hybrid cultivar. Next base: position 175,516 of record JXCR01141229.1, read on the forward strand.
TGACCATACTACAACAGATAATGTTCAGACTGAAAATCAGGATAGCCCTGCAGCTCCGAGATGCAGAGGTGACAATTCACACTTCACATATACTGGAACCTATCGTTGTAGCAACGACCGTCTTTACTTCTACTGCGGTTCTAATATCTAATCAGGTCGAGGACCACATGAGTCAATCTTCTAATGAAGAATGACAGGTTTACACTTCTCAACGGAAGCATAAGGCTGATGGCACACTCCAACTTTGAAACTTAATGGATGATACTTTGTTTCATTTGGGCAATGTCACGACACTTCAAAGTTTATTATCTGGCTCTGCTCTTAAAAATAGAGAAGAGACAAGACAAAACTGGTTTGTCCCTAGCTACTTGTTTTCTGCAAATTTTAATTTTTTGAGTCTATCTGTATCTTTTAGTTGGGATATTATTGTACTTAGTATCGATGAGTAGGGTTTCTCTATTGGGCCCTCTCATACAACCTTCATGTATCTTTTCTATTTCAATAAAATTAGCTCTTGGGCTTTTAAATATATATATATATATATATATATATATTAACACTCCAAACAAAAATATATAAACAAAATGAACAACAAAAATATATAAACAAAATGAACAACAATAAATATGGATTGTCTACTACAAAATACTTGGTTTAATATCGTCAGGCTGACATTCTCAGTATTTACTCTAGGTGACCCAACATTAAAATCTCTTTAAAAGTTGGTCTTTGACCATTAAAATATGGTTTCAGTCTGTGTCCGTTCACTTTAAATATCTTTTTAGTCTTGAGATCTTCAATATTAACAACTCCATAGAGATAGACTTTTATAATTGTGAATGACCCTTTCCACCTACACATCAGTTTTCCAAAAAAATTAATTCAATCTTATATTGTATAACAAAACTTCCTGTCTAGACTCAAATTCTTTTTTTTATTATCTTTCGATAATGTCAATCTTTCATTTTTTACTAATAAATCCTAACATTATCATAAGATTTATTCCTAATTTCCTCAAGCTTATTCAATTGCAATAATCTTTTTTCACCAGCATCTTATAAATTAAAATTTAATTCCTTAATAGCCCAATAGGCTTTATACTCTAATTCTACTGGTAAGTGTCAAGTCTTCCAAAAAATTAATCTATACGGGGACAGTCCTATAGGTGTCTTATAAGTTGTCTTGTAAGCCAATAATGCAGTATCTAATCTAGTAGACTAATCCATTTTATTAGGATTCACAGTTTTTTCTAAAATTCTTTTGATTTCATTATTAGATACTTGCTAAATTATTAGTCTGAGGATGATAAGCAGTTGCAATCCTATACATAATATTATATTTTTCCACCAGCTTAGCAATTCTTGCATTCCTAAAATGAGAGCCTTCATCAGTGATGATTATTCTCAGCATTCTATATCTTGTAAAAATATTTTTGATCAAAATTTTTGAAATACTCCAAGCATCACATCGAATTAATGTGATTGCTTACATCCATTTTGACACATAATCCACTGTAATCAATATATATATATATATATATATATATATATATATATATATATAT
>JXCR01141229.1:180247-191711 GCA_002079205.1 Phalaenopsis hybrid cultivar
TTATGGATTCAATAATTTGCTGACGTTTATTTTGTTTATGTGCAGATTGTGTATAATTTATTAACGGCGGAAGGCTGATTTCGTCTTTGATGAAGCTTTGCATGTTACTCGCTTAATTGGAGGCGAACCTTTAGATAGTTTGAACACGATTCTACTTTTAGAAAATAAAAAATTATGCTCATACTACCAATTTTTCCTTATTTACTTTTTTAATTTTTTAACATTAAGAACTGAACCCGGCCTTTTTTTTTCTCGCTGGATCGGTTTTTTTTTTATTATTATATAAATATTCATCGTGAATAAAATAAAAAATTAATAAAAAAATTGCTGACATTTTTAAAATGGAATGTTGAATTTATTGCTCGGTCCCACAAAACGGAGGCCATTCATGCNGTACTACCAATTTTTCCTTATTTACTTTTTTTATTTTTTTATCATTAAGAACTGAACCCGGCCTTTTTTTTTTCTCGCTGGATCGGTTTTTTTTTTATTATATAAATGTTCATCGGGAATAAAATAAAAAATAAAAAATAAAATTGCTGACATTTTTAAAATGGAATGTTGAATTTATTGCTCGGTCCCACAAAACGGAGGCCATTCATGCATCTCTCTCTGTATTGTCTAATGTGTTATTTAAACTCTATTATAAATAAAATAGATATTTTTGGTGATATGAAAGACTGAGTGGTATAAATATAAAAATCAAAATTTAGATGGTAGATATGTAAATATGTAGAATTAGGTGGTATGTATGTAAATGCCCCTAATTTATGTTGCGCTGAATGCATGGTTGTAAATTTTTCTTTTTTTTTTTTGATTATTTTGAAATAAATTTAATAATTTTAAGATTCATTTTATTTAAAATTTTATTTTTCCTTTTTAAAGTTTNATTATTTTGAAATAAATTTAATAATTTTAAGATTCATTTTATTTAAAATTTTATTTTTCCTTTTTAAAGTTTNCCAAAATGACATTCGAATTCAGAATCACGATATTTTTTGATAATTTCTTGAATTTCTTTATAACACATATCTTCTCATAACGAAATTTTTCCATTGTTTGTACAAATATAGGTAATTCCAAAAGCAAGATTTTGCATCGTGAATGAATTTCTTTTCTTTTTGTCTTGCCAGTTCATATGATAAAATACCACTAATATAGTTCACAATATCAGCATATCACGATATTTTTCATCCTTTAACAACATAAAGTTGTTTATGAGGAAAAGTTTCATTAATTTATTTTTCTAAATCAAGTGTTTCTTCATGTTTTAGCCTAGATAGATGATAGACAATTTGATTATCAGTCTTTCTCCTATCGACTACCACAAAATCAAATTCTTGCCTAAAAAGTACCCATCTAAATAATCATGATTTCACATACTTCTTTTGCATCAGTTATTTAATAGTTGAGTGATCCTTATGCACAACACAATTTTTTTTTTTGGGAAAGATACGCGTTAATTAAAAGAAAATGTACAGAAATTGGAGGGGGGAGGATCCCTGACTATGAAACCAAAAAATACATTTGAACACACCTTTAGGGGTTCCTCTCCCCACAGTACAACTCACAAAAGAAATCACAAAAAATTACAAGTATACCCAAAACCAAAGAACAAAACCCAAAACTAAGTAAACCTGTATTCGTGTGTTGCTTAACATGTAAAGAGAAAGAAAATGTACAAAACATTATCTTCAGGTTAGTAATAATTCTGTGAGAGTACTCCCGCGAGTAACAAAAACCTTTGGAAATCTGGAGACCAGAGCAGAGAAAACCAAAACAGCAGTAGGCCAGCGGAAACAGTGAGAGCAGAAAACAGGGAGACAAAACCAGACATGCTGCAAACCGAAGAGGTAAAGCCAAGTGGCACCAAAATTTAAATTCGAACAAAATAAAAATCCCGCAAGAGGAGAAGTGCAAACCCCAACCACCATACAAAAAGAAGGCCCTCAGCGGTAAAGGCAAGCAACACCAAAATTTAAATTCGAACATATGGTAGATTAAAATTTCCCTAGTGAGAAGACGTCTGAGTGGAGCAGGAGGATAAATGCCAACTTGACAGACCTCCCCTGCATGTTTGGCTAACCAATCAACAGGAGAGTTGCCCTCTCTATGAATGAATTTCCAATTTACTTCTAATTGTTTTACAACCATTAAAGCTAAAATACGTTTAAAAGTGCAAATTACATCCCAGAGGGGAGAGATTCCCAAAAGTATATCATAGAGCATTTTAGAATCGGTTTCCACGTCAATTGTATGAAAATTGAAAACACTTGCCACCATTAAAGCCAGAAAAACCCCCCAGCATTCGGTGGCTAATGGGTTGTCAGCGGCAACAGGAGAGGTGAAGTAGCAAAGACACCTACCATCATAATTTCTAGAAATGCCCCCAATCGCAGCATAAAAAGGATTCCAACAGCCATTCACATTAACTTTAACAAAACCCGATGAGGGGGGAGCCCACCTGATCAGCCGGGGGGCCTGAAATTTGAAACATCATTTGTACCGACCCTTAGGACCTTAGTGTAATAGGCCAACACATAAGAAACCGTCATAAAAGTAATAGGGGAAGAGGAGTTATATTTAAAACTGTTTCTCGAGGTCCAAATAAACCATAGGACCAAAAAAGGAAGGGGAAACCCCTATCATCAAAAACCTTCCATTGCCTCAAATAATTGTTTAAGATGCCCATATCCAACCATGAAATACCGAAATGTATGCCTAACATATTCCAAACATTTAAAGAGAAAGCACATTCAAAAAATATGTGTCTCAAATCTTCCTCCGCAACTTTGCACATAGGGCATCTCGAGGCCAGTTTAAGGTCTTTCAACTTAAGAATGTTATCAATAGATAGTAAAGAAGAGAGATAACGCCAAAGGAAAAATGATATAGAGAGTTAAAAATTTGTGTCAAATTCATTTTCCCCAAAACCAATCGCGATCTGAATGTAAAGTGTCATATATTAATTTGCAAACCGATTGAGAATTGTTCCATTTTCACACTGGGAAATCCATGCATGAAGGGGTAATAGGAATAGTAATAATATGCTTTGCATTTTCCTCCCCCACCATAATTTGGAGAAATCCCAGTCATCTTGAGAAAAAAAATCAGAAATCAATAAGAAGTTATTATGTAGAGGGTAAGAGTATTCAGAGAGATAAGACAACCCTCAATTATCATTCCAGAAATAGATGTTTCCTTCACCTATATCCCAAAACATGAAATCATTAGCAGTAGTTCTAGCATGAACAACTGCTTTCCAGATACGGGAATCACTAACCTTCCACAAAACCTGGGAAAGGCGAGTTTGAGCACAATATTTCTGATGCATAAAGGAAGCCCATAGAGATGAGTCCAATCTAAATTTAAACCAAAGTTTGCAAAGGTTTATTTCCACCCTATGTTTCAAAGCTTTAAAGCCAATCCCGCCAACCTTCTTAGGCTTACAGACCTTATGCCAAGAGCCCCAAATGCTCTTAGCACCATTCCCCACCCAAAAGGAATTTATTAAAAAACCTCTCCATGACATTGATAGCATTTTTTTGGATTAAACACCTGCAAAACATATAGTGGAATACTCTGAAGAACACTAGATAACAAAAAAAATCCTGCCCACAGTAGAAAGGAAAACATTTCTCCAATCATTAATTTTACGTTTGATTTTATCAATAAAATCATCTATATGAATTTGTTTGCTCCTTCCCCTAATCAAATTAACCCCTAGATATTTAAGAGGGAAGAGGCATGATGAAAACCTGTATAGGTAACTCCCCAATGAATAAGATGTTACTTAACATGCTTGCCAAAAAACATCTGGCACTTGTCACAATTAAAGAGGAGTCCAGAACAATTCTGGAAATCCTTTAAGAGCCCCAATAATTGTTTTATAGCAAGTTTAGAGGCATTAGCAAAAATAATAACATCATCTGCATATGCAAGGTGGGAAACCATCATTTTGGCCTTATGGGAAAACTGTGTGTGAGGGTATAACAGCTGTAAATGATTGAGCATCCTGGATAAATAATTGAAAGCTATAATGAAAATAATAGGGGAAACAGGGTCCCCCTGTTTAATGCCCTGACAAGTAGTGAAAAAGTCATAAGAATTACCGTTAATCAGCACAAAATAATAGTTGTTGGCCAACCATTTTTTAATCAGGGTGCAAAAACTGAGATTAAAACCTTTAGCCTTCAAAACGTTGATGATGAAATCCCAATTATTGATATCAAAGGCCTTCTTGATATCTAACTTGATAACAAGATTGCCACCCATGCATTTTTTATCAAGATCCTGCAAAATTTCCTGAGCTAAGAGTATTTTGTCAGAAATATCACGTCCTTTAATAAATGCCGACTGATGGGGGGAGATGAGAGAAGGAAGATGGGATTGAAGATGAGTCACAATCAGTTTACTAATGATTTTAGAAATCACTGAAGTGAGCGAGATAGGCCTAAAATCCTTCCAATGAGTGTTATCATTAGTTTTCGGAGTAAGAACAATCAAAGCGGCAGAAAAATACTTTCCAAGGTCTTCACCCTGAAAAAAACTTTGAATCGCGAGAACCACCTCTCTCTTTATGATGTCCCAGCAGGAAATATAAAAAACAGAAGTGAAATTATCGGGGCCAGGAGCCTTCTGAGAACTAATATCTTTAAGAGCAGTGAAAATCTCTAACTCATTGGGGGGGTCGGATAAGGAGAGGGAGGAAATCATGTCTCTCTGATCCTTAAACAATTCTGATAGAATATCAGTGACCGGGAGAGCCTCAGCATAAAGAGAAGAAAAATAATCGGCTGAATTGGAACCAATTTGATCGGCATCAGTAAGTACATTACCCTCATCAGTAACAATCTTAACAATGACATTTATATTACGACGATGCTTGATAGTAGCATGAAATTATTTAGTGTTTCTATCTTCGTTTTTGAAATGAGTGTCACAAGCTTTCTGTCTAAGAAAATCCTCTTCAATAGTGATTTCCTCCAAGAGAGTATGATGAGCATTACCTAACTTGGCCACAAGATCAAGAGTGTCTATCACCAGTGCTTTTAAAGCATCGACCTCCTGTTGTTGTGGGCCTAGAATGAACATTACCAAAAGTATCCATGTTCCACCTTTTTAAGTAAGAAGCAACGTTCTTATGTAATTGCTACAAAATGAACCAAGAGTTACCACTCCACCGCGAGACTCAAGCCTGCTTAATCAAATCAATAAAAGTAGGATGAGAAGTCCAAACATTAAGAAATCTAAAGTGATAGCGAGCAGGTTTATAATGAAAAACCAAACTAAGCAAAATAGGGTTATGATCTGATGCAGCATGATTAAGATGTTTGACATGAATAATATTGTAGTAGCCCAGAGAAGATGAGTTTCCCAGAAATCTATCCAGTCTCTGCATAGGAAAACCCCTCTGCCAAGTGTAAGAAGAGTCTGAAAAGCCTAAATCATAAAGGCCAGCATCCGCAATATGCTCACAAAAACGGTTCATAAGACTTGTATCAACTTTAGCACCACCCCTTCTCTCCGACGGTGACATAATCATATTTAGATCCCGTCCAACGAACCAATTATCAGAAATAGTAACACCCATATGAGTAAGTTGTTGCCAAAGGAGAAGTTTGTCTCTTAAAAGAGAGCTCGCATAAATGAAAGTAGCCCAACCCAAAAAATTCTCCAACTGATAATGAATAAAAACATATTGCATATTATCATCAATAAAGTTAAGAGTGATATCTTTCTGCTAAAAAAGCTAAATTTTATTGTTCAGATTACTATAATGCATGTAACCCTTGAATTTCTTAATGATATCCTCTTTATGAGCCGTTACAAATTGCTCCAAAAGAACAAAAATTCCTGGCTTATGGACCCTACATAAATGTTTTAAACCATTAAAGGAGTGGGGGTCCGCCACTCCTCTAATATTCCAATTAAATATGACTTAAACACATTTAGCTCCGATTAGGTAAGATTTAAACTTATTCAAAACATAAATAATTTTTAAAGACTCTCTTTCAGTAGTGGGGTAATTAATTTGAGCACCATTAAGAGTCTTATTAGTAAAGTATATAATTTTAAGAGTTTTGTCATATCTGTTCTAAAACAGCTCATATTGCATAATCACTGACATCACACATAAATTTAAAGGATTTTTCCCAATCAGGTAAACAATTATAGGAGCAGTGAGCAATTTTTCCTTCAATATTTCAAAGGCTATAGAACACTCTTGATTAAAATCAAATTTTATATATTTTTCCAAAAGTTGGCATAAATACTTTGTAATTTTTGAAAAAACTTTAATATATCGCCTGAAAAATCTAGCATGCCCTAAAAAACTCCTAACTCCTCTTACATTAGTGGGTGAATGTAGGTTATATATAACTTGTATTTTTCCAGAATCTACTTTCATGTCATTTTCTGAAAATTTATGCCCAAATACAATTTTTTCTGCAACCATAAATTGTCATTTTTTCCAGTTTAATACAAAATTCATCTATGCAGATTCGTCGTCCAGTGACTTGTCTTGTTGGCTTACAAACTAATTATTTTGCACTATTTGGATAATAATAGGTTTAAGTTCAAATATATTGACAGTTACAGCCGGGTTTTGTATACCCAAATGAATTTCAACAGCTGCAAGATTAGCAAAAACTCTTAAAGATCTCTGATGATATTCATTTCCAAAATTACTCGAGTTGTAAGCCATTCTGCAAGAATTATCTATCTCTTTTTGTTGTTTTCGAATTTTTTTAATTGTTCTTTCTAACTCTGAATCGTAAGGCACTAAATTTTAATATCTTAAGTTAGACATAAACAAACACAATAAACAATTAAAAATAAGCAAACACACTACAACAACAACAACAAAGCCTTGATCCCACAACAACAAAGCCTTGGTCCCACTCAACCACATACATAACATCCCCACCCATGAAATCGAATGTAGCTCTCATCATGTTGTAGAAATCATAGCTCTTTTGGAACATATGTTCTCAACACATTTTAACATTCCAAATTGTCGGATCGAAAAGTAAATGAATATTGGAGTTCGAATCATCACAAAATTTTGACATTTAAAACCGTATAAAACAAAATCAATTCTTCACAGAACTATATGTCAGAGTAGGGAGAGAGATAAAAGAGACTACTCAGAATTCATAAGAAGCATATGATAAAATACGGATTTCATAAATAAAAATAAGTTTACAAAACAAAAAAATAAAATACAATTTATCTCATAATCCTTCTCAAGCAAATCCCTAGAAGTTCTGTTCAAGCATTTTCCCTCTTTACAGGTACTCTCAACTCTCTCTTGAAAATGTAATGAAAAATCTCTCACTTTCCCTCTCCTCTTACAATCATTGAATAAAATCTTCAAGCCCTTGACTTTCTCCCTCTAACTCTCTCTCTCGCCAAACCTTGCACGCCTCCACCTTTCGAACCCCCTTTAGCCCTAGACTTCTTCCCTCTTATTAGAGGCTACCTCCCTAAAAAAAGAATTCAAAATTCCCTCCAAAATTTTATCCAAAAGTCAAACCTTTTAAATTTCAAAAGACATGTATATTGATCCAAGAGACATATCCCTTCATCAAAAAGTCTTCCAAAGTATCTAGATGCATTGAATCACTCCATGGAGCGTTTAGAACATGTGAACCATTCAAAATTCGCGCAAAATTCGTCCCTAACCGTTTTAATTCATAAAAAGTCGTCTCTCTGATTCTGGCACTTCAGGCGCCAAGTCTGCGTTGTTTTGGGTTCTGGCGCTTCAAGTGCTGCCTCTCGGTAAAATGACGCTTCAAGCGCCATATTCACAAAGTTCGTTATTTTGACTCTAAATTTCGTCTTTTTGTTACTTTTTCTCAAAATATCTAAAATTGATATACCTACACTAAAAACATGAAAATACTCTTCTTTAAAGTACAATGTCACCAAAAATAAGAATAACATGTATATTTAAAATAACACATTATTTTGGTGTATCATGTACCAAATGAAGTGTTTGCCCACGACAGTCGACACATGCCTCAAGGCCCTATGTAGGACCCCCTGCTTTTTGTACGACTCTCTAGTTAGTTGTGTGGCGATTCCCTAATCTTTGTAGATTCCCCGAAACTTCTAATGTTTCGAGTATTATACTTGTGTTGTATACACAAATGTCTTCAGGAAGCTTCGCATCAAACGACGTCACAGAAGACCTCTCGCTCGTTGGCACCAAACCAAATAGTTATAAAGAATATTTGGAAGCCCAAGTAATCGCTTGAAGTATATTGACCCAAATGAGAGACAAGAAACGACTGAAGAGAAGGAAAATAAAGATTTGAAAAGAGCAAATCTTATTTTTCTTTTGACCCTTATATATAGGGTGTTCAAGGACTTCGAATGCCCCAAATCCATAACTCAATCTACATAAATTCACATCAAATCAGCACGAAAGTTGAGAAAAATAAATGACAAGATTTTGAATATTTGCAAAAAAAAAATTATTTATTCAAGATAGGAAATATTTTACACCAGGGACTTCGGTCTTTTCGACCAATACAAGATCCCGACTCAGAAGACTCTGATACAAAGCTCACCCCCTAAATTCAAACTTTTAAATGCTCTTTTCTTCTGTCCCGACCTAAGTCAGCTTTGTTGGATAATCGCCACGTTCAGCCGAAAAGCTGCCAACTAGACTATATATTCCTGGCAAAGAGCTGCCAGTTTTTTATTCAGGTTTGTTATAGCAATCTCCCTCTACAGTCTAGCTTCTCGGGTTATGAAGTCCACCGTTTCATCCAACCGACAAGCCAGCAACATCGGAGACCCTCGTCGACTGTCGATCTCCCTCTCAACGTCCTTAGAACGTGACAGGCATCCAGAGGCACCTCCGCTGTGGGTTATAGCGAACGGTTCCTCTGCCGCCTATAGAAATAGGAGATGGCCGACTCACATCATCGATGAGTCGATGATCTCCAAGGTCTCCTGTGCAAGAATAATCAAATGTCAGAAAAAGCAAGAACAAATCTACTCAGTTGAAGAAAATTGGGTTTTCTTATACCAATGATCAGCTCCACTTCAGCTAATTGGAGGTTTTCATCAAGAAGCAATTGGACAACCACCCAGCTAATCTCACCAACTGAAGGTAAGGCCGCTGCACCACCACTTGGCATAACTCGGGTCTTTGCGTCCTCCTAGATTGGTTGTTGAGCTGGCCGCTCATGGATCGACAAAGGTACAAGGTCATCGCACTAGTGGGGTGCACGTCCGCACTGCATCCCATCAAACGATGGTGTAGCATCAAGTCGGACGACTCAGCCTCTTCCTCTACTCCATCAACCCATTGTTTCTTATGGGCCACTGTTCAACTACTTCTCTCCCTTCGATCGGCTCCCTACTTCGGCCTTTTTATGCCAATCGATTGACCTCTCCCTCCGACCTCTTAGCTATTAATGGTCAGCCCTCATCCATTGGTTTCTTCTTTACTACGGGTCGGCTACCCTCTTGTTTTTTCGCTCCTACGTCATCGGGATAGCAGAGTTTTTCATTTTGAATTTCGAAGGCCGTCATCATGGTCGCCTCATTTACAGATGTCTTCTTGTTACTCGCCATAAATCTCTCATGTTAACAACTGACTGAAGGCCAAGAAATTCAAAAGAGTGATAGAGATGTTGATCACGTTCTATTTATACAGACTGCGTGCACAACAATCTAGAAGGTTCGTTAACCAAAAATATTTATTACATAACAAATAAGTCAATTTTTGCATTTAATTTTCTTATTCTTATAACCGCTGCTATTTCATGAAATAAAAGAATGAGAACTAAATATGACATCAAAAGTATGTTTCACGAATCTCAAGCAAATCTAAAGAGTCTCAAGCAAATGTCATCAAAAGTATGCTTGAACGAATCTCGAGGAAATTCAAAGGGTCTCTTTTATGAACACTAAAGGACAGTGTATTTGGATAGTCAAAAGATGAAAAAAATCAAATGTCGAGACCTTTTGTCGAAACTCTGAGCCGACTGAACGACAACCAAACGAAGAAATAGAAAGAGTCCAATTCAAGATGCAACCTTTTAAAGCCAACTCCCTCAGCCAATTACGGAACTCCTAACAAAGATGGCCAAAAGGCAGCCCAGAACACCTTTCTGATCCTGTAAAAATGCCCTTTATCGAAGGAGAACTGCCCGTCTGATTAGTGTGATATACTCTTTGCCTGACAGCTCAAGTTCACCCCAACGATAGGAGAGCCTCTACTCAATATTCCCTGGAAAAAACAGACCAACAACCTTTTGGCCGACCGATTGACCAACAAAGGCTATAACCGACTGAATGACAAGAGTATCGAGTCATTAAATGCCCATCTTCAATTAGTTATATGAAACAGTGCAAATGTCAGTTATGAATATGAAAGGAAGTCGGAGTCAGTTACAAATATGAAAATGTATAATAATAACGTATAACGTCCCTATTAAAACATGGATAAACATGTAACTTTGCACTAGATACCCCGAAACCTATAAATAGGAGGTATTTGCTACAATAATGGACTACTAAATTTAATCCATCAATACTCAACTTACTGCACACTCTCTTTCTCTCTGCGGTTTCCCTCATCTCTCCAATGCTCTATACCTTAGTTGTGATCCACAGAACATGTTAGCTAGAGCTCGATAGGAAACCGCTCACGCCTCCCTATTTTCGATCGCAAAGGTCGCGACCGCGAATTTGCAGTTTCGCGAACTGCTCACGCCTCCTGGTTCGTGAAATGCCTCCACACTTCACGTCGCCCTTTTCCTTTAAATCGCGAACAGGCGGACGGTTGAGTGCGTGTGTGTGGTTCGAGCGAGAGGAGTATCACTCTCCAAGGCTTCTTCTTCGGCGGTTTTTTGGAGTTAGCTCGCAACAGAAGGAAGAAGAAGAAAGGTATCGCACGGCTCTCCTTCAGATTAAGCACGACCTTTTTGTGTTCTTCTTCGGGCTTCCTCGGGATAGGGAAGAGAAGTGCAAACAGTGGTTCCATGCGACAGAAGGAAGAAGAAAGAAGAAGAAGATTGTTTTCCCTTGGCTTCTTCATGGTGATTTGTGGCAGAAGAGAAATTGAGTTTATTTCTCTTGGAAGAGAGAAAAAGAGCGACAGTAAGGAAGTGAGAGATCCCTCTTGTAATTCGAGAGAATTGACTGCTGTAAATTCATCAAGTAGTAAAATCCTCTGTAACTTCGTGGACGTAAACGATTTGTCGAATCACGTAAATCTGTATTCCACTGCGTTACTATTTTCTGGTGTGAATTTTCTCGTTCTATTTTTTCACTTCGTGAAAGATCGTTCTCCTATTATATATATATATATATATATATATATATATATATATATATATATATATATATATATATATATATATATATATATATATATATATATATATATATATATATATATACACACACACACACACACACACACACACACACACACACACAC
>JXCR01141229.1:202328-214380 GCA_002079205.1 Phalaenopsis hybrid cultivar
GACCAACTGAGGAGGTTCGAGTCAACTCCCGCTAGACTCGTGTCGGTAAAGGATATCATATCCTATTATTCATCAAATGCCTGGATCTTGACGTNGATATACATATATATATGTAGATGTATATATGTATATGTATTTATGTATATGTATTTATGTATATGTATATGTATATGTATATGTATATGTATATGTATATGTGTATGTGTATATGTATATGTATATGTATATGTATATGTATATGTATATATGTATGTGTGTGTGTATATATATATATATATATATATATATATATATATATATNGAGTTGTAATCCAGCCAAGTCAAGTAGAGTATGTCATGAATTAGACATGACTTGGTGATTTTGTAAGTAGTTCATGCTCAACCCAAGCTTGAGCTGAGCTCACATGTGTGTTCATACTTGGCTCATTTAAATTTTTTTTTAATCATAATTGATTTGTACTTGTTTATATTAATTGGATGAGCATTTCAACCGGTTGATAAACAAATTTAAAATTTAAATAAACACAACATTAAAAAATAAATTTATAAATTTGAACAAACAAATTGTTGAAAATTTTCTGAATAAATATCTAACTACTTTACCTAAAATTAAATAACGTAATAATAATATATTCCAAGTTTGTTTCTTTTGTAAACAAATGACATAAATAAGTATAAACAAACAAGTTCATTGAAGAAAGACATAAGAATGAACTATATTAAATTAATATACATATTCACTAATGTAAAAAACAAATATTTAAAAAAAAATCAAAAATTAAATAAAAATAATTATGAATACTTGGATAATAAGATTTCATGTGAAACTAGTCCAAATCATGAAAAGGGAAAAGAAGTGTTATAACCGTTGCGGTTGTGAGAAGTGTGATACGTCGAAGAACAAAAAGATTAACAATATATGATATGGTATAATTAAAATGAATCAACTAATTGATAAAATATATATAGTAAATTTATATAATGATAGATTAATTAATATAAAAAAAAGTGTGATGGATTTATTAAGTGTAAAAAGTATGTAAAAATAATTGTATACTTAAGAATAAAATTATATTATTGTCTACTTTTTATAATGTTTTTATTTAATGTTGTGCATGAAATTTATAGGGCAACAAGTTGAAATATATATATAGGTAACCGACCTAGTATCTAAAACCGATAGCTCGACACTACAAAGTCTAGAATGTAGCGCAACAATGCCTATTGGAGCGACGCAACACCAAATTGCTATCCCTAGCCCTGTTAACCTACATTATTTAGTTTTTTCATACGTTTTGACAATTTCAACTCTGATTTTTGCCAAAATTGGATAAAAGGGGCTGTTGAAATGGGGGAAGGGGTGGCATTTTCTTGTTATAGTGCCAAGGTTTTCAATCCCATAGTCTATAGTGTGAGTGGAAGTGTGTATCCAGCAAAGGAGGAGATAAGAGGGCGATCTATTCTTGGGAGAGGATTTCGTCAATCTGATTTTTCTATTTCCTTTTGTTTTGTAATACTTTGTTTGGAGTTTAATGCAATAAATATTTGTGTTTCAAGTCATGTTCAACACTTAAATTTTGCTCTTCTTTGGATCGATTTTCTTTAAAATCTAGAGCAATCAACGCTGCTTTCTTTAACCTTCTTTGTAATACTATGTAAAGGTTTTAACCTTCATTGCTTAATTTACATTAAAATTGGCCACTTTGATTGTTAAAAATCATTGTAATCTAAGACTATCAGAAAAAGACTAGAAACACAACTACGTTAAAATATAAGTGTTTTGTGAAATAGTAATGGTCAATAATATTTACAATCAATGTAAGGAATATAGATATTTGCGTGTTTTTGTAGAGTTAAGAAAACTTAACTATAATATGTAATTTCAATATTTGTTATATCTCATAAGAGAATAAGAAATATTAGGCTTTGATTGCCAATTGTAGTAGAACAATCACTTAGAGAAACTTAAGTTATACTAAAATCAATTCATAGGATATTTTCAAACCAGTAGAAAAACTCTTACTTTTTTATCAAATCTTTTACTTTAAAATAGGATTCAAAATTTTTACAAAACTCAAAATCAATAACTTTTTGAACTAAAATTAGAATTAGTAGACTAGTAATTAAATTACTTTGAAAAATAACAAGTTCCTAGTGAGATCGATATAATCCAAATACAATTTAATCAATATATATATACTTGTGTAATTAACTCGAGTGTCACCGCATTGCAGATCATGATTGAATATGGTGGGTGATAATGAATTATTTAATAAATTGATTTAGGTCTACAAACAATTTGTATTGAAGCAAAGATATGAGTATGAGCCCCTATGAGCCATCAAGATTGGGACCATATGGAGTCAAGGACCAAAAGCTATTAGCTCATAGTTCATACCATAGATTCAAATATATCTTTTTGTATAAAATGTGTGAAGATCTCATAATTCGTGCAAACATCTTGAAAATGTGTGATTTTGATAAATTTAAATGTTAATAAAATTTATTAACATTTTGAGACATCTTAAAGTTCATCAACAAGTGCGCAAGTGCATAAGAATGCGCAAACATAATATACAAGTGCATCAAAATGTTTGTAAATGCATCTTATAATGGCATTGAAGCATTTGCAAATGCACCACGTAAAGCGTACAAAAAATCATACTAGTGAATTATGTAGGCACGTCGAGATGTGTGCACATAAAATTTTAATTCCTCATGTGTTTCGACATTATCCTAAATGTCTAAAAATAATCTGCAAACATAAATTTAAACTATATGTCAAATAATCTTACGCTATAAAGCTTGCTCAACAACTAAAAGACATGTATGTGCTCTAACGAATGTTTCGAGCACTTAAATACTTGGTTTCACAAAGTTGAACAAACTTAATATAAGCTACCGGAAAATGTGAATAATTTTAATTTTGTAAAATCTCTCTTTTTAAAAATCGAATTCAATATCATTGAACAATGTACGCCCTTGAGTAGTCGCCTTTTATTTAAGGTAAGGTCATAAGTCTCATATTGGCCAGAACGATTCTTGTCATAAGAATTAAAGTTTACAAGACTAATCTCTCATTGGGCAAATTTGATTCTCATCCCAATGAGGATATGAGTTGACGAATCTTATGCTCTACCAACATTCAACAATAAACTTCAACTAAATTATAATTATGCAAGACAAATACAACGATAAAAAAAGCTCTGATGATGATAGTGTTAAAATCAAAACTCAATCGGAAGAGAATTTATTTTCAAACTAGTATCAAATTATAAAAGTACAAAATTTTCAAAAATTAAAATTTTATATAAGTAAATTCTATTATATGATGCTAAGAGAAATTTCATCAGCTCACCAAAACAATTTTTAAATGTGGATGAATTTGACTTTAACATAAGCTCATATAGGGCTAATGTGGTATTACACATACTTCCATGTTTACACTCAAGATAATCTAGCGTCAATAAGGATACTACCCTTGCTCGTTATCTACGTGATTTGACCCAACTAATTCATAAAATAGAGAGTTATTGTCAGAGCCCTCTGACCGTATGGTTGACAAACAAACTCTACTATATTATGATTATGGTTGTAACTTGTATGTTTCACAATAACTTTGTTTATTTGAGCAGTAATTTATAAAGCATACTTGGAAAGACACAAAACCCTCTGTTTGCTAAGATTGTGATAAATTTATTCTCTTAGATAAATATCCATCTCAGGTCAACAAGGGTGCCTTGAATGAAGCAAACATTGCTTATTGACAAAAATATTTTTGTCAAAGTGGGTTCACTACATCCTCTAACTAATTAGACTAATAATTATGAAAACCCAGGATAATAAAATTATAAGATCTTGATTGAGTTCATCATCGTTCCCCATAAAATTTGCTTCAGGTCCGCAATGATAAATTTCATCTTAAACTTTAAATTCCAAGTACTATACGTTGAATATTGAGCACCTAATAACTACCCCTAATCAAAAGTACACTCTTATTATCAAAAGAGGTAATAAACCATAGGGGCTTGTACCTATGAAAAACCTCAAATTTCATCTCTTAAAGTCCTCACATAATAAGAGTAAAATTTTTGGGTAGTATCTTACATTCAATCTATACGCATTTTCAAAATTTGACACAAAACACATGTAAAATTGTCTCATCACTTCGAGGGAGACCAAGGCATGAATTTTCAAAACCCATAATGCACTCCTGGTATTTTCTTAAATACTTCCTAACATGAAGAAATATTACTCCCGACCCCCTTCAAATTTATTTCTAATAAATCTTAAGACTTTTTCTATCAGATGAAAAAAAGGATGAAGAATGCAACTTTTATTTAAGAGTAATGAGATATTTTATTTTAAAAAAGTTTTTTAAATCTAAAAAACATTTAATTGTAGCACTTTCAATTTATATGTTATGAGTTTATTTGATAGGATACTATTAATCTTTTTTGAAACTTGAGCTGAATTTAATATTTGATACTTGTCTTAATATAATGTTGATGACCACTCAATCATTTTTGCAAGGCATTTCATTGTTGGTGCATTAATTTCAATTGTCAATACTTAGTACCGCATGTTGCACCATATCATTTTTTGCACTTAATAATTTCCCAATGAGTTGACCTGATGGGCAGACATTTTTAACCATGTTGGGATCAGTCATACAAACGCTTGCTACAAACAACAAAAATTATTGGTTTAAATCTGATATG
This sequence comes from Phalaenopsis hybrid cultivar, assembly GCA_002079205.1. Taxonomy (NCBI): domain Eukaryota; kingdom Viridiplantae; phylum Streptophyta; class Magnoliopsida; order Asparagales; family Orchidaceae; genus Phalaenopsis; species Phalaenopsis hybrid cultivar. The sequence continues at coordinate 207,050 of JXCR01141229.1, forward strand.
AAAGCATTGCTTTTTTGCATTAAAAAAAAACAATTAAGGCATGCACTAGTGGTGTAGCTCACATTGGATAGTTGGAAAATATATCCATGCAAAAATACCAACTTGTTGGTCCATTCTCAACCATGAGCATAAATTAGGGATGAATGAAACTGGATTGATGCATCTAGCTCAACTTTGATCCCTTTGTTTCATTCTCCATAACAAATATTAGGAAAATGGATTTGCAAGCCACAAATGCAACATTTTTGGGCTACTCGTCAACAAATGAGCAATGGGATTGATCATGTTGTGGTGGTTAATTTTCAAGCTGGCAAGCAATTTTTCGGTCCTTTATTATAACAGTCCATACTCTCACCCATCGAGATATTGTCCGCTTTGGTCTCCTATTGGTCTAACTTCTTATGAGATCACCCCTCCTAAGAGTGCTCTCCATGGGCATGCATAATTTTGGAATAAGCCATAAAATTCCAAATTATTATACCAAAAGGATTCTTAATATTTAAGAGTTCATTTTCATTTTATTTAAAGGTTTTCACAATCTTCCTCAATTAAGCACTGGCATCTTTGTCAGAGCTCTTAACCCAGAATCATTTACAAAGCATATATTCTTATCTTTGGGCTGATATAATGCTCTGATACTATTTGTAACAACCCAAACACTCACCCATCAAGATATCATCCACTTTACCCTAATGGTCGTATGGTTTTGTCCCATTAGTGTAATTTCTGTGGAGGTCAACCATCCTAAGAGTGCTCCTGCACGAGCTATAAGATCCAAAAATTTTCTTTTCTCACCCTTCAAATTGCACCACCTTTGCCCCTCAGTTTACCGGTGAATCAAGTGATTTTCATCGCCAATATCACAGTCCTAGCTTCTAGGTACGCTGATATCACAATTCTCTTTCCCATTTGCTTGTCGTCTTTCCAAATTGCACAACTTACCTTTCTTTATCCCACAACAAACCTTCCCTCCCCATCGTTTGCACCACCTTTCTTCCAGATTTAAGGAGGACTAAACTAGGCCATCAAAAGGCAACCACTAGCCCTATTTCCCTCGCTACTATTGGAGCCCTCCTCCTAGCCGATCCTTCTATGGAGCCAAACCATATTTGAGAAGGCAATCAACTCCCGCCTCCCCTTTTCTCCTTGATAATAGTCATCAAGGTTCTTCCTCTAACTAAACAATACTTTCCTTCCCCGATTAATAAAAACCACATTGTAATTCCTCCTCCCTCTTTCCTCCCATTATGTATTCTTTAATGCAACATAAATACACACACACAAATATATATATATTTCCTTTACCTGTGGAAAGGGATATTACTTTACCTTTACCTGATGTTACTGAAGTCTGGCTGGACACAACTCATAATGGATATTGGCAACAAATCGTCATGGAACACAGATCTCCATATTGTACCCATTGTAAGATGTTTAGACAAATCCTTGATAAATGTCACAAGCTCCACCCTAATTTGAAATCCAAGGTTCAGGTGAATAAGGAATGGTCTCACCCCACTGCTCTAGACATTTTAGTTCCACCTGGGGAGGATACTACCAGACAAGAGGTGACTGTTCCCCCTGTGGACCCCTCCATGACACTGCTGCTACTGTTACTGAGATTCATGTGATGTTGGCACCTTCAAACCCCATAGAAAACAATACTGAAGGACTATTACCTACAAAGGATAGTATTCATACTGATAATCAGGAGAACCTCGTAGCTTCCCTTCTTCAAGAAGTATTCAGTGTAGAGGGAACTCATACTTCACATATACCAAAACCTATTGTGGGTACTATGGTTGATAATCCTTCTGCTACAGCTCTACCACCTCATCAGACTGATTCTTCGGATGAGGAATGACATGTTTACACTTTCAGGAAGAAGAAGAAGAATGGAGATCTACTTGAGCTCATAACTCTTACGGATAATACTTTGGTTACTTCGGATAATGGTACACACCTTACCAATTTGTTAGCTGGATTCCTTCTGAGAACTAGAGTCCGAGGCAGGACCAGATTGGGATGACCCTCACTTCCAGTGCCCTGGTGGTTTTGGCTTTTTTATTTTTATATGCACTCTTTTTGACTTTTTTGTTTGTATTGTACCTTGTGGGTTGGGTGCCTACTGTTGGGCCCGCCCATACAACCTATATGTATCTTTTCTCTTTAATGAATTAGCCCTTGGGCTTTTTTTTAAAAATATATGCACTATATTTGTATATTATCATATAGTGTTAAAGGATTGATAAGTCATACATACATAAACACATTTGATATATAAATATTTAAATATAAGTGCATAAATTTAAGTCACTTATAATCGTGTATCTCGTTCGCTTAAATGTATGAATAATTCATTAGATCTTTTGATATCAATAACATCAAAACATTTCTTTATATATAAAAAAAATCATTATTCATCTTACTTATACTTTATACAACTATCTTTTCAATTCAAGGTACTCATTATATTCCACTAGTACAATTCTTTCAATATAATCAATACAATGACAAACTTGTAGATAGAGAATTTTACTAGCTACCTATCAAATTTATTGCAGAAATTCTGGGGATCAAGGATAAGACTATGCAAAACAAAAATACTTTTTCTTGGATAAAAGAACAGATGACTTGATCCATTTATGTATCGATCATGATATATGTAATAACTCGAGCATCTACTCCAAATGCATTTCCCATTTTTGAACAACATGCTATGAAAATCCACGAGAAGCAACTGATCGAACTGTATGTGCCAATTCTCATTTAGCTAATAAGTCCATGGATATTGAAGTTCCACAAGCTGTACTTTCTGATACTGTATTTGAAGCAGTTGTTCGAATTTCTTATGAAATGCAACTGAAACAAGTTCTTTATATATATATATATATATATATATATATATATATATATATATATGTATATATATATGTATATATGTATATATATATATATATACATGTATATATGTATATATATATATAGACATACATATATATGTATACAAATGTATATGCATATATACACATATATAGATAAATAGACATACATATATAGATATAGATATACATATATACATATACATATACATATACATATACATATACATATACATATACATATATATATNCATATTTGCATTCAACCCCAACTCAGACCAAAAAAACAACTGCTCCGCTAGAGGTTGTGATTCCATCTCCTCTTGATCGGACAAACAATTTGACAACTATTCAATCCCTAGTTGTAGATCCCTCGTCTTTGGAACCTCTTATCGTGGGGGAGAGGGAGTTTCTTCAGACCCCGCCTGTCCTAAAACCTATCACTGATAAAACAGGTGAAAATATTTCTACTGCTTCACAACTGCATCATCAGATTCAGAAATATGTTAATATTACTCAGGCTCATGGGGATCAAGACTTGCAACGACCTACACCTATCCGACCACCTTTGAAAACTACTGATCAGATGAGTCAATCATCGGATGAGAAATGACAAGTCTACACATCTAAAAGGAAGAAGAAGAATGAAAATCTACTTGAGCTCAGAAATCTAATGGATGATACTTTGGTTACTACGGGCAATGATACACACCTTACTAATTTGTTAGCCGGCTCACTTCCGAGAACTAGAAGGAGAACTAAAATGGGACGTCCTTATCACTTTTGTGCCCTTTTGTGCTTTTTGGTTTCTTACCTTTTTGTATCTTTGCTTTATCTGGATTTGGTGTGTGTTGTATTGTATGATTTGGACTTTCTTTTAGGTTATCTAATACAACTTTTTTGTATCTTTCTCGTATTAATATATTTGTCCTCGGGTTTTTTCTTCAAATATATATATATAGGCTTTACGAAATGTCTGTTCTGCTAGGGTTTACTCTGGGTGCAATTCTATGGCATCTCGAGTAGCCCTAGATTCTTTACGCTGGTTCCAAATCATAGCTTGTTTCGTCATCTTGTCGTGCTCGAAGGAGGGAAACAGTTTTGTCGCCTTGTTCTCGAACGAGGGGATTGCGTCGGCCTTGGAGATCACATCAAAGATGTTTCGTCGCCTCATCCTCTAAAGAGGGGATTGCGTCGATCTCGTCATGCTCGAAGAAGAGGGTTGGAGACGCGACGAAGTTGTTTTGTCGACTCGTCGACCCCAGCCAGTCGCTTGATCTGCGTGGCTCGTCTACTTGACGTATCTCTCGACTGGGGTGATGGCTTCAGACCAATCATATGTTGTNGCGTGGCTCGTCTACTTGACGTATCTCTCGACTGGTGATGGCTTCAGACCAATCATATGTTGTTGCACTTACTGGTGACCACGCATCAGGTACCCCTAAATTATACATGTTCTTGCCTTCGTTTGCTCTGTCGGAGGGTGGCAAATTTGATTTCATCAAGAAAGCTGGTAGAATGAATAGGAAGCCAACCATCTTTGTGACTGACGCTGAATGTAATAAGTTTACTTCCTCTTATCGCCCAAATTTGCCCGAAAAATTCTTTTATGGTCATCCCAAACTGGAGTTTATTCGTAAGAAATCTGAGCTTATGCACATTGCTTGGAAGTGGAAAATTGGGCTTTTAGATGAGCGGCACATCCTTATTCAACTTAACAATGAAGTAGATTATACACGCTTTTTTGCTAGAAGACTATTTTGGATTGACAATAGAGCGATGGAAATTCTGAAATGGAGTGTGGATTCAACTCCCTAGGCTGAAATTTTATCATTTTAATAACGAAGTGTTGTACTCTATTGCAACAGTCTATGGTAAACCACTCAAAATGAACATTCTCACATTTAATCTTTCGCGTCCTTCAGAAGCCAAAATGCTTGTAGAAAGAGACATCATTTTAAACGCTCCTGAAAAAATTTGGCTAGGCTCAAAACATCAAGAATATTAACAGAGGGTTGTTATTAACAAAGGGTTGTTATCTGACACAGAAAATTTTTCAACTCTTCAGCCTTTACAAACTACTCAAGAAGTAGGTTTTATAATTATGCAGGGAAATGATACTTCTATTACTCTGGAATTTTCGAATACTGATGTTATGGGCACCCCAATCTTGGGGGAGTGCCAAGCTCAAAAAGTGCAATAACCTGCAAATAATCAACACTCTATGGAACAACACATTGTAGCTGCTCAGTGAGGCACTCCATTATTGGAGGAGTGTCGAGCTAATGATGGGCAACAGTTGGCACCTATTCAACAATCTTTGAATCAACAAATTTCCTTTGACCAGATGAGAAGTTCAACGACTGAGGATTGGCAGGTTCAAACATATACGAAGAGGAACAAAGGAAAGTGTGAACTCAAGCATTGTCTCAGATGAAGAACCATCTACAAGATATTTGTTGGACTCCCTCTCGAGATTCAAGTGAGGGGGAGGGGGGGAGTGCTGCCTTTAGAGAATGGAATTAACCAACGCCCCCCCCCCCCGCCGCCCCTCTCATTTACAAATCACACCTACATCTAATCTTCAACACATTTATTCGACGTTGCAGACAAAAACTGTAGAATTTTCGCTCCATTCAAGATCCTCTCCTCACAAGCATCCTCATATGCCATTTTCAGCACTTTTATGACTGTTTTGGAGCCTTGTTTGGTGATATTTTTATCTCTTTTTAGGGTATACTTTGTAATTTCTTTTTGTTTTTTTGAGTGCTTTGTGTACCTTGTGAGTTGGTTTTCCACCCACTCACTAAATTTTAACAATAAAGTTGTCTTTTTAATATATATATATATATATATATATATATATATATANTGAGGACAGCAGAACTGCAATTTACATTGTTGGTTTGTTAAGTTTTGAGAGAACATTCAAAATAGTCTATTCTTTGCAAGGGGATCATTTTAATCTCAAAGTAAATAAAATGTCAATTTAGTCCATAGTCATTTTTAATATAAATTGAAATAGTCTTCCATAGATGGTTACTTGAGCTCTAAATTAAAGAACTAATTTGAAGTGAAGTGACCCAATGTAAACAATTAGGGGACTGTTTTGGTATTTTACCACTTAAATTTTATTTTTCAAGTAATTTCTATAATTCTGATTTGCGCCTGCAAAAGCTATTCCTTATTATAATGTGGTGTTGACCTCGCTTTCGGTCGAGGTGTAGTTTTCCCCTCCTTAGTAGCCTAGGATCTAGTCGTATGACCTTTCTGTCGACTATTCCTAGAAAACTAGTGAAGGAGCCCTCCTCATTAGCAATTCTGGACTATTCTTCGCTCGACTTGACGTTCCATTTAGTAGTTTTGACTGCTATTGCTTGACAGGTAAGACTACTCTGAAAGAACTCAAAGAGTATTCCTATAGGACTGTCGGCCTTAGGATTGACTTTATTCGTTGATTTGGCGCCGCTGCGCTCTTTGTGGTCCTGTTTAATCGAATTCGAGCTGAAATTTTGATAGGATTCGGACCGCGACGCGTTTTTAATCCGATCGACGACGAGGTTGCCCGGATGACTCCGGATGACGAAACGGACTGCGCGGATGCGTCCAAAACATTAATTTTGCCTAGGCGGGACGTTCGTTTCATTGTGACGAAACGTCTTGGGGAAAATACATATTTAAATGTTAATTATAATAATAAATAATATTTTATTTTTATTATTATTAACTTATATTAAAAAATCCTTAACCTAATTTTATTTTCCCCTCCCGTTTCTTCCTCTCGCGCTCGTGGATCTCTGCCCTAGTCGCAATTCGCTCGGTTTTGCTTGGCCCAATTCTTCGTGTTGTTGGAGTCTTGTTCCCGCACTCGCCTCGCACACGCGAGACGATCCTGCGACCTATCCCTTATCGTATCTCATCCTCTGCGAGGATCGTATCCTCTGTTCTCAACTCTCCTTGCCGCAAAGCGTGGCCTCTGCGAGGATCCTATCCTCTGCGCTCGATCCCTCTGTCGTATCTTCTTAATCATTCTTCTCCTTCTTTATTAGAGCTTGGTTTTGTAGCCTTGGGGGTATGCCGAAAATCTCTAAGGGAGGAAACCCTGCCATTTTCTTTTCTCACTTCTTTAATTTTCTAGTGCTTGAATTTGTTTCCTCTTGCTGTTGGAGGAGGAATTCAAGTTGGGGAGTGCCTTTAAAGTTCCTGTATTACTTTCTTTTTGCTTCGAGGAGGTACTTTTTTCCCCTTTTGTGCCTTGACTCTTTTCGGTTTTGCTCTCTGCCGAGTCCCTGTTAGCTTGGTGCAATGGATAATTGTCGGCACTTAAAAGGGGGAAATTACGTTTGGGGGTCGCCCGTAAGAAGCTGTCGGTCGCCGGAATCGAAATCTCGTCGCCCGCTTCGGAAGGACTTTTTAATTTACATATATATATATAATTTTAGAAAAATA
>JXCR01141229.1:220321-231315 GCA_002079205.1 Phalaenopsis hybrid cultivar
CTAAAACGAGGCGGGCACCACTTCTAAGGTTCTAAGATAGTCGCAGGAAGACCCCTAAGGCAAGATCCTAACTCCTACGAGAAAAACTATACCTCACGAAAATTGAGGTCAACAATAATGTGGCATGTTAGCTTAATATTGCACTTATATTTTTGAAAGGCATGTTACTCCAGCATTTAGAGATGGAAATATGAGCATGTTCTAGGAGTTAGACTTGATTACTTGCTTAAATTGATGAAGCTATGACATGTTTCTATTTAATTTTCTGGTGGAAACCCTGCCATTTTCTTTTCTCACTTCTTTAATTTTCTGGTGTTTGAATTGGTTTCCTCTTGCTGTTGGAGGAGGAATTGAAGTTGGGGAGTGCCTTTAAAGTTCTTGTATTACTTTCTTTTTGCTTCGAGGAGGTACTTTTTTCCCCTTTTGCGCCTTGACTCTTTTCGGTTTTGCTCTCTGCCGAGTCTCTGTTAGCTTGGTGCAATGGATAATGTGACATGTTAGCTTAATGTTGCACTTATATTTTTGAAAGTCATGTTACTTCAGCATTTAGAGATGGAAATATGAGCATGTTCTAGGAGTTAGACTTGATTACTTGCTTAAATTAGTGAAGCTATGACATGTTTCTATTTATTGCAGCATATTTCTATTGGAAGCAATTAGGAGGGTTGAAACGTGGCTTTGAGACAATGTTAGCTCCTTTTGCAAGCATGTTAGGATATGTATCAAGAAGCTTTTCATTTATTATTATCTAGCATGAGACATTAGAAGGTTTTATTTGGTCTTTCATGCATTTGGAAGGCTCGCTTTAGCATCTCAAATTCCTTTTTGGCGTAAAAATGCATGTTATGAAGAAGTTCACTTTGATTTAGGAAAGGTTCTATAGTTTGCTTTAATAATTTGGTTTAGCTCCTCAAGGAGGGGTATCTTTCATGCTTGGATGTTTGAGGGAAGTCAATTCATGCTTTGAACGATTATATTTGTAGCCTAAAAATACTTTTCATGACACTGTTATAGTTTAAAATCTATTTTGGCTCCATATACTGATGTTTTAAAGGCACGTGGACTATTCTTTGGCCTTGAATGACTCAGTTTTGGGTTTTTGTTGGTGCTCGGTTTGCATTTCAGAAGCATGGGATGTTGATTTTTATTGAGGCTTGGGTCTTGACTTTCGTTGAGGTGTTGAAGCTCTTTTACTAGCTTTGAGAGTTTTCGTTTTGGCCCTTGTTGGTTTTCGGTTTGCTTAAAAATGGCTGGGTTATGGATAGAGAGCTTGTCTTGGGTATGTGAGTTTTACTTGTTAACCTTGAGGAATTTATTTTGGCTTGATTTGGGAGCTCGGTTTGCTTGTTTTAGCTCCTACCCGAGAGGTAGCTTGGGAGCTTGATTTGGTTTGTTCTTAGTCCTACCCGTGAGCTTGCTGGTAGATCATTTGGTTTGGCTTTGGCCCATGCTAGGCTCGGTTTTGGCTTGTACTGGACTCGGTTTCAGCTATTTATTGGTTGTGGTTTTTGGCCTTAGTTGAGGGGCTCAGTTTGGCTCGTCCTAAGCCCTTGCCCGAGGGTCTGGCTTGTTGGGTGGTTGTCCTGTACTTCTCCTATTCCTACCCGTGAACATATTGAGGAGTTGCCTGGGACGGTATGACTCTTCTTGTTGAGTCTGAGTGGCTTGAAGTTTATTGTTGAATCAAGTTTGTCATCCCAAAAATAATAATCATTTTAGTTATCCTCTTATGTATGTCGAGGGAGCATAGTAGCCACTGGTGGTTCTTTTGGTTGCCTCGGTCGTGAGCCTTAACAGTTCCTCCTTTCCTTTTTGGTTGCCTTAGCCGTGAGCCTTACTTGTTGTTCCTTGGGTTGCCTTTGGTCGTGGGCCTTCGCAATTGTTCCTTGCTGCCGTGAGCCTTAGTAGTTGCCTCCCTTATGGGTTGCCTTGGCCGAGAGCCTTAGCTGTTGTTCATCTCTTTGTATTGAGCTTGGCTGTGAGCATATATGTGGTTTTAGCCAGATGTTTTCATGCTTATCTAACATATGAAGCTTTTGATTACATTTGGAATTGGATGACTTTGATGTTGGTGTGATTTTGGAAGTATAAATGGTTGTCGTCCCTGGGATACTTTCCTTTTGTTTGAGTTGTGGAATTTGAAAATTCATTTTCAAGGGAGCATGTGTTTGGTTTAAATTGAATTCATAAAGGATGTTTCGGGAGTATGACATTAAAGTCGTGATATCGTTTGAATGCAGGCTCGGGCGTGTGTGAACATGTAGTTAGTGGTAGAGTCATGCGTGCGACTGTCACATTGACTTGAGTTGATCCACTTATAAAAAAATGTGAGAAAATGATACCCTTTCGGATTGATTCAAGAATCATCGGGCTTTCCTTTTCAGGTCTTTTCGTCACGAGTTTTGAGAGTCCACTCATCATTCGTTATTTTCGATGTTTTAGGTGAGTCAGTCCCTCCTCTCTCTCATCCCATTTTTGTTCTTTTTTTTTCCTTACTTCTTGGTTCAGTTTTTTATGCTTACGTCTGATACATAAGTGTCCACGTATAGCCTTTTGTTATAAGTGAAACCATCAAGCAAGGTCGCAAGTAGGTTGGTTTTGTTTTGGGGCTTAGGGCGATGATGACAAAGGCACACTAGAGATAGAGCAGAATGATATGTCATCCTACGACATCGGGATCTAATTCAGAAACCCATCAGGGTCCGATTAAGGAACCCGGTGAGCTGTAGGATGACAATATCATTCACCGACACAAAACTAGCGGGAGTTGACCCGAACCTTCTTAGGTTGTTGGTAGCCTTATATCCGACAGCGAAATCGATTCGTGGATAACTATTTTTCAAAATTGATAAAAACAAATTTGATAAGAACATATACACCTTTTTTCTAAAACAAAAATATATTTTTCACTACAAACAAAATTGATACAACCCACTTTTTGCATGTTTGAAGCCTATGTGCATGCTGAAAATATAAATTTTAAATACATTTTAAACATCGGTTGTCTACCTGTTGATCACCTGTTTAGGCTAAGGAGTACCCTCCTGAGTTAGGTTCGATAGAACACCCTTCTAGTTGAGTGGCGAGCTTTAAACATCGGGTGACCGAGTAGCCTTCGACGACCCTCGAGTACTAATATATAGTTGAGCCTAGCCCTCACCCGAGTGCTTGCGGTCCACCCTTTTCAAACTTTTTCATATTTATTATCGAATTTTTTGGACAAAGCACTCGTGGTCACTTTTCAGGATTTTTTCGTGTTTTCTACGATTTTAATCAATTTGTTGATTCGTTGATTTCCTCGCTTGTCGTGAGTCTTTTGACGATCTTTCTCGAGATTTTTGGATGATGTTTCTTTGTTTTTCTCTTAGATTAAGCATTTCAGTCTGCTTCCTCAAATTTTGTTACTTGTATCTGTTGCATCAATTACATCTAAGGAATAGCAGACTTCCCAGGTATACATGTTTGTTTTATGTTTACAGCATGTTACTTTCTTGCAAATCACCTACCTACTGTATTCTTTTTACTTTTCCTTTACACTGCATTTTGTACAGTTTTCTTTACTGCATACTCTACTGTTTGTTTTGTGCTACATACTCTACTGTCATGTCATACATTGTACAGCTTCAACATGTTATTTATAAAATATTTGAAGAACTACAACCATAGGGCCGCTGGGTTTGACATTATAATCTGACACTCTAGAAAACTCAAACTCGTCACGACAAGGAGCTTGGAACTAGCGCGGTGGGCAACACGACCATCTTCAACAGCAGAACATGTATTCCCCAGTTAAACCATTCCTTTCATAGAATTAAAAAAACAATTCATAAGATTTCGAGGTTGTTCGCCTAGCGCAACATAAATCCTCAACATTTTCTTCAGGCATTTATATAGCTCTGCTGTACGATCTAAGCCCTAACTCGTTTTAGGATTCTGAGGTTATCGTTTGTTACGACATAAATCCTCACATCTTCCAGGCTATTTGTGTGATCTTTTCAAACGAATGTAAGCCTTAAATAAATAAAATTACCAGGATAAAACACTTGAATATTTCTTCTCGAAACTAAAGCAAAACCATATGGTGGACTGAGAGGTCCCCGAGGATCTCCTCTGGATCTGTGGCATCCCCCAGTTCTTCCTCCTTTGGATTCTACAATAAATGTTTCAAGTTTGAATCATTCCCTTTTGCACACCTCTTTGTCCGATTTCGTTGAAAAGTCTCGTCATTTTGAAGTTATTGAAGATAATTTTTTCTAATTTTTATCGAGAGTATTCTTAAGTGATTTCGGTTTTTTAAGATGTAATTAATTATAGGGGTTTGCCCTTATAGGAAGTTTTTCCGAACTCAGCTTAAAATAAACTCTATTTAATTTTTCATATTAAATAGGGAAATTTGTCGGCAAATAAAACGGTTTCACAGACCAAACAGACGTCATGTATTTCTTAGTTTATTTGATCGAGCNTATTTTTATCATCAGATTTTCTACTCTATTGGGGTCATCCTTGGAGACTTTATGAAGCTAGATCTACCCACTTTCAATCTAACCAGACCTTATGTGGCCATAATACTTGTGGAAAGGGATATTATTTTACCTAATGTTGGACTGAAGTCTGGCTGGACACAACTCATAATGGATATTGACAACAAATCGTCATGGAACACAGATCTCCATATTGTACCCATTGTAAGATGTTTAGGCAAATCCTTGATAAATGTCACAAGCTCCACCCTAATTTGAAATCCAAGGTTCAAGTGAATAAGGAATGGTCTCACCCCAATGCTCTGGACATTTTAGTTCCACCTGAGGAGGATACTACCAGACAAGAGGTGACTGTTGCCCCTGTGGGCCCCTCCATGACACTGCTGCTACTGTTACTGAGATTCATGTGATGTTGGCACCTTCAAACCTCATAGAAAACAATACTGAAGGACTATTACCTACAAAGAATAGTGTTCATACTGATAATCAGGAGAACCTTGCAGTTTCCCTTCTTCAAGAAGTATTCGGTGTAGAGGAAACTCATACTTCACATATACCAGAACCTATTGTGGGTACTATGATTGATAATCCTTCTGCTACAACTCTGCCACCTCATCAGACTGATTCTTCGGATGAGGAATGACAGGTTTACACTTCCAGGAGGAAGAAGAAGAATAGAGATCTACTTGAGCTCAGAACTCTTACGGATGATACTTTGGTTACTTCGGGTAATGATACGTACCTTACCAATTTGTTAGTTGGATCCCTTCCGAGAACTTGAGCCCGAGGCAGGACCAGATTGGGATGACACTCACTTTTTCAGCGCCCTGGTGGTTTTGGGCTTTTTTTTTATTTTTATATGTACCCTTTTTGACTTTTTTGTTTGTGTTGTACCTTGTGGGTTGGGTGTCTATTGTTGGGCCCACCCATACAACCTATATGTATCTTTTCTCTTTAATGAATTAGCCCTTGGGCTTTTTTTTTAAATATATACACTGCATTTGTATATTATCATATAGTGTTAAAGGATTGATAAGTCATACATATATAAACACATTTGATATATAAATATTTATATATAAGTGCATAAATTTAAGTCACTTATAATCGTGTATCTCCTTCGCTTATAGTAATTTATGATTCAATGTATGAATAATCATTAGATCTTTTGATATCAATAACATCAAAACATTTTTTTGTATATTAAAAAAATCATTATTCATCTTACTTATACTTTATATAACTATCTTTTCAATTCAAGGTACTCATTATATTCCACTAGTACAATTCTTTCAATATAATCAATANAATAATTCATTAGATCTTTTGATATCAAGAACATTAAAACATTTCTTTGTATATAAAAAAAATCATTATTCATCTTACTTATACTTTATACAACTATCTTTTCAATTCAAGGTACTCATTATATTCCACTAATACAATTCTTTCAATATAATCAATACAATGACAAACTTCCCATCAATATAAATGATTTTACTAGCTACCTATCAAATTTATTGTAGAAATCCTGGGATCAAGGATTGGAACTTGCAAAACAGAAATACTTTTTCTTGGATGAAAGAACAGAAGACTCGATCCATTTATATATCGATCATAATATATGTAATAACTCGAGCATCTACTCCAAATGCATTTCCCATTTTTGAACAACATGTTATGAAAATCCACGAGAAGCAACTGATCGAACTGTATGTGCCAATTACCATTTAGCTAATAAGTCCGTGGATATTGAAGTTCCGCAAGCTGTACTTCCTGATACTGTATTTGAAGCAGTTGTTCGAATTCCTTATGAAATGCAACTGAAACAGGTTCTTTTTAAATAAATAAATAAATATATATATATATATATATATATCACATATATTATCATATAGCGTTAAAAGATTGATAAGTCATATATATATAAACACATTTGATACATAAATATTTATATAGAAGTGTATAAATTTAATTCACTTATATTCATGATCTTAAGCACTTGATACACTTTTTGCAAATTTTATGAGCAAATGTAGAATATCATTCTAGTTGTAGAATATCATTCTAGTTTGTTGGTCATACTGCATGTCTTCGTTTCTTATCGTTTATGCATTAATAAATAGTAGTAATTCACTGAGTTTGATTTGTCAAATTCACTCATTGATATTTATATATAGTAGGTTCTACCCAGTCATTTGGAGGACCTTTACCATAGGAGCAGACTTTTCAGTTTTAGATTTATTGTTGGATATTTACAGTTTTGCATTAGTTAATGTATTTACTTTTGGGTCCGGGTTGTTATTTCTTCATTTTGATTTCAGTTTCTTTTTCATTTATTTAATTAATTTTCTTTAGTTATAGGGGTTCTTAAACTCTTATTTATGAAAAGAAATAAAAANAACTCATTGATATTTATATATAGTAGGTTCTATCCAGTCATTTGGAGGACCTTTACCATAGGAGCAGACTTTTCAGTTTTAGATTTATTGTTGGGTATTTACAGTTTTGCATTAGTTAATGTATTTACTTTTGGATCCGGGTTGTTATTTCTTCATTTTGATTTCAGTTTCTTTTCATTTATTTAATTAATTTTCTTTAGTTATAGGGGTTCNGTTAAATTCAGTCATTGATATTTATATATACTAGGTTATACCCAGTCATTTGGAGGACCTTTACCATGGGAGCAGACTTTTCAGTTTTAGATTTACCGTTGATTATTTACAGTTTTGCATTAGTTAATGTATTTACTTTTGGGTCCGAGTTGTTATTTCTTCATTTTGATTTCAGTTTCTTTTCATTTATTTAATTAATTTTCTTTAGTTATAGGGGTTCTTAAACTCTTATTTATGAAAAGAAATAAAATTTATTTTTTTCTTGTTTATTTTAGCTATTACTTGTGCAGAATTTTTTCCTTTTGAGAATACAAAACATGTTCAATTCATTTCATCACGCCCTATGTTGTCAAGATGTATCGCCTTCCGAACTCGTGTGACACGAACACACTTAATTTTGGAGTTCCTCACAAAATTCCACTACTATGTCGAAAGGTGTCTCCATATTTAAGAGTTTATCTTTATTCTACCTAATAAGGGTAATAAGGGGTTAAAATTTCTTTGTTGGGCAACATATGAATTTGTTTAAAACCAACCCAAAAACAAATCATTCCTAACAAACTCAATTATACATGATTATATGNATTTTATAAATGTTATATAGACTGCAAGCCAAATTAGGAATTGCAGTCTATATAACAATTATAAAACAGTTCCAAACATTTATTATATTCTCTTTTAATCACAGAAATTCTGAGTCAAGACAAGATTTTTTTTTCCTTTATTTGAGCTAACAAGTTATAATTTCAATTTATCAATTGGTTGTAGATGTTTTATGATTGACTAACTACTTAATTATTTACTTTAACAACTAATACAATCATTTGGTATCAAATTTGAGTTTAGCTTGGACTCACGCACGCACATACAGACGCGCAGAGAGAGAGAGAGAGGGAGAGAGGGAGAGAGGGAGAGTATTGATTCAATATTGCTCAGCTACTTTAGATTAAAATGGCAAGGTATCTTGAATTAGCGAGAGGTTAAGAAAAAAGCATGTGGAAAGTTGCAAATCTTAAGCTTTCTATAATCATCTTGACAACTATTCTCATTGTCTTGCCCTAAAATAGTTAGCATAGTTCTAGATTTGCAGAACTCTATTTTGATCTCATCTTCTCGCAGTTATAAAAAAACAAATAAAAACAATAAAAGAAAGGGAGAGAGAGAAGCTCTCTTCCTTAACATCGACCAATATGGCATCCTAAGCAAGCACATTAAGAAGTATCTTTACACCATGCATTCGCCTCATTGAAATCGCATATAGAAAAGTAATTTTAAATCAATATTAAGGAGATATTTCAACTGTAGCTTTCTTTATTAAATCTAAAGTTCTCATACCTAACCTTTTATCTTTCCTTCACGGGCAAGCTTGTAAAGGCCTTTCGGATCCCTTGCTTCACAAATCTCTAAAGGCATGTTCAAGAAAACCTTTTAAAAAGCTTCAATAAATCAATTAGCTGCTTTATAGATCAATGAAACTTTCAACTAATTGCAAAACAGCATAAAACACCTACTTCAATAAAAGTTGACTCCGGTAATAGTGCACGACAAGAATCACGGTCTTTCCTGTAGGGAGAAATTAGGCTAGCAATACAGATCAAGCCAGCATCAGCAAATAGCTTAGCTACCTCACCTACAATGAAAGAAAACATGAAATCAATAACAAGACTGCCGCTTGATGATATTCACCCTACACAAATATAGAAATTTACATACATACAACACATTCTTATATATTTATACGTCAAAACATCTAAAGTTTTATATTTACACTTCCAACATCTCCGTGTCAGAAACATATACATGAAAATGTGTATTTCACTTTAATATGTGATGTGATGTCAAAGATTTGAATGTTATGAATGTAAATATGAAAGTTTAGGTGTTCGTGTTAGATACGCAAATAAATAAGAATTGTGTCGTATGCATGTAAATAACTTAAATAAAGTTATAAAAACCATTCATAATTGATATGTGCCTAGAATTTCCCATAACCTTATTTTGAAATAAAGAATCAAAGAAATAGATTTAGATGTCGAGATTCAAAACCATACTTACCAACTCTACGAATATTTTCTGCACGATCATCTGGTTTGAAGCCAAGATCCTTGTTTAGCCCATGTCTGAGATTATCACCATCAAGGATGTATGCGAGGTTTCCCCTGCCATGGAGGTCTCCACCCAAACTACAAGCCAATGTGCTCTTCCCTGATCAGAAATTAAAGATATAAACCGGAGGTTGAATATATTAGAAGATATTTTTCCGACTATTCTGATCTGATGGCCATTCTGAAGAACATCTATGGTTTTCGGTACAAGCTTTCACACAAAACAATTCTGTGATATTTAAGTTTTTTGAACTGTAGAGCATAACAGAACAAAAAAGCAAATAAAAAAGAACTTTATCTAAAGTTAATAGATTACAATTCGCTGACTATCTGTAATGGAGGCTAAGGAACTAAAAGATTTCTTCATGCTGAGATATCATATCAACTTTGGCCAAAGGAGCTTACAGAAAATAAAAAGGGAAATTTACATACATGACACACAATTCTTATGTATTTAAATATCTAACATCCAAAGATAGATATTTACACTTATAACGCCTTGGTGCCATAAACCTATGCATGAAAATAAGTATTTCACTTTTAAGAGGAAAATGGTAGTGGCGTTTTTTATGTGATGTTAAAGATTTAAGTGGTATGTACCTAAATATCAAAGTTTAGATGGATGTGTAATAAATGTAGGAATTGTGTGGTATGTATGTAAATGCCCCTAATAAAAAACCATATGAAGAAATCCTAAAAGAAAATCTTGCAAGGAATTGCTTATCTTCATCAGTTTGCAGTAAGGTTTGCTTCTTTCTGTATAAGTCTCTATAAGTGATAAAGACTTGACAAAAAAATATCTCAATGTAAAAATGGGTGGTTATGAGAAATTCCTTAAAGAAAATTCTACAAAAACTTTCTTTTATTATATTTGTTCCAAAGGAAAATAGCTAGACAAATAAAACACAATGCTTTTCATGTCAAAGGGCAGAAAAACCTATGCAAATAATGATAACATGACTTTGCTTAAGAATAAAAGCAGCTTGAGCTCTAGACTAATATCTCCTCCATGACTTCGTAATTCCAAGTATCTCAATGCTAAGATAATTACAACACAACTGTTTTGTTTGATAAAAAAATAAGACTGTTTTTTAGATTGAAAGTGATAAAAGAGCTTTTAGTGCATTTTTAATGCTAGTTGAAGGCTTTTTATGCATGTCAATAAGCTAAAAAAGCCATTTTTCTTGGATGACTAAGTTTTAAGGGCTGTTTGGCTATAGGTAGGATTTAGATAAACATGCAAATCTAGATTTAATAAATCCTGAAAAGATTAAATCTTAAAATTGTTTAGGATGAAAACTTTTAAATCCTACCAAGTTCTTAGAAATTATATGGCTATTTGTTACAGGATCTAACATTTGTGAGGAAAAATTCTTAAGCCCATTAAATCCTGTGAATGATAGGATATAACAAATCCTGAATTTAACCAATAAAGTACCAAATCATGATTTATCAAAAACAAGATTTATTATCAAAATCCCCAAAAACATTTTTTTCTTGAAGCAAATCAATTTATTTTTCTGCTATATATTGATTCATATCATATAAAAAATAANACCCATTAAAACCTGTGAAAGATAGGATATAACAAATCCTGAATTTAACCATTAAAGTACCAAATTATGATTTATCAAAAAACAAGATTTATTATGAAAATCCCCCAAAACATTTTTTTCTTGAAGCAAATCAATTTATTTTTCTGCTATATATTGATTCATATCATATAAAAAATAACAAAACTAACAATTAGTCGAACCTCGAACAAGAAAAACACAAGCAAAAAAAGAAAACCC
>JXCR01141229.1:232704-249856 GCA_002079205.1 Phalaenopsis hybrid cultivar
ATATATATATATTAGTAAGAGTAATATTTTTAAATATGATTGTACATTAAAAATGTGTCAACACTGGTCCCGAGATGATCTAACGGTCTGTAAGAGAAGAGTACGACAAAATAGGGTCTACCGACAGAAGACAAGAAAGTCTACTTATCTGACTGAGTGCAGCTATCATAGTAAAGGTTGAAAGTCTGCCAGATGCAGCTATCCAAAACCAAGATAGAAGCCAACTAAACGCAGTCATCCGAACTAAAGCCAAAACTAACCGAGCCACAATGAAGAGAAGAGGACAACAAAGTGATTCAAGCTCGAACCATTCCAACTGAAATGAGACATAGGATTTAAGTCAACTGCCACAAGAAAGTTGACTGATGGCAGTATCTTACCTTCCGGTATATCTGATATGAGAAAAGATGACTAATCATCTCATAAAAGCTCCTGAGGCTTCTCAACAGAGAGTAAGAATTAACTACTCAACAATGAATCTCACAGTCATCACTTAAGCCTTCCTCTTTGAGGAGTGAGCTACCTACCAGGTTACAGTGTTAAAGCTAAATAAGCCCAACCAAACAAACCAGAGAACAATCGAGCGATAAGATCATATATGTAAAATACCTAGGACATCTTGTACAACCCCCATTAAAGCAAGGGCAAAAATGTAATATCAACATATTGTACTCATTACTCCATTTCACATTGAAATGAGGGAAAAAAACACTATTTCAGCCAAAAAGGTCAGGAAAGGTGAACAAAATTGATACAATTTACTTTTCATTATTGTTCACTTTTCTCTCGGTCTCTCTATCTATCTTTCTCTTTTTTTTTACACTATATTCCTTAGGGTGTGGTTCACATATAAATCAAAATTCAATATCCTAAAATGTGTGGTGAGTGTGGTCATGCCACTCAAAGAAGAAGAGTAGCCTAAGGAGAATAAGCTCACAATAAAGACACCGATAACATGGAGTGCACCGGGGTGTTTGTGAACCAACAATTCCATAAATTGAAGGTTCAAATGTTGGATACCATCAGATAGGCACTGGCTCGGAGAAGAGAGAAGTACCCTTGAGAGGAAAGGTCAGTGCACGACGGCTGAAGAGCCCCCTAGCCCTGGAAAGAGCAAGCGAATTCCAGCACTTTGATAGTGTTGGGTTGGCATCGACTAACTGACACCGGTTCAGGCGTACTAAGCTTCCCAAACAGCTAGAGAATGCATTCTCTCAACAAATCTCTGGGGCTAAACCTCCAAAGATGTTCAAAATCCTAGAACTGAAAATTTATAAGGGTATGACTGATCTGACATACTACATAGCCTCATTTGACTCAAATGTGTGTCTATTGAGGATCACTAATGCGCTGAAATGATGTCTCTTCTTTACTGTGCTAAGAGGGCCGGAACTCAAGCGCTTCAATGCATTACTACCGAAAGTGATTGCATCATTCGCTAATTTCAAGTGAATATTTGTGTCGTAGTTTGCATACACTCAAAAGGCTCATAAAAATTCACAAACCTTATGGAAATCTGACAAGCACAAAATGAGTCTTTGCTCATTCATCGCTCACTTTCAGAAGGAGATGTTGGACGTTCAAGACCCAGAACCATCAAAAGCTTATGTCGTTCCAGCTGAAAGGTTAAAGGTAGAACCATCTTGATATGTGTTGGACCTACTGCGACTGAAGAAACTAATCGAGCTATTGGAACTAGCTAAGAATCACATATTGATGTAAGAATGCAACTCCTCCCACTAATCACTCGGAATCGAGTGAACCAACCACCATCCACCAAAGAGAGCTGCCCTTAGAGAAAGTCAGGAGCTGAGGCACAATCCTCAACTCTCGGCTCAAACTTGCCTCAAAGGCTCACGAAGACACTTGGATCACCAAGCCACCGATAGACCGTACCACCAAGGAAGTTAGTTCTGATATCCCCACTAGCGCTCAACTCAACAATGAGCCTAACCAACAGTCTAGTAACTCGAGGAGTTTATGCAAGAGATCGTCAAAATCTAACCGACACTCGGGGAGCTAGAACCTACCCGCCAATATTGACTCCACCGAGTCAATAAAACTAACAGGGGCGCACACGTCTGATCAATAAATTTTTCAAGATCGACAACAACGCATAACGTATGATTGGTAAAAATTATCTAAACTTGACCTACAATAATGTTTAACATCCCATAAAAAATAAACAAGAATATACTTGTAATGCTTATGAATCATAAAAATCTATCTCATAGCTTGAAGCGGGTCAAGCTTTGGTTGTGATTCTTTATTAATTAATAACAAGATCTCTAGTGGGTTGTATATGAATCACCCCAACAACAAGTCTCGATGATTGCTCCCATGAATTATGCGATAAGTTCTGCTTAATATGTATGACATAAGGTGTGATTCGTCCAAGGAGATGACATAACCGAGCAACCGAAACACAGAAAGTGTAAGTCTTGAGCCTGGCGATGACATTATTTTCTTGTTTCTTTTTAAAGATCTGGAGTCGTCCGCTTGTCTATTTATATATCATCGTATAATTCCCTCTTTCAAATAAATCTCCCTTCAAAATCTCATTAATGAGTTGAAGTAGAGAGGAATAAAAAAGAAGGATATACAACAAAAAATTGGAAAACAAATAAAAAAAAACAAGTGAAAAGCTTATATACAGGTAATCCTCATGTGATGGGTCGAGAGTATATGTCCGAACAAGATCGGATCAAAGTTTCTCGAAACACAACATCCACGAAGAGAATTCTTACATAAGTCGCCCATAACTAGAGAACCAAAAAGAAGATTTTTATTCTGGAGTCAAGAGTCTTCCAGAGGAACGTATACCTCTTGTTAATTACATCCTGAGGATACCTGATAGAAGGAGTTTTACTAATATTATCATGAACCTAGAGAATAGGCCTTCAATGATTGGTTATTTCATATAGGAACGCCACAATACTTCAATGCTCTCGCTAAGCCACATGGCAGAGAGTGTGTCTCTCACATCCTAAATGAGTAGTAGCTCGTTGGCATACAAAACTTACAAAATAACCAAAATCCTCTTGGCGTGGATATTTCTATGCGTCAGAGCTCACCGAGTCATTAGGGCAGAGGGTGAATTACCTTATCCCAAATAAGCGAAAGCTCATCAGTAATTGGATCATCAAGGTGATATCAACGAAGTCAAATGAGCGACAAAACTCGAAGGGGCTCAACAAGAGTAATGGTAAAGTAATCCTAAAAGGTAGAAATAGTGAGGTCAGTGTACCACGCACCCGTCATCCCAAGCCACTATGACTCTAAATCTACCTAGTAGTGAAGGTAGTAGACCTAACACGTCCAAAGATCCCCGGTTAGAAATCCATGAATTGTGTTGTCTATGGGGACCTCGGTAGCCCTAAGGTCAAAGGAACTAAACTCTTTCCTGAGACTACAAGTGAAGCTCCAATAAGTGGGACACTCCCAACAAAAGAACTTACAGCCATTTAGGTTAGGAGCCTTCTAACACCCTAAACATAATAGACAACCACCTAAGTAAAAATCTATGTTCAGTCAGTCAGGTTGGAGAAGCTCAGGGGGGTTCTCCTCGAGACATGTAATATGATACAATGAGCTAATCAATCCTAATATGAAAGCCTTATTAAATATGATGGGGTGATAGCCATACATGCAACCCATTTAAAATCCGGCCCAAAAACTATGCAGGAAAGTAAAAGTGCAAATTATAAAGTCAAAAATATTTTAATCCTAAAATTTTCATTATANAATAATATCTTCACTTAAAAAATTAGGAGAATTACTTTAATTGGTCCCAAGTGATCAAGAAACCAAATGTGACACTTTAATGTGTTTCTACAATTTTGTGATTTTTATGATTCTTAATTAATTCTTTCTAAATGCTTAAAAATAACTTAAAAATGAAGAATTTATTTTAATTCCACTTTTATTTTTCTTAGGTTCTTCTTGTTGTAAGGAGATCCCATAATCAATGTAGTGATTTTTATAATTGTATTTTAATTATTATAATTATTTTTGTGCGGAAAATGCAACTTCACATGATTAATTCATTTTAGGTTCAAATTAATTCCGACTGACTTGAAATTTTTATGAGGAGTTTCTCTGTCATTAAATTATAGCGGAGAATGATTTTTATGTCGTTAAAATTTAGAATTATTCCATTTTATTTTTTTTTCTTTTTTGGTGTTGGTGACAACTAGGGTTATTCTTAATGAGTTAAACCAAATTTATGTTTTTATCCAAGGGTTCTCTGACCATAGTGAACCTACCAAAAAAAGTTCTATATTTTTCTAATTAATATTTTAATTGCTCTAATTATTTTACCAAAATAGGCATGAAACTCTTCAAAAATAGAGATCTCTGCAAAGTGGACAAAAAAATCAAGTCATGGTGAAATGTCCATGCAAATGCAGAATCCAAATAAAAAATACACTATTTAGTTAATTAAAAGTCACACATGCATCAAACAAACATGAAACATCCTCCACATTATTTTCTTTTGTTCACTGAGCATGAGAATATTTTTATTTTATTTTTGTGATTTTTATACACAAATATATGTATTTTTAAAGTTCAGGTCAATTAAATAAGTCAAAAAATCCCTATTTTTCTACTTATCCACGTGACGCTTACTGGATCATAGGCAGCTCCAAAAGACCACGCGATGCTTTGCCATGTGATGCCGCCTTCTCACTCAACTGCCACACGTCCTGCTGTTCCATTCCATCCTTCTACCTGATGCAATCTAGAGCATCTATTTGATACACAAGGAAACGGACAACATCCGTTCATCATCCGCATCTCCCTAACTCGAGAGCTGTTCAGCTTCAAATCTTAAGATCTCTCTAGATACTCAACCAAATCTCTTCAAGTTTGTTTCTTTAGATGAGTTTTAACTAGGAGAACATATTAATATGGTTAATGAAGTCTAAAATTGAGTCTATGAACATGAAGATTTAAAATAGGCTCAGTTCAAGGAGAGAGTTCAATACCTTATCTCAAGAGGTGTGACCTTGATTGGGTTCTTCCAAAAGCTTGAGTTGAATCTAGAAAGCTCCTAGATGAAGCCTTGGGTCGTAGTGAATTGCCTAGGTATGATTTTGATCAAGGATGATTTTAGTGTTGATCAAAGTCTATGCTTGGGTGTTCTAGTGATACGACTTTTGTGGGGAATCTTCTTATTTTACCCAATGGATGGGGTGAGTGCAATTAATTTTACTATGGTGCAGTATGGAGCTATGGGGAATTATGTCCTGGTTTTGACCCGATTTTCAGCTTAAAAATTGAGCTCAGATACTGGGTTTAAGTTGCTAAAAACAGAGGGCTTGCACTCAAGGAAGCTAGGAGAAGCTCTGGGAACAATTTGTCAGGTTCTCCCCAAGGAATTTCAACAACTCATCCCCTTGGTCGTGGGGGGTGAGTTTAATTATGAGGGGCCATGGTGGCCCTCAGGCCAAGCTGAGGAGGTTAGGATGATTCTTAGGTGGAGGGCAAAAAGGCTCCAATGGCCAATTGGATTGGCCACTTAGATGGGTTTAATTTTGGGTTTTGGCCTACGTGGGCTGATAAGGGGCAATTTATTGTGAGAATTTTACAAATATTTTTCAATATTACAAAATTACACACAACAGATATTTAATAAATATGCAATATAAACACAACAAAAATACTCTTTATGTAAATAATTTATCTTTGAAAACTCTTTTTAAACTGTCAAATCCCCTTTAATATCAATGCAAGTATACATATCACTCAAGTAATAAAGGGATCTAATGGAGTCCTAGATATCAATCCCACAGGTAAGTTGGAAAATACTAATATAAATTATGAAAATTATTTTAAAACAAAAACATAAGTAAGAGTAAAGTGCAAAGTTTGAAAATTAATTACTCAAGTGAATGATAATTAAAATGCAGATGTGAGTCTATAAAAGTTAAACTAAACTAAATACTAAACTTTTAAAAGTAAAATTACAAAAATTAAACAAAGTTTTTGTTCTGACAAAAGGTTCAAAATTAAGAATGCATCCTTCCCCTTTCCAAAGAGTATATGGATTGTAGAGGAATTGAAATCATTTGAAAATACATATAAAAACTATTTTGTGTCTGATAGGAGCAATCCTATTCTTCACCCTCTTCTGATTGCTATAAAGAACCTTGACTAATCCAGAATTTGGTCCCTAATTTCTTGGTTAGGCTAGGAGGATACCGGCTACCACTCCAGAGCTCCCACTACTCCCTCCATGCCGGCTAACAATCTCGCATTAGTTTCCAATCAATTGGTCCAAATTGTGGATTTTAATCGTTCACCTTAACATCTCCAATTCTGCATCCAATAAAGTATATTTCTTTATTTATTTACACCAAATCACATAGATGACATACTCTTCCATGAAATCAAATGTTATTCTCCTTATATTGTAGAAATCACATCTCGTTGAAGAACATATGTCTCTCAATAAGTTTTAACATTTCAATTAGCCAGATCAAAAAGTAAATAAAGATCGGAGTTTAAATCATCACAAATTTTTATCATTTAGAAACATGAAAAACAAAATTTATTCTTCACAAAACCATATCTCAAAGTTGGGACAAGGATAAAGAAGACTACTCAAAATTCATGAGAAGGATATGATAAAACATGAGTTTCATATATAAAAAAAAGTTTACAAAACAAAAGAAATAAAAATACAACTTCTCTCACAATCCTTTCCAAGAAAATTCCTAGAAGTTCTCTCCAAGAATTTTTCTCTTTACGATCACTCCCAATTCTCCCTTAAAAGTGTAATAACAAAGCAATCTCTCACCTTCCCTCTCCTCTTACAACCCTACAAGAAAATCTCTTCTTCTCTCTCTATCTCTAACGCACGCCCACTTTCTCTCTCTCTCATGCCACACACACCTCAACTCTTCAAGTCTTCTTCTTTTATTTTGGGCTGCCTCTTTTGGAAAAGAATTTAAATTTGTCTCCAAAATTCCCTCCACAAGTCAACTCTTTTGAATTCAAAAGATGTGTCATTTGATCTAAGAGTAATATCTCTTCATATAACAACCTTCCAAAGTGTCTACATGCATTGAATTACTCCAAAATAAGTGTAGAACAAGTGTCTTTTTGAAATTCACGCAAAAATTTGTCTCAAACTGCCTCATACACTGATCTGACATATCTTGCACCAGTTCTCTGGGTTTTTGCGAATCATGTGCCGATCTGGCACATAATGTGCCAGAATCCCAAAATTTGTTGTTTCATCTCCAAATTTTATCCTTTTTACCATTTTTTGCGCGAAATGCCTAAAAATGCCATACCTGCAACAAACACATATAAATACCCTTATTTAAAGTGCAATATCAGCAAAAATAAGCATAAAATAAGTACTTAAAATAATATATTATATTAGTGTGTTAAAATCCCCCAAATCTAAATGTTATTTGTCCTCAGTGACCCTTTTATTACATAAAAGTATATGACTTAGGATAGAGATTAACTTACAACTTCTCTACTTTAGTTTAATAGATAGAATTGCAAGCCTTTAATAACTTAGATTTAAACTCTAAAGTCTAGTAATACTTAGTAATCAAATTTAAGATTTATGAATCTCTATTCATTTCAAGAAGAATTGCAATTTAACACATTAATGACATTTAGAACATTCATATGAAAAAGAACTTCAAGAAAACTTTACTTGGAATGCTACTAATAACCCAATACAAGTTTAGAAAATGTAATAAAGCTCTTTCGTTAAGTTGATTCAAGTGAAGCAAATTTTTGATGAGGCATCTCCTAAAGCTTCTCCTCACTTTTTTTCTTTTCTTTTTCTTTCTTTTTTTTTCTTTTCTTTTAGGATCCTTTCAATCCTTTCTTTTCATTTTCTTCTTCTTTTTCAAGTGAGGATTACTATATTTGGATAGCCTTTAATAATTTTGGACTTCACTATCCTCTTCTTAAATTTAAAACTCCTTACCTTTTTTCACTTTATAAATTTATATTAGTTTATGATTTTTCATAAAATCTCATTCTTTTCCTCTTACATGAAACTCTAAATATCTTAACACTCCAAAAAAACAATTTTCTTCACTTTAAATGGAAAAAAATAGTCTTATCCTATCATACCAAATATCTTTAACTTTAGAATTTAACCTTCGTTATCAAAAATTTTTTACCTAAATTTATCGTAATATTTATGAACATAATTATGGTCATTTAAAGTTAAATCATAATATTCCATGCCATGTTAAATTAATTTTAAAATTATAGTTACTTAAGGATAAATAAAATTTAGTTTACTGCTTTTCAAAACAAATTTTCTTACCCCCTAAACTTATGTTTTTAAGTGATTTTTAAAAATGTTTTTAGTATAGAATTTAGTTGATGAAAGAAAACAGTGAATGCATGAAAATAAAAACTCGCCTATAGAGGATATCTGACTATGAAACTGGGCTCTTGTATACTACAGGTACTAACTGTAAAACTACATAGAAGCTTTAAAAAATTACATAAAACATATTATATTCTAAAGAATTTGCTGAGAAAAAAAGATAAATACAAAAACTAAAAAACTAAATTGAAAATACTAAAAATGTAGGTAAAATGAAAGTCTACAGTTACTATTGCAGATTCAGTTCACAACACAACATAAAAGTTCTTTTACTATAATAAGTTTCAAATGAAAATACATCACAATATAAGCATAAAAAAAACATAAATCAAAATAAACTAAACTAAACTCATAAAATATTAATCTTCATCTCCTTCCTCTGCATCATCAGATTCTTCTTGTTCTTCTTCTTTTTCATCATCATCATCATCATCATCATGAATGGGAGTATTGGGAGTGAAACTGGGGCAAGCAGGAAAGTCCACATTAGGTTCACCCCTAAGTTGTCTTACCAAGTCATTTTTAAAATCAATATCATGTCGAACTCTCATATGTTGATATTCATGATTATATGCATTTCTTGCTCCTATCTCTTCCAAATGAGTTTTAATATTGACTATGTCCATTTTTTAAATCATGAGTTGATCCATAATACCTTCAAACAATGTAGATCGAGAAGTAGATGCCCTCGTAGCAGAACTAGAGGAACTATCCCTTCTTAAACTTCTAGATTCAACAAATGATTCTACTCTTTGAATCATGTGCCTCTAAATAAAATTTTGTGGTTGTAATCTCTATTCATTTCTATGCAATTCTACTTCTGATTATTTACATAGAGTGAAAATCAGGGCAGGGTACCCCAAATCTCCAGTTGTAGAACTACTAGCTATACTTTAAGCATGCTGAACTATAAGTGCACCAACATTTATTTCTTTCATGTTCTGAATGCAATAATTTAGTATTTTTTTGTCTTTAGTAACATTAACCAATTGATTTATTGGCAATAGTCTGGCAGAAATGAAGTGGTGCAATACTTTTGACTGAATATTCAACATGGAAGCAGGGAATTTAACAATCTTGTTATTCTTAATTTTTCATTCCCCTCTTCTATCATTCAAAAATGCAATCACTTCCTCCAATGTTAAATCAGTTATAAAAAATGCAGCACATTTATCATGAAACATGTTTCTAAGCCTGTAAAAATGATTGATTCTTTCAGTAGAAAATTCAACCTGCTTACCTCTCGCCAAGATGTGATATTCAACAGTGAATCTAAATTTTGAATAAAACTCCCAAACCATCAGGACAATTGCTATGGTAGTGAAGTAGTAGACTCTTTCCCAGTTCATGGAAAGAATCAGTCCCTCGACCCTGCCAGATCATTCTTTTTGTCTCCATCATAGTATAGTAACTATGCTGGGTTTTGAAACTAACAAATCTTCGTGCATCAAAGTCCTCGAACGGCCTTCCACTCTTAACTCGGGGAGTCATTTGAAAATTCTACAAAAATCCAAATATAGTTCAAATAAATAACTAATTCAAAAATATACCTCCTTAAGCAAGACTATTTGGTAAGAAACTTTTCACCATGAGTTTTCTTCAAGCATTTTCATCCAAAATCCCAAATTTTGGATTTCCCAAATTCATGGTGAAAATAAAAAAATTTCAAAGTTAAAGTGAAGCTCCTACCAACAGAAGATGAATTACATTGTTTTTAGCCTCTGAATCCTTCTCTTTCGTTCATAATGTGATTCCCCAGACCAAGGTGTTGAGGTAGGTGACGACTTAAGCAGCGAAAATGGAGTTTGTTCATGTGACTTTGCAGTTTTCTAAGTAATAAGGCATGTTCAGACATTTGGTGCATCATGCGCCAAGGCTCTGTAAATTGGCGCATCATGCGCCAATTTGGCGCATCATGCGCCAGAACTCAAATTCATCAGATTTCAGTTTTTGTGGAAATCTGCTCTGTACCACTTTATGTCAACCTTTATGTGACTCAAATAAATATTTCTAAGAATATATAAACATCACACTAGCACAAAACTTTCACAAACAACATAAAATTACCATTTATATATAAAATTCGCGCTATTACAAACAAACATTTTTCAAGCCAATAAACATCAAATAGAGTGTTTAAAAGCAAACCAACATCCTAACACTGAAATCTAAACATCCAAAATTAAACATAGATAGTGTTCATTAGAAATGAAATGTAATCAAACTCAATAAAAAAAACAAACAGTAATAAACAAAACATTTCATGCATAAATTAAGATCAAACATCTTCTTCATTATCCTCCTCCTGGATATCTTTTATAGATTGGTAGTGTACATATAGGTTGCATAAGGGTAGAAATAAAAATTCATCAGTTGAATTTTCTTTCCCAATCCAAGCATGTTTCTTGAACATACGTACCAATCCATCTTCAATATGCCCTATATGTTCAAAATGTTCCTTTAGTCAATAATCCAGATGATCCAGCATTTCAGAAATATTCCCAATCACATGCATGAGATTTTGCAAATCTTTTTTCTATCTTCTTGATTCTTTTTAAAATACACTCGAGCTGTAGTAGGGCTGAACACGTGATGAATTTTGAGATCCTCAATCCATCAGTACATTCATATCATTTTCATCTCTCATTCCAACACAGTTGCAATAGACTTCGAGATCCATCGGCATCCAAGGAAGTTGCACTTTTTCCCAACTTTCATAAGGTACTTGTGATTGGCTGCATAGTAGGAAAATAATGGATGGATGTCCCAATTCAGTTGCAGATTCATTCACAATCAAACTCAAAATCAATTTCAATAATAGCACTAACATCAATAGGTTGTCTAGTTTAAATATCGTAGTTCAGAATGTCACTTTACTTAGTTACCCTACTAATTTTTAAAGTAGACAACGATACACCTAAAATATATAGTGTTTTTCTATTTTTGAGATATTGCACTTTAATGGAAATTATTTGTGGGTTTTTCTTTCAGGTACAAGTAAAAAGGTGAAAAATGCTAAAAAGAGTGATCAAATTTGGAGTAAAAAAGTAAAAATTGTGCTAAAGTGTTTTGGAGCCTATGCGTCGGTGAAACATAAAAGGCCATGCTTAAGTGCCAGAGGTCTCACGCTTAAGTGCCAGAGGTAGTTATGTGACAGCTTACTCCATCTTACTGAATTTTGAAGGGAAATTTGTGGCACCTATTGACTAAAGAGGATGGTTATGACCACTAGAAATGAAAATATGGATAGAAGACTTGTGAAAGGAGGCATCCTTTGGAGAATTCATTGAATTTAAACACACTTTTAAGAGTTATCAAGGCTAATATTGGATATTTAAAAAAGGAGGTTGAGACTTTTTGATGTGTGCTCGAAAGTCCTAAAAGGTGTTGGAAAGGGGGAGTTCTGAGAAGTTTTAGAGATAGTTTTGGTGAGGTTTTCAGGCACCACAAATTTACTTTATCCATTTTTTTTAGTTTTTATTTTGAGAGTTAAGAGTGTTGTAAAAGACAAGAGATTCAAATGAACTTCAAGAGTTTGGTGGAGGATTTGAGTTAATTTTTTATCCTTTGTTTTTAAACTACTTTTGATTTTAATCGAGACTTCTTGTTGGTTTGACAATGATTTCTACTTTTTTCTAAAGTGTGGTTTTATTTTTTCTATAGATTCTGAGTAGTTTTCTTTATCTTTCTTCCTAAAATGATAAGTAATTAATGTGTTGGATGGATGCTCTAGAGAGTATTAATCTTTAATGTTGGAAGAAGTNTTTGTTAAAGATAAGAGATTCAAAGGAACTTCAAGAGTTTGGTGGAGGATTTGAGTTAATTTTTTATCCTTTGTTTTTAAACTACTTTTAATTTTAATCGAGACTTCTTTTTGGTTTGATAATGATTTCTACTTTTAACTAAAGTATGGTTTTATTTTTTCTATGGATACTGAGTAGTTTTCTTTATCTTTCTCCCTAAAATGATAAGTAATTAATGTGTTGGATGGATGCTCTAGAGAGTATTAATCTTTAATGTTGGAAGAAGTTGTAATGATTTAATTCCATGCACTTCATTTACTTCTTGATTTGGCCTATCTAGATGTTAAAATTTATTGTTAAAACATGTAAGAACCAGGCTAGCATTGTCTCAATCAACAATTAGAAAGAATCACAAGAGGTTGTATGAATGAAAATGTAATTCATATGATTTAGTGCAAATAAAAAGAGAAATA
This sequence comes from Phalaenopsis hybrid cultivar, assembly GCA_002079205.1. NCBI lineage: Eukaryota > Viridiplantae > Streptophyta > Magnoliopsida > Asparagales > Orchidaceae > Phalaenopsis > Phalaenopsis hybrid cultivar. Next base: position 245,292 of record JXCR01141229.1, read on the forward strand.
ATCTTTGAAGGCTCTAGAGTTAGAGGAATTTCAAGTTATAGGTTAAAGCCCCCAACTTGGTTTATTGTTTTAGGTTATAGTACAAGACATTAGCCCCCAGGTAGAGGGAATTGAGGGAAATCTAGATTAAGAGCTAGTATCTTCTCTGTCTAGCCGGTCTTCAGAACGATTGTAACATTAAATTAGCCAATGTTCATTATAACATCTCTAGTAAGGGTAAATAATAATATTGTTGATATTTGACACAACACAATTTGCATACTTCTATAACAAAATTCCTATATTTATTACTAATTCATGATAAGGACAAAGATATTTTCTTATTTAGTGCTTTTATTTTACGTAAACTCAAGTTATCTTAAGTGGTTGTTCTTATTTTGTCAAAATATCAAAAATACTAAAAATATTTGGATTTTAATTACTATAAAAATTTCTATAGTCTAAGTAATTACCTTTTAAAATAGAAAGTTTGTTGTTCAATAGTGCATATTGCTAATTTTTCCAGTGGGTTTGATATTCAGGTCTTAATCAAAAAGTACTACATTACTTGATAAAGATATATATACTTGCGTAGTATCCCAATTTATATATAATCTAAAAAATTAAATTCTTTTTTTCTCTAGGATCAAGTTTTTGGTTCTGTTGCAAAGTAAAGAAACATAAGTGAAAAATATCATCAAAGACATTGTTATACTGTTGCATATAAACATCTGGGATGAAGTTTTTAGCGTCGTTGCCGAGAAAAATGAAAAATCGAAAGATAATTGATTAAAAGCAAATTTCTATTTTAGAAAGTCTTATTTAAACTTTAGAAGTTATTGTAAGAATATCTTATTATAGTATTTTATTTTGTGTGTGTTTTCATGTATTTCATTTTTATATTTATGTTAGTGTATGCGTAGTTCAGATTTTGAGTGACTAGTACGCTATGATTCTGAATTAGAAAGAAATGTTAAAAAAAATCAGAAAAACCCAAAAATTAAAAATTTTAAAAAATCTAAAAAAAATTACAAAAATGGCAAATTGAAATGATCAAATGCTGAAATTCATCAAGAATATAGACCTTTACGAGATTATGTCAACCCTACGGTAGATGAGCTTCATTGTAGTATTAAAAAACCTACTATAGTTGCTAATTCATTTGAACTTAAACATGCTATTATCCAAATGGTATCAAATAAATACTTTAGGGGATCACCAACTGAAGATCCAAATTTACATCGTGTCAATTTTCTAGAATTGTGTGCTACATTTAAATACGATGGTGTATCAGATGATGCCATAAGACTTAGGTTATTTCTTTTCTCAATAAGGGATAAACCTAAGATGTGGTTGCATTTGTTAGCACCTGGGTCTATCAGATCTTGGGGTGGTTTAGCACAAAAATTCCTTACTAAATACTTTTCATCATCAAAAACTGCGGAGCTTAGAAATGGTATTACATCTTTTGATCAGTTTGAAGGGGAATCTATTTATTAAGCATGAGAATGATTTAAAGAACTCTTAATAAAGTGCCCACACCATGATATAGAAAATTGATTAATAATTAAAACTTTTTAAAATTAATTAGTTGGATCTCTTAGATCTATTATCGATGCCGCTGTTGGTGGTTCATTGATGTCAAAACCATTTCATGACGCTTGTGCTTTAATTGAAGAAATGGCTACCAATAATTTTTAATGGCTTCTGAGAAGGTGAATCCTAAGAAAGTAGCCAATATTCATAAAATTGTTGCATTTACTATATTATCAAATCAAGTTGGTGCAATTTCAAGGAAGTTAGACCAATTTGGAAGGAATTTTTCTCAACCCATCTACATGATTGAAGAAAATTCATTAGGCCAAATGGAAGATTCTCAAGCATCATTAGAAACTTTGAATGCCATAAATAACAAGTAGAATAACTCATATTCAAATTACTATAACCCGGGTTGGAAGTACCATTCCAACTTTAATTGGAATAATACTACGAGTGGTAATAATCAGCAATGGAGGCCCATTGGAAAACTGGAACAACCAAGGGAATTATAATTATAGATCTACTTATCCTCCAAGTTTCAAATGTAATCAAAATTTTAAGGAGAAGGAGTTTTCTATAAAAGAAGTGGTATTATAAATGGTAAATCCGCACAAAGTCAAGGTGCTACAATTAGAAATATTTTGAATCAACTTGGACAAATTGCAAATTTATTAAGTAATAGTCCCAAGGAGCACTTTTTTGTAATAATAAAACAAATATGAAAGACCAGAATAAAAAGCAAGTAAAAGTTGTTCAACTTAGAAGCGGAAGATGGTTGGAAGGTAGGGTTCAAAAAGAAACTGTAATAGAGAGAAGAAATTGAAGAATAAAAAAAGGATGCTCTAAAATATTTTGAAAGACCTATTTCTCCACTTAGAAAAACCACCACCTAAATTTCCTCTGAAACTTTGTCAATAGAAGTGGGATAAGCAATTTTTAAAATTTATGGATATTTTTAAGAAGCTTACATTTAATATTCAATTTACTGAAGCCTTACAACAAATGTCAAGCTATGTAAAGTTTATGAAGGATATTATTAACAGAAAAAGGAAGTTTGAAGATAATGAGACTATTGCACTTAGTGAGGTGTGCAATGCAATTATTCATAAAAAACATCCTGAAAAGCTTAAAGAACTTGGTAGCTTTACAATTTCATGTGTGATAGGAGATAAATTTCATGGGAAAGCTTTATGTGATTTTGGTGCAAGCATTAACCTTATGCCATTATCAATATTTAAAAGAATGAGACTAGGAGAAATAACCCTTACTACTGTAACTCTTCACTTAGTAGATCATTCGATAACTTGCCCTAAAGGAGTTATAGAAGATGTCCTAATGAAAGTGGATCAATTTATTTTTCCTGTTGATTTCATTATGCTGGATATGGAGGAAGATAGAGAGATACCTATCATTTTGAGGAGACCTTTCCTAGCCACAGAAAGAGCAAAGATAGATGTATAGAAAGGGGAATTAACAATGCACGTCAATGATCAAATTGTTACTTTTAACAATTCAAGATTAATGAAATATCCTGCAAAAGGTAAAGATGATGAATGTTATAGAATAGATCTTATAAGATATTAGAGTGAATTTCATTTCAAAACTAATTATGAAAAAAAATTGAAGTAAAATATTTAGAACACGAGCAAGAAAAGGAATTAGATCAATTAGAAGATCTTGTTAAGTAAGATTCAAATTATGTTCGATAAAGTTTAGAAATTTTGGACACTGTGGAAAAAGATAAATCATTTTGTCCATCAATAGAAAAACCTCCTGAACTTGAGTTGAATTTACTTCCTGATCATTTAAAATACGTCATTTTAGATGATTCCTATACTTTACCAATTATAATTTCCTCAAAGTTAACGATGGAAGAGAAGAAAGATTGTTGAAAATTTTAAAAGAAATTAAGAAATGCTTTGGATGGATAGTAGCTGATATTAAAGGAATCAATCCTTCAATTTGTATGCATAGAATTCATATGGAAGAGAAGTGCAAACTCAAGGCAGATCCTCAAAGGAGATTGAATCATTATATGAAAGAAGTTATTAAGAAAGAAATTTTAAAGTGGTTAGGTGCAAGAATTATCTATCCTATTTTAGATAGTGCATGAGTTTGTCCAATTCACTGCATTTCTAAGAAAGGAGGAGTAACTGTGATTGTGAATGAACATAATGAGTTAATATCTACTAGACAAGTCACAAAGTGGTGAATATGCATTGATTATAGAAAATTAAATCTTGCAACAAGGAAAACTCATTTTCCACTATCCTTTCTCAATCAAATGTTGGATAGACTAGCTAGGCATAAATACTTTTTTTTTTTCTGGATGGATATACTGGCTATCACCAAATACTAATAACTCTTGAGGATAAATAGAAAACAACTTTTACTAGTCCATATGGTACATTTGCTTTTAGAAGAGTGCCATTTGGTTTATGTAATGCCCTTGCTACATTTCAAAGGTGTATGCTAATAATTTTTTGTGATTTAATTGAAAAATGGATTGAAGTATTTATCGACTTTTCATTGTTTATTTGACTCATGTTTAGAACATTTATCAAAAGTTCTTAAGCACAGTGAAGAAACAAATTCAGTCCTTAATTAGGAAAAATGCCAATTTATGGTAGCAAGAGGAATTATATTAGGACATAAAATATCAGAAAATGCTATGGAAGTAGATCCTGCTAAAATTCCTGTGATCTCTAATTTACCTTATCCAACAAATGTATGGGAAAATAGGAGTTTTTTAGGACATGCTAATTCTACAGACGATATATTAAAGACTTTTAAAAAATTGTGAAGCCTTTATGCCATTTACTGGAGAAAGATGCAATTTTCAATTTTGATGAAGAGTCCCTAAAAGCTTTTGAGTTATTAATAGAAAAATTAGTCATTGAACCAATTATAGTTTCACCAATTTAGGGAAAACCTTTTGAACTGATGTGTGATGCTAGTGATTATGCTATTGGAGCTGTTTTAGGACAAAGATATGATTAAATTTTTGAAGTAATTTACTATGCTTGTAAATCTCTCAATGAAACCCA
>JXCR01141229.1:251611-318597 GCA_002079205.1 Phalaenopsis hybrid cultivar
ATGGATTAATGTATTGTGAAGATGTGGTGTATCTTAGTTCCAAGTCAACACCCAGGGTCAACCCTAAAGCCAAGTAATCCTATAGGGACTCTTCTTGAATTCTCTTATAATGATCTTACCTACTAAATGCTAGAGGTTGAGATCAATATGTGGAATTTCAAGTTGAATAAAAAAAGAGTTTTGATTTTCTAATAGTGGGGTACCTCTTCTAGTTTTCTAAGACTAGTCAATAGGAAAGTCCTATGGCTAGACCTAGGCTACTAAAGAAATTTCTAGACCTCAACCAAAAGTGAGGTCAACATTTATGTAATGAAGATTTCTTATGTGTAAAAACATCTTTCCCACAACAATGAAATTCTTGTGAAATGAGATGAGATAAATGTTTATAATATGTTTTGTGNAGGCCATTTCAACAAATTTTAACCAATCTATCCACATGATAGACCATCAAATGAGGGGATGCCAAACCTTGAATCAAACCTTCACCATAAGTGACCTCAACATTGGAGGATGAAGTAAGCTTAAGCCCACCTATGGTCTCCATGGCTATAAATAGAGCTAAACCGTAAGCTTACTTGAGGAGGAGAGGAGAAAATAATGCTTAATGGAGGAAACCTTCAACAGTGAAGTTCTTCCCTATCATCTAGGCAATTGATTCCCTATAGAATCAAGCCTTGAATCTCACTGTATCCTCCCAATTTCCCTGCCCAAAAATAGGACCACTTTTGGGTTTGACATAATACCCCCCAAAATTCCAAATTAACTCCTCTAAATCCATCTTTGACCACAAATAAGAAGATTTCAATCTAAATTTTATCTTCCCATTGGCTCCAACCTACTCTTCAGTGAAGCCGTGATCCCATTTCAGTGAAATGATACATCCACCTGATTTCACTAAAATTTTAGCATACCAGGAGGTTCGCAAGGACTTGGCAATGGTTTCATGCAAACAAGATTGAAGCTTCACTTTATCAAGCCAAGGTATGACCATTTCGACCTAAGTCTCATTCCATTTTGGTCCATTGTGAAATGAACTATTTCAAAACGCGTACATCACTTTATGGATGGGTTTACACCCTTGAGATGAAGTTATAGGAACATATTTCACTCGATTTCATTAAGAATCTAGTGAGAACTTGTCCCTAGAATATTAACGATTGATCATAATTTTTTTATGTATGGATTTATGAAGTTGACACCACTACAACTCCAAAACTTTTATCCTTATATGAAAAGTACGTTGTGCAAAATATAAATAATTATAGGCACATAATAATGGGATTCTACGCAAGTATACGCATCATTATCAAGTAATAATGGACTTTTTATTTAAGCCCCAAATATCGATCCCATAGGGAAGATGTAAATTAATAATGATAAATTTTACCAGAAAATTTAGAGAAAATAAAACGAAATTACTGTCACGAATTTTGAATGTTGATATGTTAACCAAAATAAATTACTTAACTATTCGAAAAACTAAAATGCAAATTTTTAATAATAAATACTAATCTACTATGTTTATATAATGAAGATTTCTTATGTGAAAAAACATCTTTCCCACAACAATGAAATTCTTGTGAAATGAGATGAGATAAATGTTTATAATATGTTTTGTGCCAAATAGGAGCAATTTTAATTCTCTACTCTGATACAGTGCATTAAAAATCATTGGTTAATCTTAGGTTTAGTCTCTAAATCCGTAGTTAGGTTAGGAGGATATCGGCTCCCATTCTAGAGCTCCCACTTTCTTTCATCTGAATGCTAACTCTCGCTTTAGTTTTTAAACACTAAAACAAAATTAAGGATTTTAGTCTGTCACCCTAAAGATTCTCCAATTCTACACCCAACAAAGAATATTTCCCTATTTATTTATATATAATTTCATGAACAAATTTCTCCTTCATGAAATCAAATGTGATCCCCACTTTGTTGTAGAACACGTACTCTATTTCCCAGATCATATGTTTCACAACATATTTTAACAAATTAATTGGCCATATTGAAAAGTAAATTAAGTTCAGAGTTGAAAAATCATACCAATTGATTTTATAATTTAATTATGGCACATTCATTTTATCTTTTCATTTCTACATATCTCAAAGTAGGGAGAAGGATAGAGGAAACTACTTGGACTTCATGAGAAATATATGACAAAAAAGAAATTTTATATATAAAAGAATGTTCATACAACACTAAATAAACAAACAAACTTATCTTGAACTCTTTGTCAAAGAAAATCCTGTGTAGCCTTTCCTTCAAAATGCAGGAAAAAGAACTATCTCACTTTTCTTCTTCTCCAACACTCTTACAGAAATTTTCACACAAAATCTCACAACAAAAACTCTAAACGATTAAAGAAAAATTACTAATTGACTTCAATATGTGGTGGAATGAAGATGGATTATGGAAATGTAGCATGGTTGAATGTTTTAGAGCAAAAAATGAACATAGAGGAGCCTTTTTTCTGATGAAATTTGGCCCCAAATAAAGCCCAAGGTCGATTCTCCAAGTGGTGCCTTCGAAAACTCTTCAAAAATCATCCAAATATATTGAACATTCTAGAAACGGGGTCTGAACTGCCTTTGGTGCCATCGACGCTTGTCTGGCACCGTCGGTACTGAGTAAGAATCTTTCTGCTTTTGATTGTTCTTCACCGTCGATGCTGACCTTGACATTGCCGACGCTGAGGATTTCATCAAAAACATCACTTTGACTCCAAATTTCATCCTTTTTCTTGCTTCATTTTGGCTTTAAGTCCTAAAATTAAATAACCTGCAAGGAAACATCTAAATACTTTCCATTAAATTGCAATATCACCAAAAATATGCATAAAATATGGGTCTAAAAATGCATATATTTTTGGTGTATCAAAATCTCCCAAACTTACTTGTTACTTATGCTTAAGTAACTTCTCTATCATTTAAAAATATGACTTATGGTAAATAATTTAACTTTTAGACTTCCATATTTTAGTNCCGGCTCCCATTCTAGAGCTCCCACTTCCTTTCACCTGAACGCTAACTCTCGCTTTAATTTTTAAACACTAAAACAAAATTAAGGATTTTAGTCTGTCACCCTAAAGATTCTCCAATTCTACTCCCAACAAAGAATATTTCCCTGTTTATTTGCATATAATTTCATGAAAGAATTTCTCCTTCATGAAATCAAATGTGATCCCCACTTTGTTGTAGAACACATACTCTATTTCCTAGATCATATGTTTCACAACATATTTTAACAAATTAATTGACCATATTGGAAAGTAAATTAAGTTCAGAGTTGAAAAATCATACCAATTGATTTTATAATTTAATTATGGCATATTCATATTATCTTTTCATTTCTACATATCTCAAAGTAGGGAGAAGGATACAGGAAACTACTTGGACTTCATGAGAAAGATACGACAAAAAATAAATTTTATATATAAAAGAATGTTCATACAACACTAAATAAACAAACAAACTTATCTGGAACTCTTTGTCAAAGCAAATCTTGTGTAGCCTTTCCTTCAAAATGCAAGAAGAAGAACTCTCTCACTTTTCTCCTTCTCCAACACTCTTACAGAACGTTTCACACAAAATCTCACCACAAAAACTCTAAATTATTAAAGCAAAATTACTAATTGACTTCAATATGTGGTGGAATGAAGATGGATTATGGAAATGTAGCGTGTTTGAATGTTGTAGAGCAAAAAAGGAACATAGAGGAGCCTTTTTTTTTTTATGAAATTTGGCCCCAAATAAAGCCCAAGGTCGATTCTCCAAGAGGTGCCTTCAAAAACTCTTCAAAAATCATCCAAATATATCGAACATTCTAGAAACGTGGTCTGAACTGCCTTTGGCGCCATCGGCGCTTGCCTGGCACCGTCGGTACTGAGTAAAAATCTTTCTGCTTTTGATTGTTCTTCACCGTCGACGCTGACCTTGACATTGCCGACGCTGAGTATTTCATCAAAAACGTCACTTTGACTCCAAATTTCATCCTTTTTTTGCTTCATTTTGGCTTTAAGTCCTAAAATTAAATAACCTGCAAGGAAACATCAAAATACCTTGCATTAAAGTGTAATATCACCAAAAATATGTATAAAATATGGGTCTAAAAATGCATATATTTTTGGTGTATCAAAGTCTCCCAAACTTACTTGTTACTTATGCTCAAGTAACTTCTCTATCATTTAAAAATATGACTTATGGTAAATAATTTAACTTTTAGACTTCCATATTTTAGTTCTCTAAATGTAATCACTTAACTTAATAAAAATTCAAAACAACTCTAGTTAATATTAAAGGTGTAAGGATATTCAGTAATTAAGTCTAAGGTTTCTGATCCTCTATTCTTTTCAAGAAAAATTGGAATTTGTTACATTAAAGTCACTTAGGAAATTCATATGAAAAATAACTTCATAAAACTTTATTAATAATTAAGTTAATATTGANATTTAATTTGTTATATTAAAGTCACTTAGGAAATTCATATGAAAAAGAACTTCATAAAAATTTATTAATAATTAAGTTAATATTGAAATCAAAAGTTTAGAAAAATGTCTCCAAGTCTTTTTCTTTAAGTTTATTCAAGTGAAGCCAATTTTTAATTATGCGTCTCCTTAAGCTTCTCCCCACATCTTTCCTTTTTTTTTTTCTTTTTCTTTTCTTTTTTTTTCTTTTTTTTTAATATGTGAGGATTACTATATTTGGATAGCCTTTAATAATTTTGAAATTCACTATCCTCTTATTAAAGTTAAAAACCTTTTACATTTCTTCTCTTAACAAACTTATATTAACTTAAACATTTTATAAAGTTTAATTCTTTTCATTTTACATGAATCTTTTAATTTTTTAATACTTAAAAAATACAAATTTTCTTACTTAAAATAGAAAAACATAGTCTTATTCTCTTTTACCAAATATCTTATCCCCTAGAATTAACCTTTATTATTGAATTTTTTTACTAAATTTACTATATATTTAGAAACATAAATATAGTTATGTCAAGTTAACCCCTAATACCGAAGGTCATGTTAAATTTAAAATATTGAAATATAGTTAAGTGAGGACAAATAAAATTTAAGTTATTTCTTCTCTTTTTCTAAAAATGATTTTTCTTCGCCCCCCCAAACTTAAATTTTTAAAAGATTTTTACATGAAGAACTTTAAAAATGAAGGGTGAAAGAAAGCATTAAATACATAAAAAAAATCATACCTGTTGGAGATTCTGATTTTTGAACATAAGTTTTGAAATACTGCATGCTAATATGAAAACTAAAAGGCTAAAAACATTAAATTGCACATAATACCTATAAAATTTGCTGAGAAAGAGTTAATCACAATACATAACAAAGTGTTAAAAATAACAACATAACTAAACTTAACTCTAAAAATGAAAACAATTTTCCACATTACAGTTTCACATTACATAACAAACAAAGTCTTCAACAACATCACAACACCAATAATACAATCACACAGTACAAACACAAACAAACAAACAAAAAGTTCACTAGTCATTATCTTCTACATCATCGACATCTAACTTCTACTGCTAATATGGAGTATAAGTAGGGTGAATAGGGAATTGAACTGTATAGTCACGCCTCAGGTACCTTACTAAAGAATCATCATAAGCAGCATCATACTCAAATTTTTGGCAAATCAAATCATCAGTGTGAGCATTTCTAGCCTCCATGCTCTGCATCCTATGATCCATCCTCAAATATCTCCTTGTTGAATAATTATCTGGTCCAACAGCTCCCTATTGCTGGGGTCACTTGAAGTAGGTTCACTAAAAGTAGGGGTTCTAGAAGTAGAAGGAATATCCATAGCCTCTCTTTGAGATCTCCAATCAACATGAGACTCATAAGTCTTGATGTTGGCAGGCCCAATCGGTCTCTGAGCCTCAATCCTCTCCTCATCAGGTCTGAAATCAACTCCTGCACGCTTACAAAGTGTGTAAATGAGAGCAGGGTGCACCAATCCACCAGTGGTCTCTCGTAGAATAGTAGATCAATTGTTCATATAAATGATAGAGCCTACATTTATTTCCATCACTTGTAGAATACAATAGATAAGGTTGGCTCTATCCTTGGTTACTTCACTATGATGGTTCATTGGAATCATCCTTCCAGAAATAAAATAATGCCAAGCCTTAGACACTAGATTTAACATAGAAAGGGGAAAGTTAACTTTAACTCCATTTTTTATTTTCCAAGAACATTCTCACTAGTTAGAAAAGAAATAACTTCAACTAAGGCTTGATCTATAGCAAAAAATGATGATATTGGTATCTATAAACATCTTCTAATTGATAAGACTCACTAATTTTTCTTGGAGTAAACTCCACCCTTTTTCCTCAAACAAAAACAAAATCATCAAAAGCCTTAGGAAGGTTGGCATAAAATTCCATCACAATCTCAACTAACACATCGACAGTAAAATAGCAGAAGTTTTCCCACTACCGAGCGATAATCAATCGTTCCACTTCTCCTCCCAAATTTTTAAAACCTCGATCCTGAATCACTTTTTTATTTTCTTGAAGACTATGAAATTGAGCAATGACTCTAAAGCAAATAAAATTTTGCTCGTCATATTCGATTTTCCTTTTGCTTGATCAAGGTGCAATAAAAAATCTAGAAAATTTGATAAAAATTCAGAATAAATCTCAAAATTGTCAAAATAAAAATGTAAACCACTTTAAACTCAAATCCACTAAGTAAGAGTTTTTAACCAAAGAATTTTCTCAAAATCTCCTAAAAAAATCCAAAATTTCTGATCTAGTCAATGTGAGAAAAATATTTGGTGAAAATAAAAAATTTTTACTTTAAAGTGTAGCTCTTATCTAGAGAAGATAAATTCTGAGGTTCCTTTACCTCTAAATTGCCTCAAATAAGCCCAAAATCAGGCCCCATGTGCAAAACTTTAAGGGGTAAAAATAAAGGTTTACAATGAATATCATGAATTAAAGGGTTAATTCGCCACTCTCGGGTCAAAGGAGCCGTCAATGCCAATGTCAGCGCCATCGGCGCTGAAGGACTGAAATTCACTATTTTAATTTTTAAAATTTTTAATTTCCTTTAAATTTTCTCCAAAGTTTTATTTAAGTATTTTTAAACAAAAATTTTATCAAAATTCATAAATACACATTTCACAAATAATCATTTTCACAAACAACAACAAACTAACTTTTATATATGAAAATACACTTTTTTACAACACCATTTACAAATCACACATTCACAACTATGAAGTAAATTAATTTTAAATCAGTTTTGACATCAAGCCACAACACTAAATGCTAACACAAAACTATACAAATAGTCAAAGTTCAGAATAAACCAAATCAAACCTAATCAAATCCACACAATTACACTAAACACATAAACATTTTTAAACAAGTGAGAATTTACAATCTTCAATCATTCAGCCTCATCTTCAGTCTTATCACCTACTCTAATAGCTCTCCCATAGATTGGTAATGAATATATAGGTTGTAGAAGGATTGGTAGGGGAATTGATCTGTCAAATTTTCTTAGATCCACCCCTTTTCTTTAAACATCCAAACTAATCCTGCTTCAAAAGTTCCAGTGTGATACAAATTCTCTTTCATTCTCCAATCTAGGTGATCAAAAAGGTACTTGAGATCTCCCACTGCATTCATAATACTATGAAGTTCTCTTTCAATTTTCTTCAATTTTTTTTCTAAAGTAAGCAAACTTCCAACTGTTGGTGGCATTAATGAAGATGAAGCATGTGAAGAATGATTTATAATAGCATTTAGTTCTTCGATTCCATTACCAACATATTGATCATCAATATGGATTATGGTGGCACTTGGGATTGGCTTCAAATCAGAAAAACTATAGAAGGATGCCCAAGTCCATAAATTGGCCCATTCATAATGATTCTCATCACATATTTAAATATAATTGAATCTAGATCAATAGGTTTTTCCATTTGAATATAGTAGTTTAAAATAACGCTCTCCTTAGTGACTCTACTGATCTTCATAGTAGGGAGTAATTTTGTACAAATAAAGAAATGACATTGCTTTGAAATTGGATTAAGTGATGAAGCAGAAAAACTAATATATCCTTCATCTCATACTTCCCACATATCACTTTCATCCGTCAGAAAATTATAAATATCTTACATCAAATCTCGCATAGGAATGAAATTTGCATAATGACATATTGGAACATTTTCTATCATATACAATTCAATAATTCTTGCAAGTGTAAATGGTACAGCCTTACCTCGTACGAAGATAACTCCTTTGGTAAGTCCATGTAAATTTGCATAGAATTCCTTCACTACAAGTAAAACAACCACAGTGGTAGTGTAACAAAGAACTTCCCATCGCCTTTGCAAAATGATCTTATCAACTGGAGCACTTAGATTGATCAACCCATGATTAACAAATCCTCTTTCAGATCAATCTCTTCTTTACAATCACTTTATTGTATAATCTCTACATGTCAAAACTAATAAACTTTCTTCTATTGAAAAATCCATACCTTGAAGTATTTATGGTATTGGAAGTCATGGAATCCAACAAAAGAAAGTTTCTAAGCATCTTATGAAGTTTTTAGGACTTTAAAAACACCTCTAGGGGGTTATTATGGATTGAAATCCCACCAAAGGCCGCCAAAAGTAGCAAAAACCGTCCAACTGTTCTCGGCACCGTCGGCGCTCCCGATAAGCATTGCTGGTGCTGAGATCCGCTTTCTTGGGCGCCGTCGGCGCCATTAGCAAAATTTTTATGATTTTCATTTTTCATTCAATTAAATTACAAATTTTCTGCCAATACCAATATTTAACTTAATTTATAATAAATTCAATTGTGTAGAACTATTATCTACTAATTTATAAGACAATTAACAAACTAAATAGTAATACATAGACATATAAGTATGGGTTGCCTCCCAAAAAGCACTTGGTTTAATGTCTTTAGGCCGACATATTATTTATTTAGTTGGGTTGATTTAACATTAAAATTTCTTTAAATTGAGGTATGTGCCCCTCATAATAATGTTTTAAATAATGCCCATTAACTTTAAATATCTTTCTAGTGTTAGGATCTTCAATCACAATAGTTTTATAATGATAGACTTTAATTACCTTAAATGGCCCAAACCATCTAGATTTCAGTTTTCCTGGAAACAATCTCAATCTTGTATTATATAATAGAAATTTTTGTTTAGGTTCAAATTTATTCTTAATAATCTTCCGATCATGCCATATTTTCATTTTCTGTTTATAAATTTTTGCATTATCATATGCTTCATTTCTAATCTTCTCATGTTCATTGAGTTGCAATAATCTTTTCTTACCAGCATCTTTTAGATTAAAATTAAATTCCTTAATACCCAAAATGCTTTATGCTCTAATTCTACTGGTAAGTGGCATGTTTCTCCAAATATCAGTATGTATGAGGACATTCCCATAGGAGTCTTATAAGTAATTCTATATGCCCATAATGTTGTGTCAAGTCTAGTAGACCAATCCAATTTATAAGGATTAATAGCCTTTTCTAAAATGTGTTTAATTTCACAATTTGATACCTCTGCTAGACCACTAGTCTGAGGATAATAAGCAGTAGAGAATCTATGCATAATATCATATTTCTTAATTAAGTTTTCGATTCTCTTATTCTTGAAATGAGATCCTCCATCAGTAAAAATTACTCTTGGCATTCCATATCATATAAAAAAAATTTTAATTAAAAATTTAGAAACACTCCTAGCATCACATCTAGGTACAACAATAGCTTTAATCCATTTGAAAATATAATCAATAACAAGTAATGTGCATACATTTTGAAATGAAGGCATAAATGGTCCGATAAAATCTAATCCCCACACATCAAAAATTTTAACATCCAATGTGTAATTTAGAGGCATTTCATTTCTTCTAGAAATATTTCCTACACGTTGACATCTATCGCATGTTTTAATATATTCATTAACATCATTAAAAATAGTTGGCCAATAAAATCCAGCTTGTAAAATTTTATATGCAGTTCTATTTATTTTGAAATATCCTCAAAATTTAGAATCATGGCATCTTTCAATTATCTATTGAGTTTCTTCATAAGGTGCACATCTTATAATAATTAGATCTTTATATTGTTTATATAAATATGGATCATCCCAAAATTAGACCTTTGAATCATATATAAACTTCTTTAATTGTGGATTTTTTATATCAGGTGGTAGAATATCACTTATAATTAAATTCACTATATCAGCATACCACGGTACATCCATTTCATCAATACTATATAATTGTTCATCAGGGAAATTTTGTAAAATTTCATTTACAAAATTAGTTAATATTTTTTTTATATTTTAGACAAATGATCAGCAATTTGATTATCATTTCCCTTTCTATCAATAACGGTAAAATCAAATTCTTGCAATAAAAGTATCCATCTAATTAATATTGGTTTAGCATCCTTCTTTTGCATTAAATATTTAACAGCAGAATAATCTGTATGCACTATAAATTTATTTCCAACTAAATAAGGTCCAAATTTATCAAAGGCATAAACAATAGCTAATAACTCACTTTCAGTAGTGGTGTAATTAATTTGAGCATGAGTCTTGCTGGCATAATATATAACATTAAAAACTTTGTCGTGCCTTTGTCCCAATACAACCCCAATAGCATAATCACTAGCATTGCACATTATTTCAAATAGTTTTTCCTAATCAGGTGGTACTATTATAAGTGCAGTGACTAACTTTTTCTTTAATAATTCAAATGCTTCTATGCATTCTTCATTAAAATCAAATTTTGTATCTTTTTCTAAAAGTTGGCATAGAGACTAAGTTATTTTTGAAAAATTTTTTATGTAGCGCCATTAAGAGCCAGCATGTCCTCAAAAACTTCTCACCGCTTTAAAATTACTAGGTGGTAGAAATTTTTCTATAACTTGGATTTTTGCATGATCTACCTCCATGCCTTTTTCAGAAATTTTATGTCCAAGTACAATACCTCCTGCAACCATAAATTGACAATTTTCTCAATTTAATACTAAATTGAATTATTCACATACCTGTAGAACTTTTTCTAAATTATTAAGACATAATTCAAATGAAGTTGCAAATACAAAAAAATCGTCCATAAACACCGCCATTCCATGTTTTATAAAATTGCTAAAAATTGACAACATACATCTTTAAAATGTTGTAGGTGCATTGCACAGTTCAAAAGGCATTCTACGAAAAACAAATGTTCCATATGGGCCTGTAAACGTTGTTTTCTCTTGATCTTCTTGAGCAATTGGAGTTTTGTGATAAACGATATATCCATATAAAAAACAATAATACTTATTCCTAGACAATCTATCCAACATTTGGTCTTGAAAGGGTAATGGAAAGTGATCTTTTCTGGTGGCCATATTTAATTTTCTATAATCAATGCAAATTCGCCAACCGGTTACTTGTCTTATTGGTTTTAATTCATTTTTCTCATTTTTTTCAACAGTCACTCCTCCTTTGTTCAATACACAGTGAATTGGGCTTACATAAGAACTATCTGAAATAAGATATATAATTCCAGCATCTAACCATTTAAATTCTCTTTTTTAACAACTTATTTCATTATTGGTTTTAATCTTCTCTGAGGATCAGCTTTAGGTTCATGTTGTTCATCTAATAAAATTTTGTGCATACATTTGAAGGACTAATTCTTTTAATATCTGCTAAAGTCCATCCAAAAGTTTTTTTATACTTTTTTAACATTTCTATTAACTTTTGTTCCTGAATCTCAGTTAAATCAGAAGATATAATAACTAACAATGTAGATGACTTTCCTAAAAATACATACTTTAAATGGGTAGGCAATATCTTTAGTACAAGTTCATGTTGTTTAATACCTGAAGGAGTAAGATTTTTACTATTATTTTCCATCAATTCTAATGTTTCATATTTGCCTTGAATATAATCCAAATCTTCCTCTTTAATTTCATCTTCATTCTAAAAAATTCTCCAACTTAAATTTAACTTCAAATTCTTTCGTAAATTGTTCATTACTTAGATAATCAGCTACTTCCATCCTGAAACATTCATTATCTTTTTCTATTACAAGATATTTCATAACTTTGGCTTTGTTAAATTTCGCTTCTTGATCATTAACTCTCATTATTAATTCTCCTTTTTGTACATGTATTACAACTCTTCCTGTTGCAAGAAATGGTCTCCCTAAAATAATAGAAATTTCTTTATCTTCCTCCATATCCAATACTATAAAGACTACAGGGAAAATAAATTTATCTACTTTTACTAGTACATCCTCTATAACTCCTTTTAGATAAGTTATTGATTGGTTAGCTAACTGAAGAGTTATAGTAGTATGGGAAATTTCTCCCAAATCTAAACGTTTAAAAATTGATAAGGGCATGAGATTGATACTCGCTCCTAAATCACATAAATCTTTACCATAAAACTTTTCACCAATTGCCCAAGGTATAGTAAAACTACCTGGATCATTTAGTTTTTCAGGAAGGTTTTTTTGAATAATATCATTACACTCTTCACTGAGTGCAACGATCTCAGGATTTGTAATCATCTTTTTCTTATTTAGTACATCCTTCATAAATTTCACATAACTTGGCATTTGTTCCAAAGCTTCACAAAAGGAATATTTATCGTTAACTTTTTCAGGATTTCTAAAAATTTTATAAATTGTTTATCTTTATTCTTCTGCTTCAGTCTTTGAGGAAATAAATGTGATGGTTTTTCAAAAGGAACCTGTGTTTGTTCATTTTTCTGTTGATCACTTTCCATTTCTTCCTTCTCTTCATTAACTTTAGTTTCTCTTTGGAACCTTGTTTCTATTTCTTTTCCACTTTGTAATAGAATCACTTTAATTTACTCTTTAGATTGATCTTTTCAATTAACTTTCACAGTATATGGAAGAATTCTAGAAGGTCTATTACTAAGTGTTGTAGCAATATGTCCTAATTAATTTTTAATATTTCTAATAGCAGCCCCTTGATTTTGTATTTGATTTCCCATATTCAACATCACTTCTTCCATCACCAACTTCTTTTCCTTAACTTATGGGTTAGGGTTGGAGTTAAATATGGAGGTTATTAAGGTAACAAATTAGGATTTCCTTGATTGTTCAGATTTCCAGATGGATTCACCAAATTATTACAATTATTCCAACTAAAATTAAGGTGATTTTTTCATCTAGGGTTAAAATAGTTAGAATAGGGATTATTATTTCAATTATTTATTGCATTTAAGGTTTCATAAGATGGTTGAATATCAATAATCTGTCCTTGTGAATTTTTTTCTAATATTTGAGGTATTTGAGAATAGTTCACTCCTATTTAATCAATCTTTTTAGTAATAGCAGCAATTTGAGATGTCAAAATAGGCATTGCATTAGATTCATGAATACTGGCTACTCTATTAAGATTTTCCCTATCAGAGGACCATTGAAAATTATTAGTAGCCACTTCCTCAATTAAAGGATATGTTTCATCAAAAGGTTTTGACATTAATGATCCACCCGCAACAACATCTATAATATATTTTAATGATCTTACTAATAAATTATAAAAGGTTTGAACTATTAATCAACTTGGTAAAGCATGGTACGGAAATTTTTTAAGAAGATCCGTAAATCTTTCTTAGGCTTCATATATCGATTCCCCTTCAAACTGACAAAAAGATGTAATATCATTTCTAAGCTTAGCTCGAAGGTGAAAAATATTTAGCCAAGAATTTTTTTGATAGTTCTCCCCATGTTCTAATAGATCCAGGTGCTAATGAGTTTAACCAAGTCGTAGCTTTATCCCTTGATGAAAAAGGAAAAAGTCTAAGACTAACAACATAATTAGACACTCCATCATATTTAAATGTAGCACAAATTTCAAGAAAACTAGCCAGATGTAAGTTAGGATCTTCAGTAAGTGATCCTCCAAACAGATTATTTTGTACCATTTGGATAATAACAAATTTAAGCTCAAATGAATTTAATAACGGGATTCTACACAAGTATACGTATCGTTATCAATTTATAATGGACTTTCTATTTAAGCCTCAAATATCAATCCCACAGAGAAGATGTAAATTAGCACTAATAAATTTTATCAAGAAATTTACAGAAAATCAAAAAAAATCACTGTCTCTAATTTTGAATGTTCATATGCTAACCAAACTAAATTACTTAACTATTAGCAAAAACAAAATGCAAATTTTTAATAATAACTACTAATCTACTATGTTTATGTAATGAAGCTTTCTATGTGAAAAAGCATCCTTCCCACTACAATGAAATTCTTGTGAAATGAGATGAGATAAATGTTTATAATATGTATTGTGTCAAACAGGAACAGTTTTAATTCTCTACCTTGATACATTGCATAGAAAATCATTAGTTAATCTTAGTTTTAGTTTTTAAATTTGTGGCTAGGCTTGAAGGATGTCAGCTCCCACTACAGAGCTCCCACTTCCCTTCACCTGAAGGCTAACTCTGACTTTAGTTTTTAAACACTAAGACCAAATTCGGGATTATAGTCTGTCACCATAAAGATTCTTCAATTCTACACCCAAAAAAGAATATTTTCCTATTTATTTGCACTTAATTTCATGAACAAACTTCTCCTTCATGAAATCAAATGTGATCCCCACTATGTTGTAGAACACGTACATTATTTCCCAGATCATATGTTTCACAGCATATTTTAACAAATCAATTGGCCAAATTGAAAAGTAAATTAAGTTCAGAGTTGAAAAATCATCACAATTTATTTTATATTTTAATTATGACACATTCATATTATCTCTTCATTTCTCCAAATCTCAGAGTAGAGGCAAAGATAGAGAAAACTACTCAGACTTCATGAGAAATATACGACAAAACATAAATTTCATATATAAAAGAAAGTTCATACAACACTAAGTAAACAAACAAAATTATTTGGAACTCTTTCCAAAGCAAATCCTTTGTAGCCTTTCCCTATAAATGCAGGAAGAAGAACTCTCTCACTTATCTTCTCCAGCACTCTTACAGAAAGTTTCACACTAAATCTCACCAAAAAAAAACTCTAAACTATGAAAGCAAAATTACTAATTGACTCCAATAAATGGTGGAATGAAGACGCGTTATGAAAATGTAGCATGGAGGAATGTTGTAGAGCAAAAAATGAACGTAGAGGAGCCTTTTTTCTTATGAAATTCAGCCCCAAATAAATCCCAAGGTCAGTTCTCCAAGAGGTGCCTCAAAAAACTCTTCAAAAATCGTCCAAATACATCAAACCTTCTAGAAATGGGGTTTGAACTGCCTTTGGCGCCGTTAGCGCTAGTCTGGCGCCGTTGGCGCTGAGTAAAAATCCTCCAGCTATTAGCTGTTCTGCGCCATCGGCGCTGACCTTGGCACGGCCGGCGCTGAGTATTTTTTCAAAAACGTCATTTTGACTCCAAATGTCATCCTTTTGCTTTAAGCACTAAAAATCAACAACCTGCAAGAAAACATCAAAATACCTTCCATTAAAGTGCAATATCACCAAAGGTATAAAATATGGGTCTAACAATGCATATATTTTTTGTGTATCAACGGTCCACGGAAAAGGGCAGAGCAAGAATCTGCATGGATGCCATCCATTTTTTATTTTGAAAATGGAATGCTATGATTTATTCTCGTCTAAATTCTTTGTTATGATCCCCGTGGCTGATCAAATGCATTTTGACGCGTACGAGGACATACGGCGCCTTAGGGATTATTCTTGTTAATTATGATTTAATTAAATTCATAATAAACTTAAAAGCTTCAAATTTTGATATCTTGACACACAAAAATCATAAAAATAAGACAAATATCTTTGAACTCAAGCAGTGAGTAGAACATTTTCGATATGAAATTAGAATTTAATTAACTATAATTAATTTTTAATTAATTAATTACTCTCTGAAGTAATTTAATTATTAAAAATTATTTATAATTTCAAAAATTCTAAAATTTTTAGGGAATTATCTATAAGTCCTTAGAAGCTTGCCACATTTTTCCCAATGCCAGAAAAACTGTCTAGAAATCAATTTTTTAATTCCTTTCACAATTATAATTATGTTTAAAATAATTATAAAAATTGAGGAACTTGGAAATTAAAATCAGAAAATGGTTAGAAAACTTACAGTGACAATTTTGAACACTAACATGACAAATTTTTAACCATTTATAAATTTAAAAATGGCATTTCATTTCTAATAAAAAAATTACATATTTACCCTAGTCTTCTTTAGGATTGGACACTAGCCTTAGTGACACTCAGAGTTAACCAAACTCTAATCCTAAGACCCAAATGACATAAGGTATAATTCACATACTCATGACCATTGAGTATAACCCCATAGACTCAATATGGCAAGATATTTAAACTTGACTTGATCAGACTTCAAGTCAAATCAAACAGGACACTTACATTTCATCTAGGTGAACCCAAAACTCTAATTAGGTTTAAACTACCTATAAACCTAACTAAACTTAGTTAAACCTTAACTACATTAGGTTTAACTCAATACATACCTAATTAGGTTTAAACCACATTTAGACCTACTTAGACCCTAGTTAAACCTTAACTACATTAGGTTTAACTTAACAAACCCTAATTAGGCCTATAACTAATTAAATAGTAGTTAGACCTTAACTACATTAGGTTTAACTCAACAAATCTTAATTAGGTCTAACCCTTATTAGATCAATTTCATCAATTAAACCTTATCTAAGTTAGGTTTAATTAACATTTAAACCCAATTAGACTTAACCCATATTAAGTCTAATTAATGAATTAAACCTTACCCAAATTAGCTTTAACTAACCTTAAACCCAATTAGAATTAACCCATACTAAGTCTAATTAATCAATTAAACCTTGCTTAAATTAGGTTTAATTAACCTTTTAACCCAATTATACTTAATCCAACTTAAGTCTAATGAATCAATTAAACCTTACCAAAATTAGTTTTAATTAACCTTAAACCCAATTAGACTTAACCCATATTAAGTCTAATTATTCAATTAAACCTTACCAAAATTAGGTTTAATTAACCTTAAACCCAATTAGACTTAACCCATTTTTAATCTAATTAATCAATTAAACCTTACCTAAATAAGGTTTAATTAACCTTTAAACTCAATTAGACATAATCCATAATAAATCTAATTATTCAATTAAACTTTTCCAAAATTAGGTTTAATTAACTTGAAACCCAAATAGAATTAACCCATATTAAGTCTAATTAATCAATTAAACCTTGCCAAAATAGGTTTAATTAACCTTAAACCAAATTAGACTTAACCATAAATAAGTCTAACTAATTAATTACACCTTACCAAAATTAGGTTTAATCAACCTTAACCTAATTAGACTTAACCACAACTAAGACTAATTAATCAATTAAACCTTGCCTAAATTATTTTTAATTAACTTTATCCTAATTAGACTTAACCCATATTAAGTATAATTAATTAATTAAACCTTACCAAATTAGTTTAATTAACCTTAACCTAACTAGACTTAACCACAAATAAGTCTTATTAATCAATTAAAACTTACCTAAATTAGGTTTAATTAACTTTAACCTAATTAGACAAAACCCATATTAAGTCTAATTAATTAATTAAACCTTACCTAAATTAAGTTTAATTAACGCTAACCTAGGTAGACTTCACCACAAATAAGTGTAATTAATCATTTAAACCTTACATAAATTAGGTTTAATTAACCTTAACCTAAATAGAATTAACCACAAATAAGTCTAATTAATTAATTAAACCTTACCTAAACAAGGCCTAATTAACCTTAACCTAATTAGAATTAACCCATATTGAGTCTAATTAATCAATTAAACCTTAACTAAATTAGGTTTAGTTAACTTTAACTTAACTAAACTTAACCACAAATAAGTCTTGTTAATCAATCAAACTTTACCTAAATTAGGTTTAATTAATTTTAACTTAATAAGACAAAACCCATATTATTTTTAATTAATTAATTAAACCTTACCTAACTTAGGTTTAATTAACGTTAACCTAGTTATACTTAACCAAAAATATATCTAATTAATCATTTAAACCTTACCTAAATTAGGTTTAATTAACCTTAACCAATTAGACTTAACAAAAATTAAGTATAATTAATCAATAAAACTATACCTAAATTAAGTTTAATTAACCTTAACCTAATTAAACATAACCCATATTGAGTATAATTAATCAAATAAACCTTACCTAAATTAGGTTTAATTAACCTTAACCTAATTATACTTAACCCATATTGAGTCTAATTAATCAGTTAAACCTTACCAAAATTAGGCCTAACCCTAATTAGGTTTAATCAATCCAAAGAAAACCTAATTCGTGTTCAACTTAACTTGAACTCAAGTTAATTCAAACATTAGGTTCAACCCTCATTGAACATAATCTAACCAAAACTTAACTTGAGTTTAACCTAACTTGAACTCAAGTTAACCCAAACAATAGGTTCAACCTAAATTGAACCCAAATCAACTTTAAACTTAAGTTCAACCCATATTTGACTTAAGTCAAACCTATAACTTAAGTTCAATCCAACCTGAATCTAAGTCAGCCAAACTCTAGGTTCAACATATGCTGAACCTAAATCAAACCTTAAACTTAGGTTTGATTCAAATTGAAATTAGGTCAACATAAACTTTTGGATTAATATAAATTGAACCTAACTCAACTCAAACCTTAAGTGCTAGCTACATTGGACTTTTAAGCAATTCAATCCTTAGGTTCTACCTACATTGAACCTAAAAACCTTAAGTTCTAACTACATTGGACTTAAAACCAATTCAATCCTTAGGTTTTACCTACATAGAACCTAAATACCTTAAGTCCTAACTACATTAGACCTAAATTCAACTCTTAGGTTCTACCTACATTGAACTTAAATACCTTAAGTCCTAACTACATTGGACTTAAAACCAACTAAACTCTTAGGTTCTACCTACATTGAACCTAAAACATCTTAAGTTTGAATTACATTGGACTTAAACCATTTCTAATCTTTAGGTTATAACTATAATAAACCTAGAACATCTTAAGTCCAATCTACATTGTACTTAAAACTCTAGATTATACCTACAATGAACCTGAAACATCTTAAGTCATAATTACATTGGACTTAAACCATTTCCAATCTTTAGGTTTTTTCTTTGTTGAACGTAGAACTTCTTAAGTCCTATCCACATTGGACTTAAACTCTAGGTTCTACCTACATTGAACCTGAATCATCTTCAGTTTCACCTACATTAAACCTAAATCTTAAGTTTCAATTAAACTCTCTCAGGTCTAATTTATATATGACCTAAAACAATTTACATCTTAAAAATCTAACTCACCGACATAAATGACATAAAATTCATCTTAAAAGACATTAAAATACAACATAGACAACTGTGTTCAGATTTATGAAGATTTCTTGGATGACGCAATCTATGGTTGCTGACAAGAATCTTTCGGTCCCAGTTTAAACACCTTTCGGGCAGGGCAAAGTAAATCTGAATACTTCACGACTCTGAGACGACGGAGCCATAGACATCTTGATTGGGTCGTTTAGAAATTATTCAACCAATTAAATGACCAACTAAAGTTAATAAATCTGATAACATGGTTTTATGCTAATCATGTTCTCTTTTGTAAGTTTATTGAGGACATGAAAAGAAAATTTCGCTCTAGATTTCCTTTCCATGTTATAGGGTGTGTTAACTCTGTTTTGCAGAACAACATTCGAAAGTGGAATTTTAAGATAACAAAATAAATTAAATACAGACAAAATAAAATAAAATGACATGACATAACACAAAACCAGAACTCTTAGGATAGCCATGAACAAAAATTGACATGACAAATATAAAACAACAAAATGAAAAAAATAAAATAAAATGTTATAACATTACAAAAACAAAAACAAAACACCATGCCATAACATGAAAAAAAAAAAAAAAAAACCTATAGGGTAGAATCAGATTCGTAGGAATCTATCACCCCATGAATAAAACATTTAATTTTTCTTTCTTTTATCTTGACATTTTAGAAGAATGAGTGTTAACGAGAATCAGCAGTTTTCTTAGGTAAATCTAGAATTGCCTAAGATGTAATTAACTAAAGGAGCTTTCTTATGTAAGTAAATTAAGAATTCAAAATAGGTGATCAACCTAAATCTCTGGTTATCAGACCATTTATGTGGTTATCCCTACATGAGATTTTGACATTCTAGAGTCTTCTCTATAAGTTTACCACCCAACATTTCACTTATTTTCTATTATTTGTCCTTTCCCTTTTTCGTAATTCCTTTAATACTTGAGGATCTTTTACTTGATCCAAATGATTAAGGTAAATTGGAAAAATAGGGCAATGAGATAGATAAATAGAGTGGCGACTCTAGCATCCTTATCGACAATAGACATGACAACATGAGAGAATGAACGATAATTGGTGGTGACCACAGACGACGAGTTCTGAAAGGCGAAAAGAGCGATTTGGTGACTCCGCTGGGGATGTTTTCTCTCCTCATCTCTTGTTAAATTTTTCATTCGTCATGCTAAGATATTCTATCTATGATAGATAGAATTATCTTTCCCAAATTTTAACTCTACAACATTAAGAGTTAAAAATGACATGACATTCTAAGATATTCTATCTTTTGACAAGTAGAATTATCTTACCTAGACATGAAATTCAAAGGTATTATATTTTTTAACTGATTGAATTATCTTTCCTAAGCTTTAACTCTACAACATTAAGAGTTAAAATAACATGACAGGTAGGATTATCTTAACAAGATATGACATTCTCAGATATTCTATCTTTTGACAAATAGAATACTCTTCTCTAACTTTTAACTCTACGACATTAAGAGTTAAAATCTCATTTTAAGATAATCTATTTTTTGACAGATAGAATTATCTTTCCCAAAGTTTAACTCTAAGGGTTAATGACATTCTAAGGTATTCTATCATTTGACAGATACAATTACTTCAAACCAAATTTTAACTCTACAACACTAAGAGTTAATATAAAGTGACCTTTTAAGATATTCTATCATTTGACAGATATGACTATCTTAATTAATTATAACACTTTGATAATAAGAGTTATCCATAACATTTCTGACAGACATAACTTATAAACATTCTACGACATCTATGACAGAATTTTTATCATAGACATACCATGACAAGCATAACAGACAATGACAACAGACATGCCATGACAATTGCAACAATTATACCATGACAATGACAACAGGCATGCCATGACAATGACAATAGACATACCATGGCAATCACAGCAAACATACCGTGATGTTCAGACATTTCATAATATTCACTACAGACATTTCATGACATTCACGACAGACATTTCATAATATTCAAAATGGAAATTCCATGACATTTACTTCATGACAAACACGATAGACATTCTATGACTGCTATAATAAACATTCCATGATATTCATAATAAACATTCAACAGACATTCTATGACATTCATGACATACATAAACATTCAATGACATTTACAAAAGACACGATAAACATTCCATGACATTCATGATAAAAATTCCATGACATCCATGAAAGAAATCAAATGACATCTATGACAGACATCCAATAATATCCATGACAGATAGACATCCCATGATATTCATGACAGACATTCCCTAATATTCATAACAAACTTTCCCTCATGTTCATAATAGATATTCCATAATATCTATGACTGACAGACATTACATGATATTTATAACAGATACACCACATTCCATAATATTCATGCAAATAGACAATCCATGATATCTATGACAGAAATACATCCCATGATATTCATAACGGACAGAAGTACATCCCATGATATTCATAACAGACATACATTCCATGATATTCATGACAGACAGACATTCCATGATATTCATAATAGACATTTCATGATATTTATGAAAGATACTCCACGTTCTATAATATATATGACAATAAACATTCCATGATATTTAAGATAGACATTCCATGATATCTCTGATAGACATTCTATGATGTCTATCTATGAAAAACTCCCAGATTACAAAGTAAGTCTAAAACCATTTGACATTGAACATTATCAAAACTTTTGTGATGGGCCCCCAAAATTGACATTTTCCTATCCCCAAGGTTCTGATATATCAAACAATCAATCCGGAAAAGAATAATCCAAGACAAAAATGGCGACATTTTGACAAGAAAACATGATGCTCTATTAACTGGGTCCTTCACAAATCTTTGGAATGGATCCTAAGAAAATTTCAAAAATAAAATTGTGTGATCAAAATACAAGTAATTGACTAATGATGTTATGAGCCTTTTAATCTCATGCCAAGTGGTTGGGTCCTTGCTTTCGAGTAAGTTATAATATCTCTGAATTTATCTTAGGAAGTTTTTGAGAATTATTAATTAGGGATGGTTGGACATTCAAAACACTTAACATATGCTCTACCAGATATAGTAATTCTTTCAGAAGAAGTTTTAGAAGAACATGAAATAAAAAACTCGTGTTTGAATTCAAACATTCAAAATCTTTAAAATGATTGACCAGATATAGTAAAAAAAAATTGAACTAGGCATAAAATTAAAAATTGGTGTTTGGACATTCAAAACCTTTAATATGCTGCACAAAATATAATGGTGGGCATAAAATAAAAAATTGTTACTCGGACATCCAAAACCTTTAATATGCTCCACAAGATAAAAAATTGATGTGACAATGAAATCAAAAATTTATGTTTGAATTTAGATATTCAAATTCCTTAAAATATGCTCTACCAGATATAGTAATTCTCTGAGAAGAAGCTTGAGGTCAGCATGAAATCAAAAATTGGTGTCCAAACTTTCCCCTAATTAATAAAACTAGGGAAACTGACTTAAGAAAATTCTCCCGATATCATATTCAAGAGTAAAATTAAGTGATCTTGCTTTTTTGTCGGCAATTAATTGCCTCAGCAATATATTTAGAAAATAAATATATTTTGATCATATAATCAAAATTTTGAAATCTACCTGTTGACCTCAATTTTGGTTGAGGTTTAGTTTTTCCTCTTTAGTAGACTAGGGTCTAGCCATAGGACTTTTCCTGTTGACTATTCCTAGAAAACTAGACATGGAACCCTGCCTATGGTCTAGCCATGGGACTTTTCTTGTTGACTATTCCTAGAAAACTAGACTTGCAACCCTCACCACACTAGAAATTCCAAACTCTTCTCCACTCAACTTGAAGTTCCACATGTTGCTCTTAACCTCTAGCACTTAGTAGGTGGGGTCACTTTCGGGGAAACTCAAGATGAGTCACCCTTAAGATTGCTGGACCTTAGGGTTGACCTTGGGTGTTGGTCTGGAGCTAAGGCACTCACTACACTTATCTGCACCTACAATCACTCACAACCCTGAACTCAAATTTCTAGCCTAGATCCCTTGATTTTTTGGGATACTCATGTAGATGGTCCCCTAAATCTACTAGCCCTAGGGCTATGGTTTGGCTAAGACCACTATGTAAAGGACACAAAATGAGATTTCCATTGGTCCATGGCTTGTTGGTGATGGTTGGCACCTCAAATCTACCAAAATACCGATCTTGGCCTTTTACCCCTAAAACACCCCCAAATTACCAAAATACCCCTCTTGGACTCAAAATTCCAAAAATTCTACGACTTCCCAAAAAATCCCAATAAATCATAAATATTCCCAATTTCATTTCTCTAAACTACCACATGACCCAATTTGGCCAATTTGACCATCTTTAACCAAAATCCCCAAATTGCCCAGATACAAATTTACCCAAATTCAACTCAAATGTCCATCAATTTGATCTCAATTGACCAGAATTCCAATACTAAACTCAAATTAACTTTTGATATGACCAAAATAAACCAAATCCAAACTCAATTGGTCCATGATTTGACCTAATTTTGATTTCAGTCAAAACCCCAATTTTGACCATATGACCTAATCTCACCAAATTGAACCCATAGCCTAGTCAATTGGCCTCAATTAATGTTGAAAAATCTTTATAACATTCCTATACATAAAAATCAACCATCAAGTGTCCTTGGTGAAGTCTCAAATCCATTTGATTTTGGCTTAAATCCAAAATTCCCAAATTTAGCCCCATTTGCATTGGTGAAGCCTCAAATCCATTTGATTTTGGCCTAAATCCAAAATTCCCAAACTTAGCCCCATTTGGCTAAGTCCCCAAATTTCATTCAATTAAATGCCTTAACCTCCAAATCAGCATCAAATTCATGTTGAAAACTCTTCATGAGGTCCCTATTGACCATTTAAAATAATCAATTTGGACTTATCCCAAGGCTAACCCAAGCTAGACCCAAGTTTAGGCCAACATGACCAAATTGATTAAAGTTCAAAATTCCCTCAAATTGACCCTCCAATTGGACTCAAAACCACTTCCATCCTTCACTAAAGTTGTTCTTTATGATTGTCTACACCAAATGCAATAGTTATTTGGACCAATTAACATGGCTAACCTAGTCCAAACCCAGGTTTTGCTCATTTGCACCCACTTGGACCCATGCACTAAATGTGACCTAACCACCCTAAAGTCACAAAATGTTACAACCATTAGTTGGACTTAGTGACCAGTCCAAACACCATGAAATCACCTAAATCAAGCCACCACAACCATTAGTTGGACTTATTAACCAATCCAAACACCATGAAATCACCTAAATCAAGCCATGGACCAAAGGTCCCCAAAATTAAGGGATCTTATTTCCAAAAATGCTTTAAGATATCTTTGACAAATCAAAGCACATTTGCATTAAATTGTTGTGATGGATTCCTCTGAGTTCCCTGAACTCTTAGCCACCTTCCCCTGGCCGGCCGGAAAAGCCCAAACCTTAGAGCCACTCCCATGGTACCTCACCCAAATCAAACCTAGAGGCCAGCTTATCCAAATCAAATTGAAGAGCTCCTCTGCCCTCCACCTAAGCACCGCAATGCACCCAAACTTATGCCCTGAGAGCCACCCCATGGCCATTTTTATAACAACTCACCTCCCACGGCCATGGGAGGTGTACTAAAATTTTCTTAGAGAGGTCTCTCCAAACTTCACACAGTGCTTCCCTAAGATCCCCTCAGTGCATTCCAACCATTTTCTCTCACACATTCCCATTGCTGGAGCTCAATTTTGAGCTTGAAACCCTGTCGGAAACCAGGACAGAGCCCAATACACCTCCACACTCCACCAAACTTCAATTACTTGTGCCCACACCTTCACAAGAGTGAAAGAAGCCAAAGCCCCATCAAATCCCCCTTCTACAGAGCCTCTACCATAGCTCTAGAGCAACACCTGAAATCAAGCTTGGTCGAGTTCATACCTAGGCCTTACACCAAGATGAGGGACTCAATCCCTAGGCTTCTTGGAACCCAACGAACGTGCCGAGCACCTCTGATTGAAGCCTCCCTTCTCAGAGCAAAGGTATAAAACTTCTCCTTCTGAACATGCCAAGCACCTCTGATCGAAGCCTCCCTTCTCAGAGCAAAGGTATAAAACTCCTCCTCCTCCCGAGCTTATTTTGATTCTCCATTTACTTAAGATTGATTTCACGGCATCTTAACCATATGAATGTGTTCGTCTCACTTAAACGAGTCCATAGGATCAAACCCAAAGTGATTTGGTTGAGTCTAGGCTGAGATCTTAAGCTTTTACTGTGGACGGTCACGGGATCATTCTATCGGGGACGATGACGGGGAGCCGTTTGATCAAGCGTGTATCAAATGGACAGGGGAGATCGAGCCGGACAGTGCTTCGGGACATAAACCGTGGGCCGAGTCAGCAGCTACGTGGATGGCAACATCCAACCAGAGAGCGACACGCAAGCCTTCGGAGCTGCCTAGGATCTAGTCAGCACGCCCTGTTTAAATAGATACATAGGGTTTTTTCTATTTATTTAAATACCCTTAACTTAGAAAATTCATAACTTTGTGTAGAAAAATCACAAAAATAAATAAAAATACCCTTACTCAGTGAACAAAGGAGAACAATGTGAAACAAATTTCAAGTCTATTTGGTGCATATTTTATTTTTAATTAATTAAACACTGTTTGGGATCATTTGATTCTCCATGCATAATAGCACATCACCTTCACTTGGAATTTTAACATGTTGTAGTCTCTGTAAGGGGAAGTATTCTCTGATTTTTCCAAAGTCAGAGGAGCTTCCTATACAGAGACCCATATTTTTCAAGTTATTTCACATTATTTCCTTAAAATGATCATGAAAATTAGCATATTGGTTATAAAATCCTAAGAAAATTTTGGAAGGTCCATAATGACTAGAGAAACCTTTGAAAATAATTTCATGGGTCAAGACATTTAGAATGTCCTTAAATTTTACAAACACTAAATCACTAAGATAATTAATTTTAAGAAATTTAAACATATAAATGACTTAATTTTCTAATCTCCACTGTGATTTATGATCCAGAGAACTCATCATAAAAATTTCAAAATATTTTGAGTTCATTTGACACCTTAAGTTGATTTTTAAAGATAAATACCACTTTTAACAATTAAATGATTTTTAAAAATTAAAATAAAACTCAAAAAATTATGAAACTTTTTTTTTGAGATCTCTGTGATCAGGGGTATTTTCTGAAAATAAAATGATATTTATAATAAAAACTTGATTTTTAGCCTATTCTAAATATTTAAATAATTAAAAATCAATAAAAATCACAAAAATAATAAAACTCATGGAAATGTTCTAAATTGTTTCTTAATCACTTAGGAATAATTAGAATATTTTTCCGGATTTTCTAAATAAAGATATTGAATTTTCAAGCTTAAAAATAATTTTTAAAGGCTAAAAAATGAGTTTACACAAAAATAATTCCAATAAGTCAAAGAAAAATTAGAAAAATATAAAATTTGCTTCTCTGAGTTTTTTGACCTTAGAGAGATTTTTCAAAAATACATAAATTAATTTTCACCACTTTAAATATTTTTTTTTATTAAATAACATAGAATTTAGAATAATTCTAATAAATCACAGAGAATTCAAAAAATCATGAAATTTGATCCAAAGGCTTCTGTTGTCTAGGTCTACCTCCAATAAAAATTTCAAGGGATTACAATTTACCTTGGTCAAGTTAGGAATTTTCTTTCAAAAATCCTATCTTCACATGAAAATAATTACATAAATTAAATTAAATTTTTAAAAAATCACATTTTCTCCTTTGATGTCTCAATTGACCCATGAATAAGGTTGGATAAAAATTTCAAAATCATTTTAATTGAATTTAACAAATTATGAAGTATTAGAGCCTTAGGGGCAAATGTGTAATTTTTTGAAATTCAGCCTTAATTAACATTTAGGCTTAAGTCAAGGAGGGGAATGGGTAAACTCTAATCTTAATCAATTTATTTGATGTTGGAAACACAAGGGGTTAATTGGTAGAAACCAATTTCACTTTCCTCATTAAAAAGATAAGTTAATAATTTAAATTGGTAGAAACCAATCTCACTTTCCTCATTAAAAAGATAAGTTAATAAATTTCTAAATCATATTAACGGAAGTTTATTAAAATTAAACGATCCTGGACTTAGAAGTATAAATTGTGAAGTCAATAATTAATCAATCTAATACCCCTATCTTGATTTTTCAAATGAAATCCAAGTCATGAATCATGAGCACTTAAAGCTTAACCCTTTGCAAAATTAATTAAGACACTCACCTTGGCCTTAAGGGCTTAGTGATGACTTAGGCTAAATTAAAAATTTGTTAAACAAAGATTAGAGAAATAAATATGATTAAATCAAACATCTTTAAAATACCATTAAGCCCAATTATGATTAAAATTTGGCTAGATGTTCAAATTATACTGACTCCCCTTCAAGTGTCTTCACCCACATAATTCTCAAATTAAATAATAAGTGATAATTACCGTATTCTTAGGGATAATTAAGACATCAGGGTTCACTGAGTAATAAGGGTATTCACAGGATGAACCATTAAGCAACATAATAAGTTTAAATGGATTTGAGGCTTTCACCATTTGGTGAGAGGGAGGCATGGACCTGCTTCCCCCTCCTAACTTGTTGGATACCTCACAGGCCTATTAAACTTAATATTATTCGCTTAATGAAATCATCCTTAATTAAACTTCTAAGGACCCACTAAGGTATGACATAAGGTTAGGAAAATTATCAGAACTTTACTTTTCTTACTCTTCATAAATGCCCTCACATGCATTTTTAAGTTTCAGGTGGTGGAACGAGAAACTCACCAGATACGCTTTTACAGTTTATAGCACCGTCTTTCTTCTGCCTTTTTCTTACATGTTTCATGCTTGCATTTACCAACATAAACTTGCATGTTAACCATAACCATAACCAAAACCAAAACTAAAATCAACCATGATAAAATTCACCGCCACAACATGTAAAATATGAAACAATTCAAAATTTAATCACAAACATCACACAAAACCACAACTTTAACTAAAATAAGATGTTATAGGATGATCGGGAATCCGTCGGAGGAAGTAACCTATGGTTGCTAACAAGGTTTCCCATGGTTTAAATGAAATTATGGAACTCATTGAGTTGAGTTTAGTAAGTTCATTGGGGCTAAGTGAATCCAATAAAAAATAGTGGTGCTGAAATGAGGGAACAGTAGGATCTTAACCGACGTCGCTCTAATCAAATTTAACATGCCCTCATAAAATTTAAAGAACTTTAACCATAGGGTCACCTGATTTGACATTATAACTTGACACTCTAGATAACTCAAACTTGTCGCGGCAAGGAGCCTGGAGCTAGCATGGTGTGCATCACGGCCATCTTCAACAATAAAACCTGTCTTCCCTAGCTAAACCAATCTTCCTTCCTTATACTTAAACAACAAAGCCATAGGACTTTGAGGTTGCTTGCTTATGCAACGTAAATCCTCACCTGCTAAACCAATCTTCCTTCCTTAGATATAAACAACAAAGCCATAGGACTTCAAGGTTGCTTGCTTATGCAACGTAAATCCTCACCTTATATAGGCTTTTGCATAGCCCTGCTATACAATATAAGCCCTAACTCGTCTTAGGATTCTGAGGTTATCGTTTGTCACGACTTAAATCCTCACATCTTCCAGGCTATTTGTGTGATCAATTCACATGAATGTAAGCCCTAACTAATAAAATTGGCAGGATGAAACACCCAAATATTTCTTCTCAAAAATGTAGCCGAACATTAGTATAGCTTGGGAAGTCACCAAGGTTCTCCTCTGGATCCATGACATCCCTTAGTTCTTCTTCTTTTGGATTCTACAATAAAATGTTCCAAATTTGAACCAATCCCCTCTCACACCTCTACGTCTGATTTCATTGAAGAGTCATACCCTTTGAAATTCCTTGAAGATAATTTTTCTTGATTTTTATCGAGAGTCTTCTTAGGAGGGGCTTTCCCTTATAGGAAGCATGTCCAAACCCAGCTTAATATAAACACTATTTAATCCTTTATATTAAATAGGGAAACTTTTTGGCAAATACAAAGGTTTCGCAGACCAAATTGACGTCATACTATCATTAGTTTATTTGACCGAGCCTCATCCTGAAGTTTTGTGTTTATCCTTCGGGATAGATATAGGATTTGAGGTACAATGCTCTTTCATTTTAAACTATGATAAATATGAGGTCAGTTTGATTTCACACTTCAATGTCCTTCTGAAGCGGGCGACGAGATTTCGATTCCGGCGACCGAGAGCTTCTTACGGGCAACTCCCCACAAACCAACCCAAAATAGTGCCGACAGCTTCTGGCGCTCCGCTGGGGACAAGCTTTTCTCTCCATATAAATCAAGAAATATTATCTTCACACATCAGTAATATGTCCATGTTCCTCTTGGACCAAATTACTTTTCTTTCGTTGGCTTACTTTACCCATTTCTATCTTGGGAAAGTACAGCTAACTCCTTGGATTTCAGGACTAGCTGTTCAACCATCTTTGAACAGAGGGGTTCAGAAGGCCATTTAGGACTCTTTAATTTTCATATAGGGTCGAATCCCCAATAGGTGTGTCGGTGGACTAATTCCACCTGGGCATTTTCTGCTACTAATTGGGTCCCGCACATGGTCCTAAAATTTTTCACATTCCAAAATTTGACTTACTATTCAAATTAAAAGAAATCGTGTTGTGTTGCGCGCACTTTGAAATATTAATTAAATTTTATAGTTTTTTGAACAAAGATGTTAAAAAATACCCATAAATTAAGACCAGCCCGGTCTACATATTAACCTCTATTTTTAGTGCTTGCACTAAATATTACGAGGTTTTAGGCTATATAGCTATCCCTAAAACTTTCTGTTTTAAAGCCCGCTGCGATGGCCTACCCAACGCTGACCTTTTCGTGCAACCTGCTAATGGATCGCAGCTCCCGTAACGTTGTTCCCACCATCAAGTTCGGAGCTGGATTTGATGACCTTGAGGTTATCCTCGGGAAAGCTCCAATCGTGGTAATGAAGTTCGCTGCTCCGGAAATACAAGAGCCGTATGCAGAATTCAGTTTGAACTGCCCTCAGGACTTC
Organism: Phalaenopsis hybrid cultivar; assembly: GCA_002079205.1. Taxonomy (NCBI): domain Eukaryota; kingdom Viridiplantae; phylum Streptophyta; class Magnoliopsida; order Asparagales; family Orchidaceae; genus Phalaenopsis; species Phalaenopsis hybrid cultivar. The sequence goes on from JXCR01141229.1 coordinate 282,206, forward strand.
CCTGCTTGCAAGAAGGCTAAAGCTGTTGTCATCAAGCTTGATATCCCTGCTACTGCTAAGGGAAAAGAGATGATGGTCGTTGAAGACTCGACTGAAGGATTAACTGTTCCGCCACTCGCATTTGAGATCGGGTCAAGCTCAGGGACTTTACCACTGACCCGAACCCAAACAAGGAACCACAATAAAAGAGCTCGGAGGGCTATCAAAGCCCAAGCTCTTGAAAACACACCCGTTGAAAAGGAGCCTCATCGAATTGAAGAAGTGTTACCAGAAATTTATCCACTTATACGAGGGAGTAGATTTCATCCGCCGACAGATACTGATGGATATGAGAGTATCCGGAAGATTGCTGCCGCATTACCATCACTTCATGGACATGGTGAGGAGGGAAAGAAATTCATCCCCATCACCCGAGTTAGTGCAGTCTTCAGAAGGCTTGCTACTAAAGAAGGATGTTCTGTTAGTGAATTACTTAAACGAGTGGGACATGCAATTTTCTCTCATATGAAGAATAAAATTTTGAAGGATATTAAGTCTGCTAGAGAATCTCGTAGGTCGACTATAAAGTCACTTACCCGTATTCCTATCTGGTTCAATTTGGGAAACCGAGTTGATACTGCTATGGTCACCACCGATCATACCACCACCAAGACTGCAGGTTACCGGCCGATTAAGTCAAGACTGGGTCCGAGAAGTTTACCCGTCATTCCTGCAATCACGGAAAGAAAGACAAGACGATTACCTGACACTATAGCTTGTCTATACCATAGAGAGCATACCTTCCCTCTACATACTGATGTCTCTACTAAGACGTCCCATCCTAAGGCATCATCGTCGAAGAAGAAGAGGGTATGGGTACCCAAGGTCGCTGCACCGATACAGTTTAGTGAGCCTGCAGGACAGGAAGTAAAACCCGTGCCTGAAATATCTGACATCATCGCGATGATAGCCAGCGAGATGGAGGAACAAGTTGAGGATTTCCATCAAGGTCCTCCATATCTTAAGGCAATCAAGGAATCAATAATTGAGGAAAAAGTTGGGAAACTCAGAACCGAGATTTCTTGAGAACACAGAGTTTCCGTAAATAGTGACAACGAGGATTTTGATTACAGTGATTATTTTGAGGAAGATTTCATGGATGTCCATGTGATCGAAATCATAGCTACCACATCTACGCGCGAGGCTCAACCTCACACTAAAGAGAACGCCATAGATGAGCTGCGTAGAGTTATTCTCCTCAGGGATGAGCAAGTTGTTCTACTGGGGAAAAGAATAGAAGTGATGACTACAGCTATGACCGCCATGGCCACCATTCGGGGGCAATCACAAGCACCAAGGTTGGCTTCCCCAGAGATTAATCAGCCTGAAATGGTACACATCGCAGATGAAAGAAGGGAGGCTACTTCGACAGACAAAGAAGAACAACCAAAGAAGGTCATCAGGTGCCATGCCAGAAAAGGAGTTCAAACAAGTGGTTGAACAAGTGCGGGAGGCCTTAGCTCAGTCCAAGGGCGGCACATGAATCTTAAAGGGTAGACCTTACCCAAAGGAGTTCGATACCATACCTTTCCCCAAGGGTTTTGTGACCCCAAAATTCAAGATATTCGATGGGACTGGAAATCCCAGGCAGCACATTGCACATTTTCAAGCCAATTGTGGCAACACAAGGAATAGCGAAGCTCTACTCTGCTAGCAGTTCGTCAACAGCTCGTCGGGGATTGCTTTTATCTGGTACGCTGACTTGCCCAACGGGTCAGTTAAAATAGTTTCTGAGTTGGAACAGTTATTTGTGAAAAGATTTGCTGGGGCGCAGCATCATGTGTCTATTGGAGCTCATGGTGGAGAAGCAGAAACCTAGTGAAACCTTGACAGACTATATTTTGAGGTGGAGAAGCCTTAGTATGAAATGTGAACCTCAGCTACAGGAACATCAAGCAATTGAGATTCTACTCAAAAGCATTCATGGGCCAGTAGCTTTTATGCTTAAGGGACTCACCATCAAATCCTTCGAGAAGCTACTCAGTAAAGCATAGAGTCTTCAAGAAGAAATGAAGCACATGGAGCCACATGAAAAGGCTAAGGTGACTAGGGTGTTCGAAAAGAAATCAGGGGTAGTCGCAACTGTCGACAAAGGAAAGCAGCCGATAATAATATATGCAGAAGATCATCATCATTCTTCGTCACTGTACTCTCAAAAACAGAGCAGCCAATCCAACCAACGGTCGTCTCAGGAGGGATCACCTCGAACAGCGGGTAAAAGAATATCTCTGTTAGAGCGACAGAAAGTTATTTATTCCCTCAAAGATGAAGCTGTACCTAAAATATTCAAATGCTTGATGAAGAAACCATAATTCAAACTACCTGATCTAAAGAAACCCGAAGAGGTGGATAAGAAGAATGAATCAAATTATTGCCCGTACCACCAGTTGCTTGGACACACTACAAGTGTTTTGTCTTTAAAGAATGGCGCGAGAAAAACCTCAAGGAAGAGAATATAACAATCCTGAAGGAGTACCTGAGAGAACCCGAAAAAGGTTCCATAAACATGATTTCAGCTGAGTCAATATCCCCAATTGATCCATATGTCGGAATAGATAAATGGAGTACAACTTGGGATGAACTGAAGAAGGTCCACAATCGGATACAAGATTCATCAAAACAAGCTTCTACAAATACCAAAGAAATTTGGAATGAAGTATGGGACAAATCATTCAAGAAGATACTGAACAAGCTACAGTCTGCATTAAAACAAGCCTCCATTCAAAGTCTGCAACATACCGAACCCGAGATGAAGATTTCACCAGAAAATTCGTCATCATCAAGGACAAAGAACAAGAAAAAGAAGAGTGTCGCTGCCAAGATTGATAGCACAAGGGGTAGGATAGGGGCTGCCTCTACTAGATTGGTTGTCTCGGATTTGGGGAAGAAAATCCTCGAACCCTTGACTTTGTATGATTATCCTTTTGTCCCTTCAGGGTCTTATGAATATAATGGTTGTGATTTCGGCTACGTTCTGACTAATTCTGGCAATAACGTGGCTGATTATGACCAAGCTAGTGGCAATCTCGATCCCCAAAATGATCTTCAAATCGTATTTAAGTCCGATGAACTCGTTGTTAAGGCCAAAGAAGAACTCAATGATATCACTTACGACAGCACTGATAACAAAGAGCCAACTCTCGAGCGTAATGGTGCGCCATTTGTCGTCAACTTAGACCTCTCCGACGAAGAAGAAAAGACATTGGAAGATTCAACAATGATATCTTGTGAAGAAGAAGTCACAAAAGTTAACTTAAGGAGCGGATAAGTCTTACAACCAAGAACAACTCCAACAGACAAAGGAAACAGATAATGACTCAAGAAAAGGTACCCCCACCTCCGCCAGTAGAAGAACCACATAATCAAGATAAAATCGGAGGATCATGCAAAGTAGACTACAACATGCTAGCTCATCTTAGGAAGTTGCCTGCCCGACTAAGGACCTACGACGCTCTGATCCTTTCAAAGTAAATGAGAGAATCTCTGGTTACAGCTTTGCATGATCCAGAAATTTGCTTAGTTCAGTTGGCTAGCACATCCTCAGATGAAGTTTGCTCGTTGGGAGAACAGTCAAGGGTAACCTTCACAGATGAAGACTTGCTGCTCAGTACCGCCGACAACAACCGTCCGCTCTACATCTCCGTCAACATTGGCAGATTTGTGTTATCCAAAGTTTTAGTGGATCCTGGAGCATCTCTTAACTTGATGAGTCTACGGACGTTAGCATAATTGGACTTTGACATTCAAGAGCTCATCCCCGATAAGATGATGTTAAGAGGATTCAACCAAAAGGGAGAAAGATCCCTTGAATCTATTTCATTACTTATGAAGGTCGAGGAACTTGTAACAGCCGTTAAATTTCGTATCATTGACGCTGAGACCTATTTTAACGCTCTATTGAGTCGACCATGGATTCAGGAGCACAATATGGTCCCATCATCCCTACACCATTGCATTAAATACCGTAAACATGGTCAAGAAAATTGCATCAAGGGAGACCTACAACCATTTTCAGTGCATGAAGTTGGTATCCACGAAGACACTGCCTACTAAGAAAGATGGTCAAGAAAATTGCATCAAGGGAGACCTACAACCATTTTCAGTACATGAAGTTGGTATCCACGAAGATGCTGCCTACTACGGCCTCCAAAGAAAAGTGTCTTGTCGCGTGAAATTTTGACAAACAAAGGTAAGGATTTAGAAGAATTACAAAAAGGAGGCCAGACAACTCCACTTCAACAACCTTCTACCACTCCCTTACAACGAGTTGGTGGAGGTTCTTCTAGTTCTTGCACCCGAGGTCGAGGCCGGGGACGCGGATGAGGAAAGATCAATTTAATTGTTGAACGGACAAGGCCAACTATCAACATTGGTGATGAAGATAGTTCCAAAGATGAGATAATGATGACAAAGCAGAAGAAATCTCAGTATGAGATTACCCTAGAAGATATAGAGAGGAATGAATATGAAACAATGTATGATCGGATAAACCACTATGTAAATACTATGACCCTCACTCCGATTCTCCCTTAAAAGGTCAAGAGTTTAGAGGTCAAGGAAGTCTGTAGTTTTGGATCAAAGCCGATCAAATTTTACAGTGCTTCTACCTCTACTGAGCTTGGAAAACATGTAAATTTGGATGTTGATTCTAATGAATTAATGGAATTACCTTTTGGTTACTTCTCACCTTGTGTTCAGAAGTTAATTTAACAAGGACACTTACCAAAACAAATGCCAAAAGATAAATTTCAACTTCTTAAAAAATTATGGAAGGTTAATTCAACAGGGACATTTACCAAAACAAATGCCAAAAGATAAATTTCAACTTTTTGAAAAACTATGGAATGCTGAAAGTTGAACTCCCAATTCAAAAGAAGGTCTCGGATTTGGTACAGTTGGACCAGTCGATGATTCTAAATTTTGCATGGTTGTTACTAGTGAGTCAGAAGAGGATTGTCTCGACATAGAGGATGACTCTGCTGATCAACCAATAGAAGATGCTCCGCCAGATATTGAGGAAGAAATTAAATCCACTATCGATGAATTGAAAGAGATTAACCTCAGGACTGAAGAAAACCTACATTTATAAGTTCTTTACTTGATGACGAAGAAACTTCAGAATTGGTCAAACTATTGACAGAATTAAAAGATTGCTTTGCATGGAGCTACGATGAAATGTCAGGACTGTCAGCAAAGGTTGCAATCCATAACCTCGGGGTGGACAAGAATATAAACCCAGTAAAACAAGCCCCAAGGAGAATGCGCGTCGAGATAGAACAACAAGTCATCGCCGAGGTAAAGAAATTGATAGACGCCAACTTTGTTAAAGAAGAGAAGTACCCCACGTGGTTAGCCAATAATATACCGGTTAAAAAAAAATGGACAGATCCGCGTTGGTGTCGACTTCAGAGATTTGAACAAAGCATGTCCAAAAGACCAGTTTCCACTACCTATACCGGAAATGATGGTGGATATCGCTTCGACACATGAGATTTTCTCCTTCATGGATGGATCATCGGGATATAACCAAATTAAGATGCCTCTTGAGGATGCAGTGCTTACAACTTTCAGAACACCGATTGGAATCTTCTGCTACACAGTGATGTCATTAAGCCTAAAGAACGTCGGAGCAACATATCAACGTGCAATGACAAAGATTTTTAACGACCTCATTCACAATCAAGTAGAATGCTACGTGGATGATCTGGTCATCAAAGGTAAATGGAAAATAGACTGTTTGTATGATTTAAGGATTGTGTTTGAACAGTTACAACGATATGACCTTAAAATGAATCCCTTAAAGTGCGCCTTTGGCGTCACCTCCGGGAAATTTCTAGGATTTGTTGTCCGTCATCGGGGAATCGAGATCGACCCGGATAAGATTAAAGCTATCTTGGAAATGCCTCCCCCTAAAACCTTGAAACAGCTACTTTCCTTCCAGAGGAAGTTGGCATATCTGAGATGCTTTATTTCCAATCTCTCAGGTAGGTGTCAGCCTTTCTCGACGTTAATTAAAAAGGACGTCAAATTTATTTGGGAAGAGAAATGCCAGAAAGCTTTTGAGGACGTTAAACAAAATTTAATGACACCTTCTGTTTTGGCAGCCCCTATCCCAGAGAAACCGTTGATACTATATACCACGGCTTTAGATGACTCTCTTGGATCCCTCTTGGCCCAAGTCAATGAAGAAGGAAAAGAAAATGCGCTCTACTACTTGAGTCGTCGTCTAATACCGACGGAGAAAAGGTATCCACGTATTGAGAAGCATTGTCTGGCACTAATTTCGCCGCTCAAAAGCTTAGACATTACATGCTTTCTCATAAGATCACCCTAATTTTGAAGGTTAATCTATTGCAATATTTGATGACCCGACCAACACTCTCCGGACGTTTAGCGACATGGTTGATGATCTTATTGCAATTTGATATAACTTTTGTGCCCCTCCATGCTATCAAGGGACAGATTTTAGCAGACTTTCTTGCTGCGCACCCATTGCCAGCTGGGTCCTCTCTCAACGACGAGTTACCAGACGAGCAAATACTACAAATGGAATTTTCTAGTGCGCAACGTTGGGAAATGTACTTCGATGGTGCTTCTTCAGCCAGGAAAGATAAGGGATCAGGCACAGTTATACCAGGCAAGGCAGGGATTGGTTTGATCTTTATTATGCCAGATAAGGGTATGTTGAGGTTTTAAGTCGTGCACCAATAATGAAGCAGAATATGAAGCTTTAATCACCGGATTGGAATTGGCAATCTCAATGGATATAACGAACATTGCCATTTATGGTGACTCTCAACGGCATTGGCAATTTCAATGGATATAACGAACATTGCCATTTATGGTGACTCTCAACTTGTCATCCAACAATTTCGATGGATATAACGAACATTGCCATTTATGGTGACTCTCAACTTGTCATCCAGCAAGTCGGACAATACAGAATGAAAGCAAGGTTAACAGAAAACCATCAGTACGCGATGAAGTTCCTGGAGTAGATTCTTGAGGTGACTTTCTATCGGATTCCTCGGGGAGATAATGCCCATGCCGACGCTCTAGCAAATCTCGCTAAGGAAATGGCGTCTCCCCCGGAGGATTCCGTCAATGTCACGGTGCAAGGAAGATGAGTCTTATCTATAAATGACTTCGAAACTCTACACAAGCTTGGAAAAGAAGAAACAATAATTACAGTTGCAAACATCAACGAAGATTGGCGCAAGCCATTAATAGAATATTTGCATACTAGAAAGCTGCCAGAAGACTGGTCTGAGGTGCACCACATCAAAAGAAGGGCCATGTCTTACGCTCTAGTGGGAAATGTTCTCTACAGAAGATTGTTCGACCAAATGTGGCTACAGTGTTTGAGTAGAACCGAGGCACAAAATATTGTCAAAGAAGTACATGCCGTATTATGTGGCGCTCACCAGTCGGGAACAAAAATGAAAATGAAGATCAAAAGACTCAAATATTATTGGCGAGCAATGATGTCCGATTGCATGGATACAGCCAGAGATGTCACCAATGCCAAGTGCATGGGGTGGTCTTACACCAGCCTCCGAATGTGCTGCACCCAACAGTTGCCTCGTGATCATTCGACTGTTGGAGCACAAAAATAATAGGTCCAATAGACCCTCCATCTTCTAAAGGACACAGGTTCATACTTGTCTCTACAGATTACTTCTCCAAGTGGGCAGAGGCAGTACCGTTACGTGAGGATACGGCAAAAGCCAAATTGTCTACCGTTTCGGAGTACCGCGAAGGATAATCTCTGACAATGGGACAGCTTTCAAAAGCATAAAGATCAACAATTTTGTTAGAAGACATGGGATAGATTGGAGACACTCTACAAATTACTATCCCAGAGCAAATGATCTGGCTGAAGCTTTCAACAAGACACTGGTACAGATTTTGAAAAAAACACTGAATGAAAATAAAAGGGATTGGCATAACAAATTGTTAGAAGCCTTGTGGGCCTACTGGATAACTTTTAGGACTCCCACTCAGTTTACACCTTATATGCTCGTGTACGGGACTGAGGTCGTGCTACCGCTAGAAATCCAGACACCATCTCTCAAAGTCGTCGTTGCCAACCAACTCACAACGGAAGAAAGCGTAAAACTCAGACTTGAGGAACTGGAAAGTCTTGAGAGAAAATGATTTGAAGCACAACAACATTTGGAGCTCTACCAGGAAAAGATGGTACAAGCCCATGACAAATTGGTCCACCCAAGAACATTTAAAATTGGTGACCTCATGCTTGTACTCAAAAGACCTATTCTTGCTCGCCGCGCAATAGGTGGGAAGTTCAAGCCAACTTGGGAGGGACAATTTCTTGTTGAGAAAATTTATACAGGAGGATCATACCAGTTAGTGGACTTCCGGGGCAAAAAACCCATGTTACCAATAAATGGACGATACCTGAAAACTTATTACGCAGCCTGATGCCGCCTGCCTCCGCTTGCCTCTGCTTGCTTTGAAACTTTGAAACTTTGATTGTTTTAGGGTTATCTATATGGCCATATGTCTATGACCGGGTCCAAATTTTGTAATTAATCTCATATATAATGAAAATTTTGAGAAACTTTTTGAACTTCACACGTTCTCCTTTCTATTTTTTAATTTAAATATTCCATTAAATTAAACAAAACTCACACATAAAATGATTGATCCTTTTCACAAAAAAAACTAATGGATACTCTGTTTAGTTCTTGTTCATGCTAGACTTCGGCCCACTGACGTTTCTTTCTGTCGTCTGCAGAAAAAATGTCAGGACAGAGGCTGATCTTTGCCTTTCAGGACGGCTGGAACCTCACACTGAATAAAGAGATGGTGTCACAAAGAGGTGTCATAGATTTCAACATGAATTTCAATCAGATTGATATGGACTATGACGGTCCTCTAATGGACGTAGTCAGCAATGAATAAAAGAAGGGACTACCTTCACTGGTGAGAGCGACCACTCAAGACGATGTGTCACGTAAAGGCAAAAGCGTGATGGCAGAACAAGATCCAATGGAGGGGCCCAGCAGACTGCCCTCCATGATAGCTACTCTAGCAAGGGACTTAATAGCCACGCATAGTGAACAACTACCAAATACTCCACTTCGCAGGACGCAACGCAGAAATGCAAGCCGAAAGAAACAGAGAGCCTTTCTGTGACAGGAGCGCCAGCGCCAAAGAGACGTGAGCAGTTTTCTTACCCCCATTCCTTAGGGACATATTTACGATCCAGATCTGAGAGAGACTTTTGTCGTCCTGCCCACTACAAATGGAGAGTTAGAAATAGTGACATGATCAGATGTGCCCCCGGTCCCAGATATCTTGTGCAGAGGTTGCCCAACATGCAACGTTGAGGTACCAGCCATGACATCAGTCACGGGCGCATTTGTAGAATGCTCGGACTGCAACGTTCTACATCTAGAGTGCTTCAGTACCTTAGAAGAGTACACTTCAAGCACCAACGAGTCTCAGATTCTAAATTTCATGGCAAATGAATCGTATGTCCCACTGGGGACGAACCAGCATGCACCATGGAGCCCAAGATCATACATCCCACTTGAGGCTGAATCTCATATTCCGGATCGGCCGGCACCAGTTTGGATTCCCGCCGAGGCCCGGAGGAAGGAACGCCCCAGGCAGCTACCAACTCCCGGTATGGTAGAATACTACAAAATAAGCAAAGTAAATAAAAGGGAATTCGAGTTCTATGAAGAGGTTCAGGGAAAGTTTATCAACATATTAGAGGGCCTGAAGCTATATACCAGGGTTTTCTCTGAAACCGATGAAAGAAGTATTCTGGACTGCATCTTCAATTTAAGGGATAGAGGTCGAGCGGGCCTTCTATTGGAGAGAATGTATTTCGAGCCGAAGAAATGGATGCGGGGAAAGGGAAGAATCACCATCCAGTTCAACTGTTGCTATAATTTTACAAATGACAGACAGGGAAATCTGTCCGGGATCCTCAGATACGACCAAGTGGATTCGTTACCACCGATGATAAAATGGATGATCAAGAGAATGGTTAAGTGGAATATTCTACCTGTCACTTGCATTCCCAACAGTTGTATCATCAACATTTATGAAAAGGGTGACTGGATTCCCCCACACATCGACCATCATGATTTTGTGAGGCCTTTCTGCACGGTCTCGTTCATGAGTAAGAGCAATAGTCTGTTTGGAAAGGAAATAGATGTAATCAACCCTGATGAATTCAGAGAGGCTATGGAGATTCCTCTTCTAATTGGTTCAGTACAATGTGAAACAAATTTCAAGTCCATTTGGTGAATATTTTATTTTTAATTAATTAAACACTGTTTGGGATCATTTGATTCTCCATGCAAAATGGCACATCACCTTGACTTGGAATTTTAGCATGTTGTAGTCTCTGTCAGGGGAAGTATTCTCTGATTTTTCCAAAGTTAGAGGAGCTTCTTATATAGAGACCCATATTTTTCAAGTTATTTCACATTATTTCTTTAAAATGATCATGGAAATTAGCATATTGGTTATAAAATCCTAAGAAAATTTTGGAAGGTCCACAATGACTAGAAAAACCTTTGGAAATAATTTCATGGGTCAAGACATTTAGAATGTCCTTAAATTTTACAAACACTAAATCACTAAGATAATTAATTTTAAAAAATTTAAACAATTAAATGACTTGACTTTTTAATCTTCAATGTGATTTATGATCCAGAGAACTCATCATAAAAATTTTAAAATATTTTTAGTTCATTTGACACCTTAAGTTGATTTTTAAAAATAAATACCACTTTTAACACTTAAATGATTTTTAAAATTCAAAATATAACTAAAAAAATTATGAAACCTTGTTTTTTGAGTTCTCTGTGATCAGGGATATTTTCTAAAAATAAAATGATATTTATAATAATAACTTGATTTTTAGCCTATTCTAAATATTTAAATAATTAAAAATCCATAAAAATAACAAAAGTAATAAAACTCATAGAAATTTTCTAAATTATTTCCTAATCACTTAGGAATAATTAGAGTATTTTTCTTGATTTTCTAAACAAAGATATTGAATTTTAAAGCTTAAAAATAATTTTTAAAGGCTAAAAAATGAGTTTACTCTAAAATAATTCCAATAAATCAAATAAAAATCAGAAAAATATAGAATTTGCTCCTCTAAGTTTTTTGACCTTAGGGAGATTTTTCAAAAATACAAAACTTAATTTTCACGACTTGAAATATTTTATTTTTTTTAAAGAACCCAGAATTTAAAATAATTCTATTAAATTAGAGAGAATACAAAAAATCATGAAATTTGATCCAAATGCTTCTCTGGTCTAGGTCTACCTCCAACAAAAATTTCAAGGGATTATAATTTACCTTGGTCAAGTTAGTAATTTTCTTTGAAAACTCCTATCTTCAAATGAAAATAATTACATAAATTAAATTAAATTTTAAAAAAATCACATTTTCTCCTCTGATGTCTCAATTGACTCATGAATAATATAGGATAAAAATTTCAAAGTCATTTGAATTGAATTTGACAAATTATGAAGTATTAGAGCCTTGGTGGCAAATGTGTAATTTTTTAGAAATTTAGCCTTAATTAACATTTAGGCTTAAGTCAAGGAGGGGAATGGGTAACCTCCTATTCTTTATAATTTATTTGATGCTTGAAACACAAAGGGGTGAACTGGTAGAAACCAATCTCACTTTCTTAATTAAGATTAATAAATAAATTTATTTAATACTTTAAATACATGGAGTTAATTGGTAGAAACCAATTTCACTTTCCTCATTAAAAAGATAAGTTAATAAATTTCTAAATTATTNTGATTCTCTCGTCTATAATTAACTCTAGTAAAAATATTAAGGGTATAGGACTTACTTTGGTCAAGTTAGGAATTTTTTTTGAAAAATATTATTCTAGCAAAAAAATAATTATATAAATTAAATTAAATTTTGAAAAATCACGTTTTCTCCTCTGATGTCTTAGTTGACCCGTGAATGAGGTAGGATAAAATTTTCAAAGTCATTTGAATTGAATTTGACAAATTATGATGTGTTAGAGCCTTAGGGTCAAATGTGTAATTTTGGAAAATTAGCCTTAATTAAGATTTAGGCTTAATTTAAGGAGAAAAATGGATAACCTCTGATCTTAATCAATTTATTTGATGTTTGAAATGCAAGGGGTAAATTGGTAGAAACCAATCTCACTTTCCTCATTAAAAAGATAAGTTAATAAATTTCTAAATCATATTAAAAAGTTTATTAAAATTAAATGATCCTGAACTTAGGGGTATGAATTTTGAAGTCAATAATTAATCAACCGATCTTGGACTTAGGGTTATGACTTTTGAAGCCAATAGTTAATCAATTTAATACCCCTATTTTGATTTCAAATAGAATCCAAATCATGAATCATGACTACTTAAAGATTAACCCTTTTCAAAACTAATTAAGACACTCACCTAGGTCTTAAGGGCTTAGTGGTGACTTAGNCTTTTCAAAGCTAATTAAGCACTCACTTAGGTCTTCAGGGCTTAGTCGTGACTTAGGCTAAACCAAGTTTCATTTAAATGAGGATTAGAAAAGTAAATATCATTGTAAATTAAAACATATTTCAAACACTACAAGCCCAATTAGGGTTAAAATTTGGCTAAGTGTTCCGAAAACATTAACTTGCCTCTTTAAGGATCTTCATCCACATAATTTTTAAATTAAATTACAAGTGATAATTACCTTATTCTTAGGGATATTTGAGACATCAATGTTCACTGAGTAATAAGGGTATTTATAGGACGACTTATTAAGCAACATAATCAGTTTAAAAGAACTCGGGATTTTCCACCAGGCAGCAAGAGAGTAGCTCGGACCTGCTTCTTTCTTTGGATCTGTTAGATATCTTGAAGATCTATTAAATTTAATATGTTTTGCTTGAAAAAATCATCCTTAATTAAACTCCTAAGGACCCACCAAAATATGACATAGGGTTAGGAAAACAACCAAAACTTTACTTTTCCTGCTCTCCATAAACCGCCTTAACATGCATTTTAAGTTTCACGTGGTGGAACGAAAAGACTCGCCAGGTACGCTTTTACAGTTTGCAGCGTTGTCTTTAGTGTACTTTTATGTTATACTTTTGTGCTTATACAAATTTGCATGGAAAACTAAAACTATTAGGATAACCACAAAACTAAAACTAAAACCAAAAAAAAAAACAACCAAGATAAAATTCACCGCCATAACATTCAAAATATAAAACAACTCAAAATTTAATCACAAACATCACACAAAACTACAATTGTAACTAAATTAAAACGTCTCTATCGGATGATCAGAAATTCCTCGGAGGAGGTAACCTACAGTTGTTAACAAGGCTTCCTACGGTCTAAATGAAATTATGGAACTCATTAAGTTGAGTTTAGTAAGTTCATTTGGACTAAGTCGGTCTAAATGAAATTATGGAACTCATTAAGTTGAGTTTAGTAAATTCATTTGGACTAAGTGTAACGAGGCTTCCCAAGGTCTAAATGAAATTATGGAACTCATTAAGTTGAGTTTAGTAAATTCATTTGGACTAAGTGAATCGATAGAAAATTCGGAACGAGGGAACCGTATAATCAACTTTAATATTCCCCTATAAAATTTAAAGAACTTCAACCATAGGGCCACCTGATTTGACATTATAACTCAACACACTAGAAAACTCAAACTTGTCGCAGTAGGGAGCTTGGAGTTAGCATGGTGGGCAGCACGACCATCTTCAACAGCAAAACCTGTCTTCTGCAACTAAACCAATCTTGCTTCCTTCGATATAAATAATAAAGCCATAGGACTTCGAGGTTGCTTTCTTATGCAACGTAAATCCTCACCTTATCTTTAGGCTGTATTGCTCTGCTATATAATATAAGCCCTAACTCGTCTTAGGACTCCGTGGTTGTCGTTTGTCACGACTTAAACCCTCAAATCTTCCAGGCTATTTGTGTGATAGTTTCACATGAATATAAGTCCTAACTAATAAAATTGGCAGGATGAAACACTTAAATTTTTTCCTCAAAACTGAAGCCAAACATTAGGATAGCTTGGAAAGTCACTGGGGTTCTCCTCTGGATCCATGACATCCCCTAGTTCTTCCTTTTTTGGATTCTACTATAAAATGTTCCAAATTTGAACCAATCCCCTTTCACACCTCTACGTCCAATTTCATTGANCTAAATGATCTTGGACTTAGGGGTATAAATTTTGACGTCAATAATTAATCAATCTAATACCTCTATCTTGATTTTTCAAATGAAATCCAAGTCATGAATCATGACCACTTAAGGCTTAACCCTTTTCAAAATTAATTAATACACTCACCTAGGCCTTAAGGGCTTAGTGATGACTTAGGCTAAATTAAAAATTGGTTAAACAAAGATTAGAGAAATAAACATGATTAAATCAAACATCCTTGAAACAGCACTAAGCCCAATTAGGATTAAAATTTGGCTAAGGGTTCAAATTACACTGACTCCCCTTCAAGGGTCTTCAACCACATAATTCTCAAATTAAATGATAAGTGATAATTACCCTATTCTTAGGGATAATTAAGACATCAGGGTTCACTGAGTAAAAGGGTTTTCATAGGATGAACCATTAAGCAACATAATAAGTTTAACTGGACTTGAGACTTTTCACCAGTTGGTGAGAGGGAGGCATGGACCTGCTTCCCCCTCCTAACTTGTTGGATACCTCAGAGGCCTATTAAACTTAATATTTTTCGCTTAATGAAATCATCCTTAATTAAACTTCTAAGGACCCACTAAGGTATGACATAGGGTTAGGAAAATTATCAGAACTTTGTTTTTCCTACTCTTCATAAATGCCCTCACATGCATTTTTAAGTTTCAGGTGGTGGAACGAGAAGACTCACTAGGTACGCTTTTACAGTTTATAGCACCGTCTTTCTTCTGCCTCTTCCTTACATGTTTCATGATTACATTTACCTACATAAACTTGAACATTAACCATAACCATAACCAAAACCAAAACTAAAGTCAACCAAGATAAAATTCACTGCCACAACATGTAAAATATGAAACAATTCAAAATTTAATCACAAACATCACACAAAACCACAACTTTAACTAAAATAAGAGGTCTCTATCGGATGATCGGGAATCCCTCAGAGGAGGTAACCTACAGTTGCTAACGAGGTTTCCCATGGTTTAAATGAAATTATGGAACTCATTGAGTTGAGTTTAGTAAGTTCATTTGGACTAAGTTAATCCAATAGAAAATAGTGGTGTCGGAACGAGGAAACCGTAGGATCCTAACCGACGTTGCTCTAATCAACTTTAACATGCCCTCATAAAATTTAAAGAACTTTTACCATAGGTTCACTTGATTTGACATTATAACTTGACACACTAGATAACTAAAACTTATCGCGGCAAGGAGTCTGTAGCTAGCATGGTGGGCAGTACGGCCATCTACAACAGCAAAACTTGTCTTCCCCAGCTAAACTAATCTTCCTTCCTTAGACTTAAACAACAAAGCCATAGGACNAATTAAAAATTTTGCTAAGTGTTCAAATTACACTAACTTCCCCTTCAAGGGAATTCACTCACATAATTTTTAAATTAAATGATTATTGATAATTAACCTATTCTTAGGGATAAATGAGACATCAATGTTCACTGAGCATTAAGGGTATTTATCGGATGAAATATTAAGCAACATAATAAGTTTAAAAGGAACTTGGGATTTTCCACCAAGAATCGAGAGAGTAGGATGGACCTGCTTCTTTCTCTAGATCTATTGGACATCTCAGAGATCCACTAAACTTAATATATTTTGCTTGGCAACATCATCCTTAACTAAACTTCTAAGGACCCGCCAAGATATGACATAGGGTTAAAAAAATTACCAAAACTTTACCTTTCCTGCTCTTCATAAACTGCCTTAACATGCATTTTAAGTTTCAGGCACCAGAACTTACCTTTTCTGCTCTTCATAAATTTCCTTAACATGCATTTTAAGTTTCAGGTGGTGGAACGTACTTTCCTGCTCTTCATAAACTGCCTTAACATGCATTTTAAGTTTCAGGTGGTGGAACGAGAATTCGCCAGGTACGCTTTTACAGTTTATAGTACCGTCTTTCTTCTGCCTTTTCCTTACATGTTCCATGCCTGCTCTTCATAAACTATCTTAACATGCATTTTAAGTTTCAGGTGGTGGAACGAGAAGACTCGTAGGTACACTTTTACAGTTTTCAACATTATCTTTCTTATACTTTCATACTATGTTTTTCATACTATACTTTTATACCTGCAAATTTGCATGCTAAACAACGATGTTAGCTTGCATGAAAACTAAAACTATCAGGATAGCCACATAACCATAACCAAAACCAAAACTAAAATCACACAAGATAAAACTCACCACTACAACATTCAAAATATAAAACAAGTCAAAATTTAATCACAAATATCACACAAAACTACAACTTCAAATAAATTAAGACATCTCTACTGGATGATCGGGAATTCCTCGGAGGAGGTAGCCTACGGTTGCTAACGAGGCTTCCCACGGTTTAAATGAAATTATGGAACTCATTAAGTTGAGTTACGGTTGCTAATGAGGCTTCCCACGGTCTAAATGAAATTATGGAACTCATTAAGTTGAGTTCGTAAGTTCATTTGGACTAAGTGAATCCAATAGAAAATAGTGGTGCTAGAATAAGGGAACCGTAGGATCCTAACCGCGATAGAAAATGGGTGTCGGAACGAGGGTTTAGTAAGTTCATTTGGACTAAGTGAATCCAATAGAAAATAGTGATACCGGAACGAGGGAGCCGTAGGATCCTAACTGGTGTCGCTCTAATCAACTTTAATATGACCTCATAAAATTTAAAGATGCGTTTGATAAGTTCATTTGGACTAAGTGAATCCAATAGAAAATAGTGATGCCGGAACGAGGGATGGTGTCGCTCTAATCAACTTTAACATGCCTCCATAAAATTTAAAGAACTTCAATCATAAGGCCAGAACTCATTAAGTTGAGTTTAGTAAATTCATTTGGACTAAGTGAATCCAATCGAAAATAGTGGTCCTCGGAGGAGGTAACCTACGGTTGCTAACGAGGCTTCCCACGGTCTAAATGAAATTATGGTCCTCGGAGGAGGTAACCTACGGTGAGGCTTCTCACGATTTAAAAAAATTATGGAACTCATTAAGTTGGGTTTGATAAGTTCATTTGGACTAAGTGAATCTCTAAATGGGAAGATCAGGAACCCCTCGGAGGAGGTAACCTACGGTTGCTAACGAGGCTTCCCACGGTCTAAATGTCGGAGGAGGTAACCTACGGTTGCTAACGAGGCTTCCCACGGTCTAAATGAAATTATGGGGAGGAGGTAACCTACATTGCTAATGAAGTTTCCCACGGTCTAAATGAAATTATGGAACTCATTAAGTTGAGTTTAGTAACGAGGTGCGGTCTAAATGAAATTATGGAACTCATTAAGTTGAGTTTAGTAAATTCATTTGGACTAAGTGTAACGAGGCTTCCCAAGGTCTAAATGAAATTATGGAACTCATTAAGTTGAGTTTAGTAAATTCATTTGGACTAAGTGAATCGATAGAAAATAGTGGTGCCGGAACGAGGGAACCATAGGATCCTAACCGATGTCGCTCTAATCAGAAAATTGTGGTGCCGGAACGAGGGAATCGTAGCAGTTGCTAACGAGGCTTCCCACGGTTTAAATGAAATTATGGAACTCATTAAGTTGAGTTTAGTGATTGCTAACGAGGCTTCCCACAGTCTAAATGAAATTATGGAACTCATTAAGTTGAGTTTAGTACTAACGAGGCTTCCCACGGTCTAAATGAAATTATGGAACTCATTAAGTTGAGTTTAGTAAGTCTAATGAGGCTTCCCACGGCCTAAATGAAATTATGGAACTCATTAAGTTGAGTTTAGTAAATGTTTGGACTAAGTGATTCCAATAGAAAATAGTGATACCGGGACGACGGAACCGAGGGATCTTGACCGGAGGCTTCCCACGGTCTAAATGAAATTATGGAACTCATTAAGTTGAGTTTAGTAAATTCATTTATTCCCACGGTCTAAATGAAATTATGGAACTCATTAAGTTGAGTTTAGTAAATTCATTTGGACTTTCCCACGGTCTAAATGAAATTATGAAACTCATTAAGTTGAGTTTAGTAAGTTCATTTGGGTTTTTCCACGGTATAAATGAAATTATAGAACTCATTAAGTTGAGTTTAGTAAGTTCATTTGGACTAACTAAATGAAATTATGGAACTCATTAAGTTGAGTTTAGTAAATTCATTTGGCCTCGGAGGAGGTAACCTACTGTTGCTAACGAGTCTTCCCACGGTCTAAATGAAATTATGGAACTCATTAAGTTGAGTTTAGTTGAGTCTTCCCACGGTCTAAATGAAATTATGGAACTCATTAAGTTGAGTTTAGTAAATTCATTTTGGAACATAGTGATTCCAATAGAAAATAGTGGTGCCGGGACGATGAAACCGTGGGATCTTGACCGGTGTCTTTTCCCACGATCTAAATGAAATTATGGAACTCATTAAGTTGAGTTTAGTAAGTTCATTTGGACTAAGCTATGGTCTAAATGAAATTATGGAACTCATTAAGTTGAGTTTAGTAAATTCATTTGGACTAAAGTCGGTCTAAATGAAATTATGGAACTCATTAAGTTGAGTTTAGTAAATTCATTTGGACTAAGTGTAACGAGGCTTCCCAAGGTCTAAATGAAATTATGGAACTCATTAAGTTGAGTTTAGTAAATTCATTTGGACTAAGTGAATCGATAGAAAATGGGTGTCGGAACGAGGGTTTAGTAAGTTCATTTGGACTAAGTGAATCCAATAGAAAATAGTGATACCGGAACGAGGGAGCCGTAGGATCCTAACTGGTGTCGCTCTAATCAACTTTAATATGACCTCATAAAATTTAAAGATGCGTTTGATAAGTTCATTTGGACTAAGTGAATCCAATAGAAAATAGTGATGCCGGAACGAGGGATCATAAGATCCTAACCGGTGTTGCTCTAATCAACCTTAATATGCCCTCATAAAATTTAAAGAACTTCAACCATAGGCCCGCTTTATTTGACATTATAACTTGACACACTACATAACTCAAACTCGTCGCGACAAGGAGCTTGGGACTAGCATGGTGGCCAACACGGCCATCTTCAACAGCAAAACCTGTCTTCCCCAGCTAAACCATTCTTACTTCCTTAGATTTAAACAACAAAGCCATAAGATTTCGAGGTTGCCTGCTTATGCAACGTAAATCCTCACCTTATCTTTTGGCCTTTGTACAGCCCTGCTATATAATATAAGCCCTAACTCATTTAAGGATTTCGAGGTTGTCGTTTGTCACGACCTAAACCCTCACAACTTTCAGGTTATTTACATGATTGTTTCACACGAATGTAAGCCCTAACTAATAAAATTGGCAGGATGAAACACCTAAATATTTCTCCTCANAACAAAGCCATAGGACCTCAAGGTTGCTTGCTTATGCAACGTAAAACCTCACCTTATCTTTAGGCCTTTGCATAGCCCTGTTATACAATATAAGCCCTAACTCGTCTTCATCACCTTATCTTTAGGCCTTTGTATAGCCCTGCTATATAATATAAGCCCTAACTCGTCTTAGCCGAGGTTGTCGTTTATCACGACCTAAATCTTCACATCTTCCAGGCTATTTGTGTGATCATTCGAGGTTGTCGTTTGTCACGACCTAAATCCTTACATCTTCCAGGTTATTCGTGTGATCATTTCATACGAATGTAAGCCCTAACTAATAAAATTGGCAGGATGAAACATCTAAATATTTCTCCTCAAAATTGAAGCCAAACATTAGGATAGCTTGGGAAGTCACTAGGGTTCTCCTGTGGATACCATGCACTATCTGAAATATTATCTACCCTATTTTAGATAGTGCATGGGTTAGCACAATGTTCCTAAAAAAAGAGGAATAATTGTAACTATGAATAAGCATAATGAGTTAATACATACTAGACAAGTTACAGGGTGGTGAATATGCATTGATTATAGAAAATTAAATCTTGCCAATAGAAAAGATCATTTTTCACTACCATTTTTAGATTAAATGCTAGATATACTAGTTGCATAAATACTTTTGTTTTCTGGATGGATATATTGGTTATCGTCAAATTTAAATATCTTTTGAGGATCAAGAGAAAACAACATTTACCAGTCCTTATGGTACTTTTGTATTTAGAAGAATGCCCTTTGATTTATGTAGTTCCCTTGGTACATTTCAAAGATGTATGATGGCAATTTTTTGTGCTTTAATTGAAAGCGGGATTGAAGTCTTTATAGTTGACTTTCAGTGTTTCGAACTCATTTGACTCATGTTTAGAAAATTTATCTAAAGTTCTTAAGCGATGTGAAGAAACAAATTTAGTCCTTAACTGGGAAAAATGCCAATTTATGGTAGCAAGAGGAATTATATTAGGTCATCAAATATCAAAAAATGGTATGGAAGTAGATCCTGCTAAAATTCAAGGGATCGCTAATCAGGTCATCAAATATCAGAAAATGGTATGGAAGTAGATCTTGCTAAAATTCAAGTGATTGCTAATAGTCATCAAATATAAGAAAATTGTATGGAATTAGATCCTGCTAAAATTCAAGTGATCGCTAATTTACCTTATCCAACAGAAATTGGGTATGAAAGTAGAATTTGCTAAAATTTCAGGTGATCGCTAATTTACCTTCTCCAACAAATGTAAGGGAAATTTGTAGTTTGTTAGAAAATATTGGATTTTGCAGGTGTTATATTAAGGACTTTTCTAAGATTGCTAAGCCTTTATGCCATTTATTGGAGAAAGATGCAATTTTCAATTTTGATGAAGAATGCCTTAAAGCTTTTAAATCATTAAATGAAAATTTAATTTGCACCAATTATAGTTTCACCAAATTGGGGAAAAACGTTTGAACTTATGAGTGGGGATTAGATTTCATGGAACCATTTATACCATCTATCAGAAATTTATATATTCTGTTAGCAGTGGACTATGTATCCAAATAAGAAGCTGTTGCTTTACCTAAATGTGATGCTCAAAGTGTTGCAAAATCTTTGAAAATAAACATATTTTGTAGATTTGGGATGCCGAGAGTTATCATTATTGATGGGGGAAGTCATTTCAAAAATGCCATTATGGAAAAGTTTTTAAAGAAATATCATATAAGTCATAGGATTTCTACCGATCATCATCCTCAGGCAAGTGGTTTGGCTGAATTATCCAATCAGAAAATTAAAAAAATTATAGAAAAATCTAAGAATCCAATAAAAATGGTTTGTTCAGTCAAACTTGACTATGCTTTATGGACTTATAAGACTGCATATATAACTCCTATAGGAATGTCCCCTAATAGGCTAACATTTGGGAAAGCTTGTCACTTACTAGTTGAACTTGAGCATAAAGCATATTGGGCTATTAAAGAGTGCCATTATAATTTAAATGATGCTGGTGAAAAAGGATTGTTACAATTAAATGAGCTTGAAGACATAAATAATGAATCATATGAGAGTGCTAAGATTTATAAAAAAAATAAAAATGTGGCATGATCGAAAGATTCTTACTAAAAATTTTCAGCCAAGACAACAAGTTTGCAAGGTTAAGATTATTTTAAAGAAAACTTAAGTGCATGTAGATGGACCCATTTGTTGTGATAAAAGTTTATCCTTATGGAGCTGTGGATATTAAAGATCCTAATTCTATGAAAATTTTTAAAGTGAATGGACATAGACTGAAACATTATTATATAGAGGATCAAAATAAATATAGTGATAGAATAATGTTGGATCAACCAGAATTAGCACTGGTTATGTCAGACTGACGACGTATAACCAAGCGCTTTGTGGGAGGCAACCCACAGTTATCAGTGTATTTTTGCTTTGATTGTTATTTTAAGTATGATTAAGAAACTTAGGGTCGTATTTTTGAATTTATTATGTCCTAGTAATGATTTTCAGACTTTATTTAGTAACCTAGACATGTTAGAATAAGAATTTGGACGTTAAGTTGACTTGTGTAAAATATGCACTAGCCCTTAAGCGCGACAGTTTAATCACATGTGCAAATTTCAATTTCTAGGTATAACTGCAATTTAGCTGAAATAAACATGTCTTGGTAGTTTCTAGTCGTGCCTAGAAGTTATGAGGAGGAATTTGGCCTATAAATAGAATGGGTTTGTGAAGGAATTTTACCCCAGATTATTTTTAGCCTTAAAAGTCTAAGAAAGAGAGAGATTTAGAGAAAATGTTTTCATGAGAGATGGATTTGAAGAAGAAGGAAGAAGCCATGAAGGAGAAGTTCATTAGTCAAACTGCATAGAAGTTGTATAATGGTTTCATAGCCGTTAATATCGAAGGAATATCGGAGAATATCAACAAGATGGAAAATACTATATATGTATTAGAGACTAAGTGCTTGAATTGCATGCTCAACTAGAACATATTGGGTGGCAACTTAAGATGCAATTCAACAATACTAGTTATATAGAGGAAGCGGATGAGGCGATGTACCTTAAGTAATAATGGATCGAAGATGATATTATTAAAGTTCGTAACCACCGTCCGTTTTATCAACTCTATATTACTGGAGAGACTACTGAAAAACAAGAATTCATTCCTTCTAATGAAAATTGGCATTAAGGTAAGTGTTAGGAATTGTGTGTTTGGAGTCATGTTTTTAAGTGTGAAAATGTTTATGCCTTGTGTTTAGTGTTTGTGTCACTTATGTATTTAATTGTAAAATGTGTGTTAAGTGTTTTGTACTTTGGAAAATTTTCTCATCTAATACTATTTAGTGAGAGAACTAAGTGTTAAATGTGTTTGTACTTGTTTCTGAATTAATATAAGTTTGTTTTTCTTAAAAATTGTGTTAATTTTAGCATTGAATTGAATTAATTATTACAGAGAATTTTGAGAGAGAAGGGAGTTACAGGAAGTAAAAATAGTCATTTAAGTGTTATGATACCATTTGTGGTGATTTACTTAGGCTAATAGTGCATTTTACTTAAACATATAAATTTCAAAAATTTTGCACTGGTGCCTAAGTGCCACATCTCCCGCTTAAGTGCAAGCTAACCGTAAGCGCCACTTACCGGCGCTTAAGCACCGGTTCATGAAAACTGGTTAGCGAATGGTTAAAATTGAATTTTAAGCATGAAAATACCATTTTTAACAGCTCATATCATCTTCCCTAACTCAAAATCGTGATTTTAAGGGCTAAGAGAAGTGGAATTTGAAGATTTTTTGGTGGAATCAAGTGATATTTGCTAGATCCAAGTTCTTTAAGGTAAGAGCTTTACCTCTGTGCAAGAATTTTGGATTTTCACCATATATTTTGAGCACATTTGCAAGATTTCAAAAATTTACTATTCATGGTGAAAAGTGAAGAAAAATCTATGGAATTTGCTTGGGAAGTTTAGTTAGTGCTTTTAAAAGTTTAGTTTTGTTTTTTAAACTTGATTTTTAAAGTTATTTTTGGAATTTATCAAATTTGTAGAATTGCACCAAGGATGAAAAGGAGTAGAGGAAAGAGCCAATTCGATTCGAGCAAGTTTATCAGATTGAAAGCGCAAGATTGATATAGTGATGCTCTGCAGTCACAACAATTAATTCAGGAGTGATGTTGCAAAAGTCTAGGTGGAGAAGTAGAGGAACTGATAGTCCGCCGTTAGTGGGAACAGTTCTATTGTTTCTCTGTCGTCGCAGTGATTTTTGTTGTGATGGAGTATTATACAAATCTCTCAGAGGCTGAAGATGAACGAGTTATGGTTAGAAGGAAGTTGGTACCTTTAACTCCAAAGGTAATCAACTTATTTTACCATTTATCACTGGAGACTTTATGTTTTTATGCCAATTATAGTCCTAGTGAAGCAGAGTTAGACGAGATTATTTCATATTTGACTATTGGGAGAGGACTTTGGAAGAAACCAATGAGAGGAGAGTAAATTTTCCAACCTCAAAGTTATGTGGACCTTCAAAGGCCTGACACTATTTCATTTCTGCTTGTCTTCTTCCGACCAATCATCTTAGTGAAGTGACCAGAGAGAGAGCAACGTTGAACTATTGTATTCAGCAGGGAAAGACCATCAACATAGGGGCTTTGATCCATCGCACTATCATCAGTTCAGCTGCTGCTGCTACTACTATATGTATGGGATTTGCTTCCTTGTTATTTTCATTATGCGAGCAGGCTGGAGTGAAGTATGATAGTTGGAAGGAAGTTATGTTACCGCTAAAGCCCATTACGAAGGTGATTGTGAAGACTTATTTTGAGCATTCATTTTTTGGCTGGAGAGGAGGATTTCTTAAAAGTTATGGACTAGAGACGTTTGCTGCATCTACCTCTACTACATCTTCATCACGACCATCTACTTCTCGTGCTTCTACATCTAGAGGTGATACCAAAACTCAAGATGAGTTATTGCAGAAGATGATGGATTGTATCAATTTTACCGCTGATAAGATAAAAAATTTAGAGCAATTTGCAGATCATACTAATAGTTATAATAAAAAGGAAGAGTGATTATGAAGAGAAATTCCACTCATCTTTGGAGAGCTTAATTAGATGTGAATCAGGAGTGTAATTTCCTCCATATCTTTGATATCCTGATTATGAACCTGAAGAAAAATGGTATAGTGGTGATTCTGAGGATGAAGAGTAGAGTTGAGAGATTCATTTTATGGTTGTAATATGATGTGAACTATGTGGTCTGAGCTTGCTACATTTAGTGTGTTGTATTGGACTATGATTTATGTTATGCTTTGAATGTTTATGTTATGTTGTTGTTATGATTGTTGTGTTAGATAGTATTTCATTTTATTTTTAAATTTTAGGGTAGTATTAGTTGTTTTGTGTTTAGTACTATGATTTTGTTAGTTTAGAACTTAACTTACTTTCATATCTGTAAAAAAAGTAGAAAGTCTTGCTAGCTTATATCTTAAACTTGAAATTCAGAAACTGCTGCCCTGTATTTTTCTTTTATCATGTTAGTGTGTTATTTGTTTTTATGCCCACTATTTAGAAGTCTGTTTGATTCTCCACATGTTAAACTAAAATAAAATGTTAGAAAATTTGATCAAAAATTAATTTTACTCTTATCTTTAGTTTTATACTTGCATAATTAGGATGTTAAAATTCTCGTTAGCCTGTTATTTCAATTTTCATTTCCTGCCAATATAATTATCTGAAGCTAAATTGCTTAGTCTTTTAAAAATTGAAGTTTGGGGGGATGAAAAATATTTTCAAAACTGGAATTTTATTTGTTCTCAAATGTACTACAAATGAATTTGAAATTAAAATTTTAAGTAATGAAGAAAAACTTTACGTTAAAAATTTTTAGTATAGAAAATGATTAACAAGTGACTNTATAAGTGACTATATTTAGTAAGAAAAAATTGTATTTTCGAAAAATATAGAGAGATTTTAGACTTTTATTTTTAATACTTAAAATTCTTTTATTAAAAGGATTTTTAAAATTTTTATTTTATCTATTAGTAAAAGTTTTATATTAAGGCTTTACTTTAGGAAAGGAGAAGTGAAATTCAAAATCATTCAAGGCCTATCCAGATATAGTAATCCTTACCTGAAAAGAAAAATGAAAAAAAAAAGAAAAAGAAAAGAAAAGACTAAAAGAAAAGAAAAAGAAAAGAAATGTAAGGGAGGAGAAGCTTGAGGATTAGTGCCTAATCAAAAATTGGTTCTACATTTGATCTTTTTGAAGCATAAGACTTGATAAAATCTTAAGGTTATAATTATAATATAGTAAGTAAAATTATTTTTAATAATTTTTTTTTAGTAGAGAAATAAAAGAACTAAAATCTAAATTTATAGAACTTATAATATTTCTGAATTAGATAAGAACTCATATTTCCATAGTTCATAACATTAAAAATTTTCAAACTTTAAATTGGTCTCACTTACTAATTATTTTTTCTAAATTGGTCTATTATATTTCTAAATCTAAATTTTAGTAACTCCCAAAGAAAATCATATACATATCATACATATTTTGTCTTTAAAGATTGAAGTGTCACTTGAGGACAAGTAACATTTTAAGTTTCGGGGATTTTGATACACAAAATATATAGTGTTTTTAGACACATTTTTATACCTATTTTTGAGATATTAGGCTTTGATGGAAGATATTTTATGTTTTTCTTTTAGATACAAGTAGAAATGGAAAAAATGCTTAAAGGAGTGAAAAAGGATCAAATTTGGAGCAAAAAGGTGAAAAATTTGTGCAAAGAGTTTTGGCGCCTAAGCGTCAGATCCGGTGCTTAAGCGCCGGTTAAACAAAGAAGGTTGCACCTAAGCGCTGAGACCTTGCGCTTAAGCACCAGTGGCAGTTACTAGACGAGTAAAATTGGTTTTCACAAATTTTGTAGAGGTTTTTGAGGAACCCATTAGCTTAATAGGTGGTAGTAACGACCATGGACGAAAATTATCATGAAAGGATGCATCTCTTGGGTAAATACCTCGACTTAAGACATATTTTGAAGAGATCGACACCTCTTGGAAAACTATAAATGAAAGAAGAGAGGACTTGAAAAGAGACCTGAAAATATTTGCAAGTTTTGAAATTTCTTTTCTAGGGAGTTAGTTTAGAGAGATTTTCAGGAACCACTTTTTATTTACTTTAACCTTTTTGTTATTTAGTTTTGAGTGATTATAAAAGAGAAGAGATTCAGAGAAACATCAAGAGTTTGGTGGAAGGCTTGAGATAAGTTTTTAGATTTTTGTTTTAGACTACTTTTGGTTTTAATCGAGACTTGTTGTTGGTTTGACAATGATTTCTTCTTTTAAACTAAAGTGTGGTTTTGTTTTCTCCATGGATTCTGAGTAGTTTTCTTTATCTTTCTTCTTAAACTGATAAGTAATTAAGTTTTGGATGAAAGTTGTGGAGAGTATTGATCTTTAATGTTGGAAGAAGTTGTGATGATTTAAATCTATGCACTTCATCTACTTCTTGATTTGGCCAATCCAGATGTTAAAATTTATTGTGAGAACATATAAGAACCGGGCTGGTATTTTCTCAATCAATAATTGGAAAGAATTACATGAGGTTGTTTGAATGAGAATGTAGTTCATATAATTGAGTGAAAATAAATAGGGAAATATTCATTGATGGGTGTAGAGTTAGAGGACTTATTATTGAGTGCAAATAAATAGGGAAATATTCATTGATGGGTGTAGAGTTAGAGGACTTTAAAGTTAGTGCAAATAAATAGGAAAATATTCATTGAAGGGTGTAGAGTTAGAGGACTTTAAAGTGACAAGTTAAAGCCCCCAACTTAGTTTATTGTTAGGTTATGATACGAGATGTTAGCCCTTAGGTGGAGGGAATTGAGGGAACTCTAGAGTGAGTGACTGCAAATAAATAGGGAAATATTCATTGAAGGGTGTAGAGTTAGAGGACTTTAAAGTGACAGGGTGTAAATAAATAGGAAAATAATCTTTGAAGGGTGTAGAGTTAGAGGACTTTAAAGTGACAGGTTGTTCATATGATTGAGTGCAATAAATAGGGAAATATTCATTGAAGGGTGTAGAGTTAGAGGACTTTAAAGTGACAGGTTAATAACTTGGTTTATTATTTTAGGTTATGATACGAGAATGTTAGCCCCAGGTGGAGGGAATTGAGAGAACTATAGAGTGAGAGCTAGTATCCTCCCTGTTTAGCCGGTCAGAACTATTCAAACTTTAAATTTGCCAATGTTTTTTATAGCATCTTAAGTAAGGGTAAAGAATTTTATAGCTCCTTTTTGGCACAACTCAATTTGCATACTTCCATAAAAGAATTCCTATACTTATTACCGATTCATGATAAAAAGAAAAATATTTTCATATTAAGTAATTTTCTTCTACAAAAATATTAGTTATCTTTTTAAATTGTTACTGTTTTGTTAAAATATCAAAAATACCAAAAATATTTAATTTTTAAAGTTCTGCAAAAATTATTTTTAGTTTAAGTAATTATCTTTTTAAAAATAGAAAAACTTTCTAAAAACTATAAAAATCATTTTTAGTTTAAGTAATTATCTTTTTAAAAATAGAAAAACTTTCTAAAAAGTGCCTTGTTTTTAGTTTAAGTAATTATCTTTTTAAAAATAGAAAAACTTTCTAAAAAGTGCATATTGCATTATCTTCCCTGTGGGTTCGATATTCAGGTCTTAATCAAAAAGTCATATATTACTTGATAACGAGCATATTGCATATTTCCCTGTGGGTTCGATATTCAGGTCTTAATAAAAAAGTCCTATATTACTTGATAACGATACACATACTTGCGTAGTATCCCAATATAAATATATATAAATTAAGAATTTAAATTCTTATTTTTCTTAAGGATCAAGTTCTTGGTTTTGTTGCAAAATAAGGAAATATATGTGAAAAATTCCATAAGAACTATTGTTATATTGTGCATAAGCATTAAGTATTCAGGGATCAGGCAGCACAACCTGTTCCAACTGGATCTCCTCTTAATGATGATTTGCCCCACGAGCAAATATTAGAGATAAAATATTCTGACACTGAACAATGGCAATTAGATTTCAATGGAGCATCATCTTCTCAAAAAGACAAAGAAAAGTAGATAGTCATAAATGGAAAAGCAGGAGTAGGATTGATCTTCATTACTCCAAACAAGATTATGATGTCATTTTCCTATCATCTAATTGAATCATGTACAAATAATGAAGCTGAGTACGAGGCACTCATAACTGGGTTAGAATTTACAATTTCAATGGACATCAAACATATCGACATTTATGAAGATTCTAAATTGATCATAAATCAGATTGCAGAAAAATATAGAATTTTGAAACCATAAATTGAACAATATTTTAATTACACCATAAAATTACTTCAACAGATTCCCAACGTGACATTTTTCTTGACTCTGGGACAAAATAATTCTTTAGCAGATGCTTTCACTAAACTTGCAAAGGAATTTATTTATCCAAAATATGAAAATATTCCAATTTTTGTGAAAGGACAAAGAGTTCTTTCCTTAATTGACATTAACAATTTTCACTTGAATGATAAAGATAAGACGATAATGACCATTGGCATTGAAAAATTTGATTGGCAACGACCGATTATCAAATATTTACAAACTGGAAAATTTCCAAGAAATAATTCCTTGGGAACACAAATTAAACAAAGAGGATTGTCTTATGCCTTGGTAAATAATGTTCTTTATCTTCGATCTTTTGATCAAACCTGGTTAAGATGTCTGAGTCAATCAGAAGCCTGAGAGATTGTTAAAGAAGTGCACTCAGGATTATGTGGTGCACCTCAATCTGGGCCCAAGATGAAGATGAAAATCAAAAGAATGAGATATTATTAGCCAACAATGATGACTGACTTCCTTAAAACTGCAAAGAAATGTCACTAGTGTTATTGAAATTGTCAATTCTAAGCTTTTACATCAATCTGGGCCCAAGACTTTACATCAACTGCCAAATGTGTTACATCCAACAATTGCTACAGATTATTTCTCTAAATGGGCAGAGACAGTGCCATTTTGAGGAGTCAAAGAAGAACATGTTCTTCAATTCTTTAAAACACAAATCGTCTACAGATTCAGGATTCCTAAAAGAGTCATCTAAGATAATGGGTTAGCATTTAAAAACAAAAAATGAACAATTTTATACAAAGACATGGAATAAATTAATGATATTTAACAATTGATTATCCAAAATCCAATGGTTTAGCTAAGGCCTTCAATAAAAAATTGGTTCAAATCTTAAAGAAAGTGTTAGACAATACTCCAAGTCAGTGGCACGAAAAATTAATTGAAGTTTTATGGACTTATAGGACTACATACCGAACACCGACGCGATCTTCGTCGTTCACTTATGTATATGGTTCTGAAGCTGTACTTCCACTTGAAATTCAAAATCCTTCTCTAAGAGTCGCAATTGCTAACAAAATAATAGAAGAAGAAAATGCGAAGTTGCGACTTGAGGAACTTGAAAGTTTGGAAGGCAATCGGCTACAAGCCCAAAAAAATTAAGAATTGTATCAAGATAAGATGGTCCGAGCCCATGATAAATTGGTTAGTCCGAGGAAATTTCAAATCGAAGATTAGGTTCTAGTACTTCAAAGACCTATTCTTACTCATCGGTAAATGAGCGGGAAATTTGAACCAATATGGGAAGGCCCATATGTTATTGAAAAGACATATTCGCGAGGATCCTATCAATTAATTAACTATAAGGGAGAAAAAACAATACCACCAATTAATGGAAGGTATTTGAAAAAGTATCATGCCACATGAAAAATGACAATTTGTTTTGTAATCTCAGAAATAATAAAATTTCAAATTCACTCTCATGCTACAATCTTTGACTTTTGTATATCATGGGGTCATTTCTGCTTATTAAACCAATGCATAAAAAAAGCTTTAATCCTTTATAAAACAAAATAATAAGGATAAATAATTGATATTTTATTGAAGGATAGTCTGACATGTTACATTACCTTGTCACTTGCAGAAAAATGTAAAACAACAGGCTCTTATTAACTTTTCAGAATGGTGTCTGTTTGGCTTTGGACGACTAGTATATGAATGAAGGAGCTAGGATACATTTTAAACTTGACTTACTACAGCTTGAATTAATATACTAAGGATCATTGTTATACCTGGTCAATCAGAATGAGATCAGGGACGAGACGCCTGTCATAGAGTTCACAGCTCGAGAACAATATGACCTCATGGATGAACAAAAATATGACAATCACAAATGAAAGTTTAGTATTGGAAAACTGAAATTGGTAGTGAGAACTACAGCTCTAGGACTTACAGAAGCATCCGCAACTGACATTAACCAACTGACATTGGGACTTACCCATTCTTAAAGGCAAAATTACAATAAGCGGTTAAAACAACAAGAAGAGAGACAACAACAAGACAGGAGGCATAAGGAGGAAAACATCGATCAGTTTTAATTTCCTGCCTTTAGGAGTATACCTGGTGAAACATATCCCGTCTTGGGGATACCGAATTTGGAAACTAAGGAAGGACATCTGATTGAAAGAACCACTTTTATATTGATTCCATATATACCTGCTCCGGACTTGGCAGTGCTAGACAAAGAAATTGGTAGAGGGAATATTTTTAAAGAAGAAATATGAAAAATTTAAGCCATTAAACGACAATCTTTTGAACAATTTAAACATATCAATGGACAAACCATCAATATACAAGAAGGAATTAAGTTGTATAGCATTCCTTCTCAAAACTGACAGATAGATATTTGATATTTCTGAGAGATGGTATGATATCCATTCTCTCTCTTGATGAGGAAATATGGTATTTCCTTTATCACTTTGAGATAGGATATAGGTCGTATAGCATTCTTTCTCAAAACCGACAGAGAGGCATTTGATATTTCAGAGAGATGGTACGATATCCATTCTCTTTCTTGATAAGGAAATATAATATTTCCTTTATCTCTTTGAGATACGATATAAGTTGTATAACATTCCTTCTCAAAACCGACAGACAGGCATTTCACATTTTTGAGAGATGATATGATATCCATTCTCTCTCTTGATGAGGAAAAATGTTATTTCCTTTATCTCTTTCAAAAAGGATATAAATCATATAACATTCCCTCTCAAAAAAGAGCACTGACATTTGACATTTTAAAGATGGTATAAAAACTCCTTTCATGAAATATGTCATTCATTTTCCTATACTGCATAATATGACATCATCGATAAATAGTCGTTTCAATCAACGCCAATATGTGTGGCATACTTATTTAGTATCCCACACAAGTTGGGGGCCCTTTTATTGACCTCACTTTAAGTGAAAATCGTAAAATAACATCCATAAACCAAACTCAACTTGACGAATCTTATGATTTAAGATTCTTAGGCATATTTAAAAGAACAAAAATGATCATTGTGATCATTAAGATAAAGGGGTCTACAAATATTAACTTCTTTCGACATTTCTATGGTTATTAAAACCCTAGAAATTAAAATAACTCTTATAACATTCCTTTTCAATCTTAATAATGATAAACCATAAAATGATCTGATTAGTGGTGACAGACCCTAACCTGGTAAAAATTTTGACTTAATGGTCATCTTCATGATAAAAAAGTCAACATTTACACTTAAATGATCTAATTAATCAATTTTGACTCATATACTCAATTTTCATTAAATTGGTCAATTTTGTTGAAACTGGTCAACTTTGGTAAACTTAAACCCTAAAATGATCCGATCCGTGATGATAAGCCCTAATTTGGTCAAACCTTCACTTAAGAAGTGATTTTGATGTCCAAAAAGTCAATTAATCTGATTGGTCAATTTTGGTCAACATTGGTCAACCCCAATCTACATTTATCAAATTTGGTCAAAATACCCAATTTTGATAAAAAAAAATATAAAGTAATTCTAAAATTATCTTGATTAATTTATTGTCTAATAATAATAAATTCAAATATTTTTGAATAATTACACAATTAATCAAAAATGGAAATACAATTAAAAAGCCATAAAAAAGAAATCTGGACATGTGACAACATTTATGACATATAAAATGGTTTTCAAAATTCCAAACTTATTAATGAGATCATGGGTGACCAAATATGGGTTACACACAAGCCATAAAATCCATTAAAATTAAATCAAACCATTGGGTGACTCATGACATGTCACCTTAACCATGGTTAAAAGACATGATGACACTTCAATCATGAAGGGAAATAAGGTGTCATTCCCTCATAAATTCTTGGAGGAATTTTTGGTGAATCATCAAGAACCTTAAGTTTCATCTAATGAAGGAAAATCTGGTCTTAAGTCATCTCTTACATCATGATTGACCTCACCATGACCAAATTCATGATGATAAGGGAAGCGAGGATTATGTTTCACTTTTTCCTACATATGAAGTGTGACTCATTTACTTAAATGAAATGAGATGGCCAACCAACTTAATAAGCATTACAAGTGTGCTATGGATTAACCAATGAGGATAAAATACCACTTGTGATTTCTCTTTTACCATGGTTAACCAAGATGAAGACTCATCA
The DNA here is from genome assembly GCA_002079205.1 of Phalaenopsis hybrid cultivar. Classification (NCBI taxonomy): domain Eukaryota; kingdom Viridiplantae; phylum Streptophyta; class Magnoliopsida; order Asparagales; family Orchidaceae; genus Phalaenopsis; species Phalaenopsis hybrid cultivar. Next base: position 315,344 of record JXCR01141229.1, read on the forward strand.
TACTGCCATGATTAGTGAGCTTCAAAGGTGGCAACCAAACATGTCATCCATGGGATATGATTTGGATGAGTCATTACTCACTTCTATTATCACCCAATCATGGAAAAGACTTGCTCTTTACACTAGGGTTAACCTAATCATGACATTACATAGAAATTAGGGAAGATAAAGGCTTATGTGGCATTCTCCCCAAGCTCCATCAAGAGCATGACAAAATTCACTTGGGGAAGGTTGATCCATCAGAATATAACCAATTAAAACCACCTAACAATCAATCCAATAGGAGAAAGCCATGATAGCATCATTATCCTCACCATGTTTAAATTCATGTTGATAAGTTTGGAAAATGCAAATCAACCACCTCTACAGCCGAAATCCTATCTCTAAGAATTAAAGGGGAGGTTGACAACTCCTCCAAATGAATCCTACCTAGCCCAAGCTCACCCAAAGCCAACCATGGCTATAAATAGGGCCAACCCGAGAGCTTGAGGGAGAGGAAAAATTGAGAAGACCCATCTGCACCGCCCAATTCCCAAAACTCCCAACACCAAAAATACTCCTTACATTCTGAGCAATTGATTCCCCATTGAATCAAGGCAAGAAACCCACTAAACCAAGACATTTTTTGGGTCCAACAAAAACTCTACCCAATCTTCCAATTAACTCTTCCTACATCATCCATGAGGTGTAGGAAGAAGATTCAAATCAAAATTGGATCTTCCTTCAAGCCTTAACCTAGCTCTACATTAAATCGTCACCCCTTCCAAAATTTGACACATGAAAATCACATAAATAAGACAAAAATATATATGAACTCAGGACTATGAGTATAATATTATGGACATTAAATTAGGATTTAATAAATTATAATTAACTTTTAATTAATTAATTACTCTCTGGAGTATTTTAATTATTAAAAATTATTTCTAATTTCAAAAAATTCTGAAATTTGTAGAGATTTATCTCTAGACCCATAAGAATCCTCCCTGATTTTCCTTAGGCTAGAAAAATCTTTTAAGACACAATTTCTTAATTTTCAAGACAGTTTGCAATTATTTCTTTTAAATAATTATAAAAACGAAAATTAAGGAAAAAGAAAATTTAAGGTGACAGACAATAACCTAAAAATAACAATTCTCAAACCATTAAACAAATCAAAATGACATTTTTATATTAGGGTTAAAAATTTATTAATTTGAAATTAAAATTATAAACCCTAAAAATCCTCCTCTCACCATACTTAGTTTATTTCATCAAGGACTGAGTCAATATTGAGTCTAACTCAAATTATATTCAAATCAAACTTTAATTTTCCCTAAAAGAAATCATTAGACATAATAAACCCTTTAAAACTTAATTAAATTAGATGTAATACAATGTCAAATTTTAATTAGGTCTAAAAGACATCATTAGACTTAAATTAATCCATTATACCGTAACTAAATTAGGTTTAATACAAAATCAAACTTTAATTAGGTCTAAAATACATCATTAAACTTAATTAACCCATTAAACCTTAATTAAATTTGGTTTAATACAAAATCAAACTTTAAAAAGGTCTAAAATATATCATTAGACCTAATTAATCAATTAAACCTTACCAAAATTAGGTGTAATCAACTTTTAAACCCAATTAGACTTAACCCATATTTAGTCTAATTATTCAATTAAACCTTACTTAAATTAGTTTTAATTAACCTTAAACTAAATTAGAATTGACTCATATTAAGTCTAATTAATCAATTAAACCTTACGAAATTAGGTTTAATTAACCTTTAAACCCAATTAGACTTAACCCATATTAAGTCTAATTAATCAATTAAACCTTACCAAAATTAGGTTTACTTAACCTTAACCTAATTAGAATTAACCAAAAATTAAGTCTAATTAATCTATTAAACATTACCTACATTAGGTTTAATTAACCTTTAAACCCAATTAGGCCTGACCCATATTAAATCTAACTAATTAATTAAACCTTACCTAAATTAGGTTTAATTAACCTTTTAACCCAATTAGACTTAACCCATATTAAGTCGAATTAATCAATTAAACCTTATATAAATTAGGTTTAATTAACCTTAAACTAATTAGACTTAACCACAATTTAGTCTAATTAATCAATTAAACCACAACTAAATTAGGTTTAATTAACCTAATTAGACTTAACAAATATTAAATCTAATTAATCAATTAAGCCTTACCTAAATTAGGTTTAATTAACCTTAACCTAATTAGACTTAGCCCATATTAAGTTTAATTAATTAATTAAACCCTACCTAAATTATATTTAATTAACCCTAAACTAATAACTTTAAACTTAAGTTCAACCCATATTGGATTAAGTCAAACCTATAACTTAGGTTCAACCCAACATGAATCTAAATCAACCAAACTCTAGGTTCAACATATATTGAACCTAAATCAAGCCTTAAATTTAGGTTCAATTCAAATTAAACTTAGATCAACATAAACTTTAGGTTCAATCAAAATTGAACCTATTTCAACTCAACCCTTAGGTTCTACCTATATCAAACCTAAATACCTTAATTTCTAATCACATTGGACTTAAAATCATACTAAACTTGAATTCTTTAATTATGTGACCTAAAACAGAAAACGATACAACTTACTGACATGAATAACATAAAATTCATCTTAACAGACATTAAAACTTAAACTTGAACTTTAATAAAGAAAGATCACAAAGAAAAACTTAAACATCTGTGTTCAGATTTACAAATATTTCTTGGATGACACAATCTATGGTTGCTGACAAGATTCTTCCGATCTTGGTTTAAACATCTTTCGAACGAAATAAATCTGAATACATTACAGCCCCAGAACGACGGAGCCATAGATATCTTGATTCTGACCAACTAAAATTGATAAATCTGACAACATGGTTTTTTGTTAAACATGTTCTCTTTTCAAGTTTATTAAAGACATGAAAAGAAAATTTCACTCTAGATTTCCTTTGCATGTTATAGGGTGTGCTAACTTTGTTTTACAGGATGACATTAAAAGTGAAATTTCAAGATAACAAAACCAGACAAAAACAAACAAAACAAAATAAAATGACATGACATAAAATAAAACCTAAAACTTTTAGGATATTACCATAGATTTATGGATCAAACTCTTGATTAGTCAATCTTTTTTATGCACTTGACAAAGGGCAAAGAATATGATTGCTCTTATTTTGCACAATACCATTATATGTATATATATATATATATATATATATATATACA